>JAFMOC010000007.1:12127500-12422500 GCA_019802505.1 Corydoras sp. C115
AACTCTGATTCCCCTCCTTAATGACCTGACCTGAACTGTTAGCAATTAAACTGCACATTGCGGAATCATTCGGTACAGTGTTACTATACCCATTTTAGTCTAATTTTATATCTGTCTCAACTTTTATTTCAAATGTGTTGCAGACATCACTTAATTTAACAAATAGAAATCAGTAACAATTATTTAAAAAACCCTATAAATATATTTTCATCCTTGGTGGTGTTTGGTTTCCAAAGACCCAACCACATAAGTAAACATCAACAGGAGACCAAATCTTTTTTTTTTTTTTTTTTTTTACTTATTTTTCAATGTTTTTTAAATCTATGTCTGTGTGCAATCTGTTCTTAAATAAAATGCCTGCCACAACTATCTGCCAGTCTACAGCTCTTCATGGCATTACATAATGAGTCAATTATTAATTTTAGTTAATCATGCATTGTGTCGATCTAGTGGGCATTACCTTCCGTAAACCACTGTGAAAAAAGATTTTTCCCATTCATAAATTTATGTAGATCTTTCAAATATAAATCACCAGATGTTCTCCCAGACATTACAATTTCATGTAAAACCCAGTGAATGGGTTTCATTTAAATAATTTGAGATTCCAAATGTAACACTACTTTCTTGTATCCTTAGACCCAACCATTTTTTAATGATCTAAATTTAAAAAGAGAAAACTGAATTAACTTAATTTTTACCATCCTTGCATTTATAATTGGCATTATATATTTAAATGTCATTACATCCATCCATTATCTTCCGCTTTATCCTATATTAGTGTAGCGGGGGGGGATTCCCCATGCCCATCCAGGGGAGAACGTTTTGGGCACTGGGCAGATACACCCAGGACAGGGCACCACTCAATCACACAGACACGCACACATACACACTCTATATGGGGCAATTTGGAGAACTCAATTGACTTGATCCATGTTTTTGGACTGTGGGAGGAAACCGGAGAATCCGGAGAAAACCCACGCAGGCACGGGGAGAACATGGAAACTCCACCCAGATGGCGAACGTGCTAACCGTGCTGCCTAAATGTCATTACATTCATAACTATTTGCCTTATTAAGAATTAATCTGACATCTGTGAAACACCATGCTTGTGTCTAGTCAGAACATTGTTGAGTATAGATCTATCAAGTGGGATTTACACCAAGAGAACTGCAGATCCTTTAATATTGAGTGTTGTGCTGTAGTCTGCAGATAGTATAATCTGAAAGCTTGATGTTATGGGACAACTGCCTCACAGAATGAATTACCAGTTGAAGTAAAAAAAGGTCTTGTGTGGAGCCTGCATGTTCTCCCTGTGCCTCTGTGGGTTTTTACTCCAGGGATTCGTTTCCTCAAATTTCAAAAACATATAGTTACATTTTTTGTTTTAACATTTCTTTTCCTTTTATATTTATTTAGGCAGGGGGGCGGCATGGTGGCTTAGTGGTTAGCACGTTCGCCTCTCAGCACTAGGGATTCCCGGTTCGAATCCCCATCTGGGTGGAGTTTCTCTGTTCTCCCCGTGGGTTTCCTCCGGGTTCTCCGGTTTCCTCCCACAGTCTAAAAACATGGATCAAGTCAATTGAGTTCTCCAAATTGCCCCATATAGAGTGTGTTTGTCTGTGTGTGTGAGTGTGTGCCCAGCGATAGATTGGCGTCCTGTCCTGGGTGTATCTGCCCAGCGCCCGAAACGTTCTCTCCCCTGGATGGGCATGGGGAACCCCACCACAACCCTAATATAGGATAAAGCGGAAGATAATGGATGAATGGAGTCTTCATAGAACATGTTTAAAGTTGTTATTGTGATCTGCAGTGCGAGGAGCAGATTGATGAGTAGTTGTTGAGGAGTTGAATAGTTTATTTTTGCTCCATAATTCCACAAGATGTTGCTGATGCTTGGTAACATCTTAATATTGACAGTTATAAAAGTTTAAGAATCTTAGAAACAGGTTTATTGGAAATGTGGCAACCTTAGTCATTATATTAAAAATGAGTACTGAGCTATTGCATACATTAGTTGGTGTGACTAGAAGCCTAGTTAACTACTTTGGGGTGCTCATGAGATTATGCACACAGTATGGATTCCCATATCAAATCTTTAACATTCTGTATACTCTTTTCAATTCATTGATATTTATTTTAACTTATTAATGGGATCAATGGAGTGCACTCAACTATGCCATTAATAATGCCAAAATCATTTTTTCTCATTTAACTGAATTAAACTCCAGACCACATTGATATATCCAGAACAGGAAGAACTTTGCAAGCCTGTGGGTGTCTTATCATGAGACTAGAATGCCTACTATATTGCCCAACTTCCTCCTGTCATATCCACAGAAAAAAAGGGGATTTAGCCATGCATTGCACAGGAGCAGTGAGGGAAGACTAGTAAAGTATAAATAAGCAAAAAAACTCACCAGTACACAATAATAGTTCTCTTTTGGAATATGCACGACAAACTTTTAGTTGTTCCTGTTTAGTATGAATTTGGGGCATTTCCTCTGTAATACCAGGAAAATATTTCTATTGCCTTTAAATCATTATTTATATTACAGGGTGAAGGGCATTTCCAAAAAGAAAATTCCCAAAAAATTCAATAACATTTACATATTTTAAAGGTAAATCAAAGGATTTTATTGTTTTCAGTTTAAGATGAAAGTCATATTTATATTATAAAATAATAAAAAAATAAAATAATAGTTAGCATTAATAACTGTTAAACAATGACAAATGCCAGCATGTTACCTACCTGAGGTAAAAGCACATCACACAAATGGATCCAAGTTCAAACAATGCTGTTAAAAAACGTGCTTATTTGTTAAGGAGACGGAGTATTTTATTACAGTATTTAGATAATACTGTATTACTGTATTTAGATAATGAAATAAAACTGAGAGACTTTAATGTTGCCTTGTTTGTGTGATTGTGCATGAGAATATACCAGTCTACTGATGTAACTTAGATTATAAGTCAGAGATGTGATTTTAATAAACTCATTTTCTTACTTTAGAGGTAGGTGCATACATAGGATGTGTAATATACTCACAAATAGTTATTTCTTTTAAAATTTAGAGCAGACCATGGCCTTAATTTGATAAATTAAATAAAATTTATTTGGTGGTATTGACACCAATGGCTTTATAAACCCCATTTTTGATGATGCAGAAAGTTTTTGCTTGCTAGTTTTAACAAACATTTTATTTAACTGAGAGGCATAATGAAGGGGTTTTCAATGATTTAACAGCCAACCAGATTGAAGTTTATAATATATTTTATTATTCAACTTCAAAAAGAAGCATATTTACCACTGTGTTACATCAACATTTCTTTGTAACCATGTTGAAACAAAGAACACCAATTTGTAAGTGGAATTGTTGCCCATTCAGACTTGCTTAAGAGTCTGTGGACACTATTTCGTGAGTCGTCTCTTTATGATGCTCCTCACAGCACACAGGCCACTGAAGCACATGCCCAAGCACATACTTTATTTTTAATTCCATGCTGTTGTAACATCTTTCTAAAATTGTAATACGCAGCTCTTTTGGACTTTGTATAATGATATTAAGTTTTTAATGCCATAATGTAGCCTTTTTCTTTCTCCAGACATTTTCATTTAAGCAAGCACTGACACCGGATTGGTGGAGTTCAAACATTTTAGAGATAGCTTTGTAATCTTTTCCAGTCTGATGAGTTTCTTCTGCAGGTCTCAAATCTTTTATTTGTGGCATGATGCACTTCCACAACACTTTGTTGTGAAAATCAGACTTTGATAGATCAACGTTCTTTATATAAAACACAGCATCCACCTAATCTGCCATCCATCCTTCAAATTATCCGCTTATCCAAAAATATCATTTTCCCTCTGACAGATATTAGTATTTGTCCATTTTCCTCAATATTTATGTTTACTCTGATTTGATTCTGTTTATCATCTGATAATGTATTTAGATTCATTTTTTTTATAACATCTCTTTTTATTAAACACTTTCAACAACGTACAAGTTCAGGAACTTGCAAGCACTACTTTAGATGAACAAAGAAGATGGTAAATCTAAGATTTCCTGTCTATGTAGCAAGTTTGACAAGATGAGGTGCGACCACGGGTGTGATGTGCATATAAAGGTCAACTTAGCACAATACCACGAAAACCTACTGTTACAAACACCAGCTCAGTTGTCCGTATTTCATTTTTCAAGAATTTTATTAAAAAGCATATTAAACCTCATATTTTGTCATAGGTTTTGACGTCTTACCTGAGCTGTGCTCATCAAACATCAGATCTCAGTATTAAACTGATAAATAAAAAGATTAAAGAAAATATGAACAATCTGGTCTAAACAGTGCCATCTGGTGCACAGGATATGGAAATGATTTTCTATTTATGACATTGGGATAACCTTAATTTGAACTGACCAAAAAAGAAATAATATTTTGTACAAGTATGGCCAGCTATAGGATTGTAATGAAGCTAATGCTTACCCAAAATCAGAGTTCACAAGAGAAAATCTTATTTGTATATTAATACTGAGTCAACAGAACTCAAACACTATATACACTCACACACAAATTTAATTATTCTTGAAATTATGATTCCTAGTATACTATTTAAGATATTATGACATGGCAAGTAATTTAAATTTAATGAGGTACTTTGTAAATTTGTTTATATTACAATGACAAACTGTAGCTAATACAACAATGTAATGTAATGAGGATAGAACACTCTAAAAGGTATACATTTATTTATGTTTTAATTGACAATGAAACACAAACTTGTATGAAATATTCTTTTTTGAAATGCAGAACAACATTCACTAAAGACATTTGCATTTTTCCATTGGATGGAATACTGGTCACCAAAATTTTTCACTAATGTAAAAACCATATGCATCATCTTCCACATCCAAAAGTCTTGTTCCACTCCTCATACAGTTCAAGGTCTCTGGTTGATACACTGGGCCGCACAGTTTTAAGAGCTTCCAAGAAATCACAGTGGAGTATAGGCCGCACCTGCTCAGGTGTAATGGTAGCGATGTCACTGAGCTGTATGCTGCGGATTGGGCCCAATGCTGCTTCTCGGCACAGCTGGGTCATATCAGCACCTGAGAAGCCCTCTGTGCTCGACACCACAGTCTCAAGCTCTTGACATTCTAACTGGCTCTTTTCCCGAGACATAAGATTAGACACTATCTGATGACGAGCAGCTGCCTCAGGTAATGGAATGTACAGTCGCTTTGCAAGACGACGGCGTGCAGCTTCATCTATCTCCTGTGGACGATTGGTGGCTCCCACGACTAAAATTCGGTCCTCGGAAGAGGTGGAAGCTCCATCAAGCTGGACAAGAAACTCTGTTTTTATACGGCGAGATGAATCGTGTTCCCCATCCGTACGCTGGGACAGGAGAGAATCAATCTCATCAATGAAAATGACAGCTGGCTGATGACATCGTGCAATGGCAAACAGAGCTCGTACCATCTTTTCACCTTCTCCCACCCATTTGGAGGTGAGTGAGGAGGCACTGATGCTAAAGAACGTGGCTCCAGATTGGCAGGCTATGCACTTCCCGATTAGTGTTTTTCCAGTACCTGGTGGGCCAAATAGAAGGATGCCCTTGGGTGGTCCTCTAAGACCAGTAAATATGTCAGGTCTTAACATAGGCCATACTACAATCTCTTTAATGGTGGCTTTTGCAAACTCAAGGCCAGCAATATCATCCCAAGCTACAGGCGGGCCATGGTCCATAATTTCACTCATAATCAGTTCAATTATTTTGGGTTCAAAATTTTTAAGTCTCTCATCAATTGGCTGAGAGTCTTGTGAGGGCTCATCTCTTGTGTTGGCATTCTCCTCTTGTCTAGGCATTGGTGAGACAAATTTTGAAAAGGCAGCCCGAGATCGGTTAGCCCCGAGACATTTTTTGGTAATTGTACTCACAGGAACCGAAGGTCCCCGATGGTTCTGTCGACCAAATCTTTTTTGCTGATCAGCAACAAACTGTTCTCTGGCTGATTTAAAGTTAGTACCAGGAAACTCTTCTCTTCTCTGTACACTACTCTCAGATTCATGACTTCCACCTGGAGTGAGGACTAAGCCTCTGTTTCGCTCAGTTCCTAAACTATTGATGTTTTTTCTCTTTAAAATATTTGTGGAGGAGTAGAAGACAGACTGTTGATTAGCAGCACTGAACATTGAGCTCTCAACACCTGACTGCTTTAAAATAACAGAGTCAGGGGCATTATGACTCAAAATTGGCACAACTCCTGTCTGGTTTTTGTGGGTGCTATGTGCTAGAGGACTGCCACTAGGTCCCATCTCTCTACCTTTTGTAAAACTACCCACTCTACACTCCAAATCAGTGCTGAGATGATGCCCAGACAAAGATGATGAATGGTTTAATTTTTCTTCAACATAAGAACTTGTTTTGGTACTGTCTTTGCTTCCGCTTTTGTAGAACTCTTCACCAACAATCATATCACCATCTGTTGCATCCACAGAGAGACTGCTGTCCTTTACCCCAGTCTGCATCATTCGCTGCACACACGGCAGACTGAACAAATTCTCAGTAGTTAAGGATGACTCCCATTTATTACTGTGGTTTTTTTGATTGCAGGCCAGATGAAGGGCACTGTCAGCATAATTGTTCAGCCCTTTCTGTTGGTCATCAGAGTCTAAAACCGCAGCATAGAACTCCGTGTAGGTCCTAAGCAGACTGGCAGCACTGTCCGGAGCCAGCTCTGCGTTTGCCCATGCATACTGAATTGACAGGATGTGTGCCCGATAAGCATCTGCCGTCTGTTCAGGTGTACATTTGCCAGATGAAATGTCAAAGGACCTTCGCTGCCACTCATTCAGGTGTGAGAAATTCATGCTTAGCATACTCCAGCCTGTTTAAGGAGTAGTTACAAGGTTACAAGTTACACACCGCACTATGTTAGACACAACTACCTTATTGCTACACCGTGTTGTAAAATCAGTATGTTATATGTTACCGCACTGATGCATGCTGGGGATTAAGCATTTCTGTATGGTAAATTATTGTAAATTAAGAAGTCATAGAGATGTTTAAAAAAATGAAAACATTTAAAATACTCCAGCAGCACTGTCCTCTCATACCAGCACAATACAAACATGGCACCACATAAGTGTCACTGCAGCATTTAAATTCATCCTCCATCGAAATAATAACTGCTACACGCTGCTCTGTAATGGAAAAACTACAAAATTACCTATATGGTAAGTAGAACTGGTGTTTTTGTATAAACAAAAAGATGTACCAAGAATAATGCCAAGAAAAGTGCTTGGTTACTGAATAATCTGAGTGGCAATTGTTTGGTTTCTTGAGTTAGTAATGTTTGGTTCTAATACTGATGGCATTTATCATCAAATCTGTGGCTTATTCCGGCAACCCACATATGAATCCGTGTCTTTGTAACATGCAATCAAAGCACAGTGACTTTTAAAACTCATGTCTCTGGTTCAATTGTTAGCTAAGTTTATTTCTTTTGTTAATTAGCTAATCATCCTTTATATGGTTACCGCCACAAAAAACAATCTGCCAAATTAATTTAGATCAGATTTACACTTGATGACTTTCCTGACAAAACCATCTTGTCTAATCTTGGTACGATCACCAAAAGTGCACTCATGCAACACCCCCAATGAGGGGGGAGGCATGATTTAGTATCTCTAATTTACCTATTGGCATGTCTTAGAAATGTGTGAGGGAAACTGGAGTCCCCGAAGAAACCAGTTTTTTGTTCATTAGTATATTTATTTATTTATTTATTATTATTTATTATAATATCGCCAAGATTATTTAAACAAATTATTTAAAATAAAAAGCTAATAAAATTGGGAAAACAAACAAAAAAAAATCAACATTGTTAATTGCAATCTCAATATTTAGGATTTCATTTTTCTACAGATTTTAAACAAAATATGAAATATGAAAAAGACACCCAAGTTCACTACTTAGACATGTAATTTTAATAACACTTTTGACTTCATGAAGATAATTAGTCTGAATAAAACGTGTGAACTACATTTAGCAAAGATTATCACACTACGGAAATACGGTTAAAGCATTCATATTTATTGCAGCAGATCAGTTAGTGGAAGTATATGATGGCGTGACATGATGGTGGCACACTGGTTTGCCCTTTTATCTCGCCACAAAAAGATCCTCCCTGTGTCTGTGTGAAATTCCCATGTGAATTGAAGTTTCTGCCCAATATTAAATGACATGCAAGTAGGAGATACTAAATTGACTGTCCCTGTATGACTATACTGCTATATCAACTATATAATTGAAAACTATTCCTGCTGAAAAAATGACTGGCGTTAAATTATCAAACCAAATAAAAGACAATGTAAAATATGTTGAAAAGGTTGTTACACAGAACTAATGACCATCCATGATGTAAGAACGATTAAATGGGATTAGGCAAAAACAGCTACACTGTAGAATTTTCAAACCAGATTATTATCCGATCCCGCTTTTTATTGTTATTTTATAACAAGAGTTTGTTGAAGAGATGTGTTTGGAGTTGTTTTTTTGAAGATGCTAAATGAATAGTTACGGACAGATATTAGTATCTTAGAATAGTGGAAAACTCGTAGCTACTCATTAAAGCTAATGCTCAGATGTATGTGGTCTTTTTTGTTTTTTGCTTCGTGTTTAAAACCGACTGTTTTTCGTCTGTGTCGTTAGAGTGATATTTAAATACACGCTTGTAAACGAACAGACTAAATCACACAGCCATTTAACTACAACAGTATTAATTCACGGAATTTTAAAAATAACGTTTGCATAGAGACCCCTGAAGCATCATAACAATAACTTACCTGTAGGAGTTATTTGTGTTTTGAGGTGTTAAGCACTTTACAAAAATAGCTTTTAATTTTCTCGAGAAGATATAAACACCTCGCGCGGAACTTTCCCGCTGCCTCCACTCAACCCACCTTCTCTTCACACGCGCATACTGACTAATCACATTGTCTCGTCCGTGATTGACCATAAAAGTGACCAATGTGCAACCGGAAAGCGACTAGTTCTAGCAAGTCACAAAACCGAAGGCCGGGATAAATGTAACAGCTTAGAACGCCTACCTAAATCCGGCTTCGTTCTCCTCTCTCTTTCATGGTTGTTCGATCAGTCGTCTAACGCCACCGTGCGGTGAGATGACACGCAAACGTAAACGAATCAAGTGTCTTTAACTACAACTACCACAATCCCCTGCGGTCGGTGCGTTCCATTATTGGGTTAGAGTGTTTTTTTTCCGAAACAGCACTCACGAACATCAGTTCAAATCGCAACTAACAGAATGCACATCATTCACACATAACATTAAAATAACCTAAATGTATAATTATTTCATATCTGCAAATAAATAACCATCATTGTCGCATTTTTTGTTAGTCATTCTTATGTCTTATTCTAAAGTCATTCGCATGCATGTTTTAACAAAGTATGAAATGGCACGTTTTTGATATTTTCAGATGTTGGTGTGGTGTCTTTGAAACACAAGTTTGTGTGCACTTTTTTGTTTGTTTGTTTGTTTGTGTGCACTGTGCAATATTTCATATTTTTGATAATATAGTTTACTACAGTGCAATATGTAAATAATTTTGCCTACCAATGTGCAATTTTGTATACTTGTATACTACCGTTTCATTATCACTGTGACATACCCATTCCCTGTACAAAACACAGTTACTTTTATATTTATTCATTCATTCATTATCTCCCGCTTTATCCTCTATTGGGGTCGCGGTGGGGTTCCCCATGTCCCTCCAGGGGAGAACGTTTCGGGCACTGGGCAGATAGACTCAGGACAGGGCGCCAATCCATCGCTGGGCACACACTCACACACACAGACACACTCTATATGGGGCAATTTGGAGAATTCAATTGACTTGATCCATGTTTTTGGACTGTGGGAGGAAACCGGAGAACCCGGAGGAAACCCACGCAGACACGGGGAGAACATGGAAACTCCACCCAGATGGGGATTCGAACCGGGAATCCCTAGCGCTGAGAGGCGAACGTGCTAACCACTAAGCCCCTTTTATACTTAACTTCTGTAAAATATGTATATTGTGCTCCAGAACTGTTTTCATTTCATTTATATGTCCAGTAAATGTTTGCACTGAAAAGCAGTTTTTAATCTCGTTGTAATTCTGTATAGTAACAACAAAGGCATTCTATTCTATTCTAAGTTTAAGTTTATTGTGTTAGTGAATCGGGGCGCATATGAAGGCAGCTTCGGCGGCGGCGGCTGTCGTGTGTCGGTGTTGTGACGCTGTGCTGCGCTGCGCCGCGCTGTGCGGATAAAGAGCGTTGAGTCTGTACTGTAACCAGGGACGACACGTGAACGACGGACTTAAACCCAGTCACCGTGACGATGTAAAACTTTGTGTTTTATTCGCAAACTAAACGACAGACGATGAGTTGGCAGCGACACAGCCCGCTCTCTGCTTTCTGAATGAGAGGAGCTCCGTTAGCAAGAACGAGTCACACCCTGCCAGCGCCACCCGCTCCCACTGACTCCGTTACCCAGCCGAGGCGCGAGGGTCATTTAAATCTCTACAAACAGGCTTTTTAACATCAGTCATGTACACGCACTGTCGCTATAGTTTGTGGGGAGACAGATAACGTTAGCTATCCGTTTAGCTACAGGCTAGTGCGCTGTTTAACGCGGTGTCTCGTTAGCTTTCATTCAGTTAGTGTGTAGAATAAACGTTACGCCAATGTACACATTTGTTTTAAGAGATGACAACAGCAGCGTTTATGCTGAAGTCGCCAAACTGCTCATCTCTACAAGAAAATGGAAACGACTAAAGAAAGACAATCCACGATTCAATCTGATGCTGGGAGAAAGAAACCGGCTGCCTTTTGGGCGTCTGGGTAATTATAAACTCACTCCATATAACAGCCTTCATTTATTCACCTATTTTCACTATAACATGAGACAAAGGCAAAGTTTCACAAAGACCACAAAGACTTTAGTATCTGCATGCACTTAACATAATTGCATGTTTTGGGGTGTGGTAGAGAAAACATATACACACACAAGAGAACATGTAAACCTAAAAAAAATTGTATAATCACTGCACGGTGATGCCTGTAGTTATCTTATGAGTGTAAATAGTGTCAACTGTTTAAACTTGGCATTTATTAGTCGTCTATCCATTATCTTCTGCTGAATCCTAATTTGGGGGGAATAAATTAATCTTTCACAATGTCAAATATGATGTTATTCTGATTAATATTAATGTTGTACTCACTTTACTGCCTATTTACAAAACAAAATAGCCTTAATTTGTTTTTAACATAGATAATCAAGATAGTGTTTTGGCTCCCATCTTATTTTCTTCCACTTAGACCAATACTAGGGTTGCAGGGGGTTCCCCATGCCCATCCATGTAAGAGTGTTTTAGGCGATGTGCAGATTCACCCAGGACAGTGTGTGGACTCACACACACACTATATACATATATATATATATATATATATATATATATATATATATATATATATATATATATATATAGGGGTAATTTGGATCTTGACCCCATGTTTTTGGACTGAAGGAAAACTGGTGAACACGGAGAAAACCCACATGGACATCGGGATTCGAAACTGGATCCCCAGTGCTGAGGGCTGAATGTTCTAACCACTAAGCCAATTTATTTGGTATTATTTATTATTATAAATGTTATAAATGAGAATTCTTTCATGTTCAGAAAGTTTTTATTTTCAGCTTTTTCGTGGTTGGGAAGACATGAACAATTTGTTTCAGACTTGACAAACAAACAACTTTTTGTTTCAGTGACCATGTAACTTAAAATTTTTTTTTTTAGTTAATTTTTTTTTTTTTTAATTTGTAAATGTTTCTATCACTTGTAGGACATGAGCCTGGACTGATACAACTAGTGAATTACTACAGAGGAGCTGACAAACTGTGTCGCAAAGCATCTCTGGTCAAGTGAGTATTGATCTTTTATTTACTCCATTAAAGCTGACTGTAAATTATTTTACAATTAGTGTACAACAGAATGTGGTGTACTACTATCCTACAACGTTTATTTGGAATTTCTTTGGTGTAGGTTAATAAAGACTAGTGCAGAACTAAAAGACTCCTGTAACTGGTTCCCTGAGTCTTACATCATATATCCAACCAATCTTAACACACCAGTGGCTCCTGCCACTAATGGCGTTAGTCATCTGAAGAGCAACCCAAAAACAGATGAGCGAGAGGTCTTCCTCGCCTCCTATAACTCCAAAAGGGAAACTGGTGAAGGAACTGTGTGGATTGCTAAATCATCTGCTGGAGCGAAAGGTGAGCACTTTAAACGCTCAAAACTCATTTACAGGTTTCAATTAAGAGTGAACCTGTTAAGAGTTCTGTAGTGGAATCAACTGGATTATTGTAAATGACAATAAAAACACTGATGCTTTTTTTTTTTTTGGTCAGGTGCCGGAATCTTGATCTCTCAGGATGCAAACCAGTTGCTGGAGTTTATTGATAATCAGGGACAAGTTCATGTCATTCAGAAGTACCTTGAGCACCCATTGTTGTTGCAACCGGGTCATCGTAAATTTGATATAAGGTTAAACACCCTGCATCTTATCAGACATTCTTGTGAGGTCAAATCTACAACACTTAATTTATGAAGTCTGTATTTTAAGGAGCTGGGTTCTTGTTGACCATCAGTACAACATCTACCTGTACCGCGAGGGAGTGCTGAGAACATCTTCAGAGCCGTACAACAGCTCTGACCTCCAGAATATGACCAGCCACCTGACAAATCACTGCATCCAAAAGGAGCACTCGCAGAACTACGGTCGATACGAGGAAGGAAACGAGATGTTTTTTGATGAGTTTAGACAATACCTGTTAAGTGCTCACAATGTTTCCATGGAGACGTCCATTTTACCTCAGATAAAGCAAATAATAAGGTATGACTTTTAATACAATAAGTGGTCATTAAACTTTGTTAAGAAGCTAATGCATTCAGGCTGAGATGAAAACAATGCTGTTTTGAGTCTTATCAATTTGTGAAATCTGATATGTCAATCTGTTTGAACTTATAAAAGCTGAACAGCTTTAACAGCTGTTCTAATGTTAATACGCTTCACTTTTCATAATCTTAGTTTTTTTCAAAAATGATATACATTATTTTATCTGTATCAGTATCTTTACACTCTTGTTTAACTGTATGGACTTTTCTCCTTGTGTTTTGCTGATTTGAGATTTATAGGCAGTAAATTCCACCTTGACACCTTGATATTTTATGGCTGATTTACTATTACTATTGCTTTTACCTCTTTGCATTGCAAAGTGAAATAAGTTTGATCCCTGGCGGTGGATGTATTCACTTATTTTCAATTAGAATTCCTTTAATTACAGCACACACATTTGCATTACACTAAGACCATAATTATGAGCTTTAGAATACATATTTTCTGATATACAAATGACAATTGTTTTTTGCACATTACATAACACACCCTAAATAATGTAGCCATCCAGCTAGCTTTGTTAATTTTTTTAGATGTGTATTATAAATACAGTGTATTACTACCACAAGTAGTAACAATAGCATTATTGTTTATTATAGTTTGTGATTTTGTTTATTTTTTTAAATTATTGTTTTATTTCTTGACATCCTCACTAATATTTTTGCTAAATCATATTTTTTGAACAGGAGCTGCCTGCTGTGTATTGAACCAGCTATCAGCACTAAGCATCTTCCCTACCAGAGCTTCCAGCTTTTTGGATTTGACTTCATGATGGACGAAAGCTTTAAAGTGTGGCTGATTGAGATCAATGGCGCACCTGCCTGTGCACAGTGAGTACTACAGTCCCTCTACTATAAATGAATTAAAAAAAAAAAAATCTGAAGTAGCTTTTTTTTCCTGGTCATTTTTATTTTTGCTAATATTGCAGCATATGTTTTTATTAAGGCGGCACGGTGGCTTAGTGGTTAGCACGTTCGCCTCTCAGCGCTAGGGATTCCCGGTTCGATTCCCCATCTGGGTGGAGTTTCCATGTTCTCCCCGTGTCTGCGTGGGTTTCCTCCGGGTTCTCCGGTTTCCTCGCACAGTCCAAAAACATGGATCAAGTCAATTGAATTCTCAAAATTGCACCAAATAGAGAGTGTCTGTGTGAGTGAATGTGTGCCCAGCGATGGATTGGCGCCCTGTCCTGGGTCTATCTGCCCAGAGCCCGAGACGTTCTCCCCTGGATGGACATGGGGAACCCCACCGCGACCCTAATATAGGATAAAGCGGGATATAATGAATGAATGAATGTTTTTATTAAGAACATTTCTTAATTTTCCATGTCAGTTCTTCTTATGAGTAAGTAGCTGTGAACTACTTTTTTTAATTGTGAAACACATTTAATTTTGTTCTTAAAATTATGTCTCTTTAGAAAACTCTATGCAGAATTGTGCCAAGGCATTGTGGATGTGGCGATTTCCACCGTCTTTTCTCCAAATGCAGACACACTCTCTTTCTCACCACCCTTCTCCACCTCACCGTCACTTTCTTCGAATGCTTGTTCTTCACCTAAAATTAGGGCGCCACACCTCTTTGGCCCATTCATCAAACTGTGAGCATGGTACAGTACTTTTCAGATTCTTGGACGAAAGTCCTCTTACAGCTACACTGTTTAAAACATCCTTTTCATTACAAATGATTAAAGTTGCTTATCAGCTTAATTCTATTAATTTTGACAACAAGAAGTTGACCTGTTCATTATATGAAAAGAACACATCTATACATTTGCACCATAATAGCATGCACAGTATTTGTCCTCACATTTACAATATGAGAATATCAAACAATTTAGCATTTGAGTGAATGATATTTATAATAAAATGCAACATACTGTGTTTATAAAGATGGAATGGAAAAGGATCATTTGTCTTAAATTTCTCAGGCATTGCTCCAAATACCTCAGGACTGTTCATTGACTGAATGTAGGATGGCTGCAAAATGTCTTGCATTTTAGCAAAGTCACAAGAACTGTCAAACATCATTTATTACATCAAATCCAAGAATTCTTTAAACAGAGCCCATAACGTTTAGTCTTTTAAAGCATTTTTGTTAGGAATCAACTACAGTAACAGTAACAACTGTAAAATAGACAATTTCTCAAAAGAAGTTATGAATGATCCATCACAGTTATACTGACACAATCACACCTGGAGCACTTTTGTATTACCTGTTATCTTTTAGCATGTTTTTTTAAGGAGTGGGTGACAGGGGAAAACATGCAAACCTCACTCAAAAGGGAAGTAAGGGGCACTAGTCACTAAATGTAACTTGGTCAGACTGCACAAGTTTTTGCATTATTTGTGAAGTTGATTTAGAACAATATAACAGTTAATTTATGTTAGTTGGGCAAAGTCATTTAGTCTGTACCAATATTTTATTATGTAGATTAAAATAATTTAATCATATTTTTAAAAATGTAAAAAAAAAAGTTACTCCAGTTCTCAGCTGTAACCGTATCCATGTCAATAATTCGTGTTGCTTTTTATGCTGAGGCATTTCATTATTTTTAAAAACTTAATATTCCCCTTTACTACTTAGGTTACTACTTGTTTTTTGTAATAACTAAAGATTTTTATTCAGTTAAGCTCACTTAAACATTTATTAATTAGTAAATAAAATATTTGTAAAAACAGAATTAGAACTATGATTTTCATGTATAGATGAATAGTTACATTCAGTTAAACAGCTATAACACAAATTGTGTTGGATCCCTTTAACTTTTTTGTTGATTTTTTTTTTATTAAGGGCGGATCTGCACTCAAAAGCCTGGTATGGCAGTTTTTTGACCGTGTGGGGTGTTCTTCATTCAATAGGCTTGTAGTTCACACAGCAGTAGATTTTGAAGGTCTTAATCACCGATTCTGATATGTAGTACATTGTGGTTCATGCAATAAATAGAAATTTGTAAGTGTTTTAAAGAATACCAAAAATAACACAAAATATACATACACACTCCGTTTTATCAAAATACATAATAAGTTCAACTGATATGTTTAATGCATGTAAACGATAGCCAGATCACACTAATATCAGGTACTGTATTTTCCGGACCATAAGGCTAGTATTATAAGGCGCAGTCTGAATTACGGGGTCTATTTCTGTATTTGATCCACGTATAAGGCGCACCGAACTATAAGGCGCAGTCTCAATTACGGACTCTACTTCTGTACGGTACTTATTCTGTACGGCACCGTATTATAAAGCATATGCTAAAACATACGATCTACAAGAAAAGTAAAACGGTGATTTATAATTGAAGTTTATTCTACTACTTGACAAAACACACATTATTTTAATCACTCCCCAATTCTCCCACAAATCCATCAAAGTCCTCATCTTCTGTGTCTGAATTAAAAAGCTGCGCAATTTCACTATCGAGCACTCCGAGTCAGTACCGTCGCCAGGCGGCTGTTCGGCAACGATGCCGGCTTTCGCGAAAGCTCGGACAGCGGTTACAGCAGAAACCTCAGCCCAGGCATCCACAATCCATACATTTACATTACATACATTTGGTCATTTAGCAGATGTCGCTTTTATCCAAAGCGACTTACAAGGTGAACACAGGGTTAATCACAACATCCCTGGAGCAATGAGGGTTAAGGGTCTTGCTCAAGGACCCACATTGGTAACTTCAGTGGACCTGGGATTTGAACCCCCAACCTTCAGATTGATAGCCCAATGCCCTAACCACTGAGCTACCACTCCCAATCCATTCAGACGGTGGCGTAACTCACCCGCCGCTACCGCTGAGTTTTAGTAAACGTGTGTTTGCCGTCTATCATCCATCGCTCCCACGCCGCCCACAACTTTACTTTAAACGCCCTGTTTACGCCAATGTCCAGCGGTCGGAGTTCTTTATTTAATCCTCCCGGAATGAGGGCAAGCTCCGAATTAATTTTCTTCACTCTGCTTTTCTGTGAGATGAGTGCGCATGGAGCCACAAATCAGCAGGAAGTTGATGTGTGGGAAAAAAACCACCCGGTCGCACAACAATACTTTGGAACTTTTGGATTTTGGAACTCAGTACACGTATAAGGCGCACTGGATTATAAGGTGCACGTCTGATTTCTGGGAAAATTTTAGGCTTTTAGGTGCGCCTTATAGTCCGGAAAATACGGTAATCTTATTATGAAATATTACTTGGAGCCCTCAGTCACAAATAAACACAATAGTCTTGCTATAACAACAATTTCACTTCTGTTTTAATGTACAGATAGCTTATGTTTTGTTAACAGTTCAGAATTGAAAGTTTGGCAGTGGTTTGGGAACTAAAGTTGCAATTCGAGTTATATTTGCATAGAAAAATACTTATCCTGTGTTATATAGCAACATATTCTACCCCTTTTTTAGATTTTTTGTGCTATAGAAACAATGTTAGACACAAAGTCCTGTAAATCTGACCAAACTGCGCTGCACTGGTCCTCAGAACTAAGTGATGACTGTTGCACTTCCAGGCTGCCGTATAGTATTAAAGACTGCCATCAGATTTAATGCATTGAGAAAGTTAAAAGAAAACGATGGATTGTTGGCTTGTGGGGTATTTGTACTAAAAAGTAAAAGAACAAAAAGGGTTAGACCTTCTAGAGTAATGTGTGTAAAAAATTAACTTTTTATAAGTATGTATAGTAGAAGCATTTAAACATGACAGCAGCCATTGGTTGTGATACATTACTAGTCATAGAATTGCTTTATAATCAGTTTAGTCAATCACCAGTTTATGTTTTACACGTCCTGAGGTCCTGAAAAGGGTAAGGGTGCCTTAATGAAGTAGTATAAAAGTGAAATGTATAAGTGAAAAAAGAAGACATGACACTGTTATTCAGTTAATTTCCTGTTATTTATTGTTAAGTCAGTTTTGTTGTCTTATTTATTGTCTCATGTTAAATTAATTTTATGGACTAGACTAGTTAATACTCATTTTTTAGCCAATTGTATTGTAAATAGTAAAGTTTGGTTCACAGCACACGAGCAGTTGAATTGACATTTTCTTTATTCATACCAAAGATATCTGGAATTGTTCATGTCATTTTTGTAGTAAACATTTTTATGACTGATGTGTAAACATTGCGAGTATGTTGTTATTCAGTTTTAATGCGCGATGTACAGTTGAGCCTTAAATTTATATACACCGAGACTCAAGACTTTTAACTACAATTGTTTTACACTTTCAAAAATGTTATTTACTTTTTGGTTGATTTAATTTCAGAGACAAACAGTCCTTGAACAAATGTACAAATTTTGAATTTTCTGAAAAAAGGTGAAAGATGGTGCACACAGCATTATATTTTGAGGCTATGTAGCTGGGAATAGGACTGTGCGTCTTAGAAACTTGGTGACAACATGAAAAAAATATTATTTAGAAATACTGAATGTTCACCTTAAAGCTTCAATCAGAAAACAGAAACTGCAATCCAAAGCGCTTCTTTAAAAGAATGATTGACTTTAACGACAACAGTCTGGAATAAATTACAGATTGAATTAGCTTCATTTCTAGAAACATATTGTGAGAAGCTTGTTTAAGGCAACCCTGGCATTTTACTTATGATAATCTTACAGGACAATACTATCAGGTTTTGTTTCAGCATTATGTAATGTAATAAATAAAACATTAAATATATTTAATAGCAAAAAAAAATTAATATACTATTTTACCCAACAATAGAAACATATAGTGATGTGTGCCATTGTTTAAGGTTGAAAGTCTTTAGTCTGGGTGTTTCTATGTCTTAACTGTACAATACTGATTGCTGGAAAGGAAAATCACAAATATTCATAGACCTTTATAGTCGTGTAAAAACATTTACTTGTCTGTTCTTGTTAGCAGAGAAAAGGTTATAATCAGACCTCATCTGCAGCTCTGATATTCACAGTAGGTCATTTGTGCTCAGCCTTTTAACCGACCTGACCAAGCAAATGTCATTTAGCCAGTTGCTTTTCCTCGTGTTTTGTTCTCTGTATTAAATGTAAATGCAACCTTGAAAACATGAAGCTGTATCCACATTAGCATCTTTGAACCATTTTTGCCTGTTTTAAAAAGCTTTGTGCATGTGTGTGCTGTCTTTTATTATTGACCAATAAAATTAGTTTTCAGATATGTGCCTTTGTTTGTTTTGCAATAAAACCAAGAACAAACAATTTTATGAGAACAAATCAAAAGTTTACCACAGATTTCATCAGCACAAATGAGACATGTCCTTTATCTTGTAGAAATAGAACAACCAGACGTTTAGGATATTTGAATAAAGCCAACAAGTACAGTCACAATAATGTTAATTTACGAGATTACCACTAGACAACAAAGAAAACGGAACTTTAGGACCCCGTGAGGGAAATAATTAAGTAAGATGGGGAAGATTTTAAACAAATTGGAAGTTCCTACATTTCTGCATTATTTGCACACATCATGTGATCAAAGAAAACAATAAACAATGCAATTCAATTTTCAAATAAATATAAGTTTTAAATACATTTTAAATATCTAATAACATAATTTGAATGTCGGAAAATTGATATGTGGTTGTTGCTTTTTTCCTTCTAATACCAAATCCTGCAAAGACCATCCAACTGCTTTAAAAGAAATTCTTCAGGCCAACATGAATTTTATTCTCTTCAAATCGCATTTATTTAGGCATAAAAATAACACATCTATGAAGATTTCTTTCCCTTTTATTAGACATGGATGAAGGTTTAGGTTAAAGAACAGCAAAAGGCCAGATAATTCCAAAGAATTACTTTATTCAGAACTGTATGTGCATATTTGTGATACATGCTCACAAACAGCAATAGTTCAAAATAGTGGCTAATTATAATATATATACAAAAATACAGACAGATTAATTTAATCTCTGTTGTGACAAAGATACCAAGCCAAGCAGCTTTAGTCAGCAGAATGTAGTTTTAAAGTTCGAACAGAACCCAAACAGAGCAAGAACAATATTGCACTTTGTCACAATGCAGCCCGATGCAGAAAGTACATGCAGATCATTTAAAAGAGTCATATTATGTACTTTTGTTTTCACAGACATTCTTTCCCATATAGTTGAACGTGTGCTCTTGAGGCTATCCATGAATGAGCTCACACTCTGAATATTATTTCATCATGATATTCACTTCCCTATTGACTTTTACATCCTTTAGCTAAACTACAAAGCCTTGTCCATTGTAACCCGTTCCACATTTGAACTCTTAAATATAAACATTTTAAATACAGTGCATATTTAACAGCTAATGTAATGCTGATGTTAGCCATTCATTTTTTTCACTGTCATTTTAAAGTCGACGGACTTTAATTTCATCAATCCTTTAAATCTGCCATTCTGCAAAGTGAGTCATGAGTTAAATAGAGCCAGTCCATCAACTCACCTATATTCATACAGTCCCATTCACAATTCCTAGCACCTCTTGTAAAGATCAGTGAAATGAGTTATAAGAAATATTTAAGGAACTCACTTAATATTTTAAGAATCCTAAGTATTAGGACACATCTCTCAATTACTGAATTTAGATGTTACATTCAGTCCCAGGTATATAAAATGAAGACATAACTTTTGGACAATAATATGCTTCCAAATTTGTGGAAACAGTTTAGGGAAGGCCTGTTTATGTTCCAGCATGACTATACCCCAGTGCAGAAAAAAGTTGCATAAAGGCATTTTTAAGAGAATGTGAAGGAACTTGACTGGGCCACACAGAACCCTGACCTGATCTTTTAGGTGAACTAAAATGGACATTGTGAGCCAGGCCTCCTCATCCAACACCAGTGTCTGACCACAAAAATTCCAACAGACACACTCCAAAATCTTTGGGGTTTTTATTATTATTATTATTATTATTATTTTTACATATTTCACTTTTTTAGATTGGCCCAGAGGTCAATTTCTGTTAAAAAGGGGAAAATGAAAAAAAAGTTATTTTCTAAAAATGGCAACATCTGGAATTAGGGTATTAATTGATAATTAATTGATAAGTAATTGATTACCCAATGTACAGAGACACAATAAGTGAGGATCACTGATGATGAGCATTGTAATAAAGGATCATCATAAGTTCATTACAGCTTCAAACATGAGGCAACACTTTCATGCTAGAGATAAAGAGAAACCTTGTCAGGAAATAAATGGTTTGTAGTTGAATCTTTAGTGAGGATAGTGGTCTATAATGTATATTCATACCAACTCAAAATGGCATATTAAACAGCCATTCAAATATAAAAAAGATTGTTGGAAAATGACTGGGTCAGTTAAAGAGGAATGGTCTCAGGAGGGGAGCTAGGATCCTGGTTGTTATTTGTCTTAAATTCCCCAAGAGATTTGTTTCTCCATTAGAACTACCTTAGTAGAAGTTTGGCCTTTGCTTATTCAGTCATTGTAATATTAAGTTCATTTAACAGACAGAATTTCTTACAACCCATTTAACTCATCCTTACAAGGAGTGCCAATGTCTGTGGAAAGGACATTAAATACAAGTACACACATACACATTTAAAACTGAAACACATAAATATAAAGTAAAGACTGTAACAAAGACATTTAACCTTTTCTCATGAGATCAATCAAATGCAATATGAAATACTTTTTAAGCAGACTGTGCCTTATAAATACAACAAAAGTAAAACATTGCAGCATTAAACTGAGGGGAAAAAACAGATAGCCGTAATATTTGAGAAATGACTTCATTCAAAAATAATTATGTGAGTGAAAGCCTGTGAACCACATGTTAATGGTTTCAAATATATATATAAAGCCACATTAGTTGATGTGCTCTGTTCATGTAAATTTATGCATGAGAAAGTCATATAAACAAAGAATTTGAATACTGTAAAAGTAGTTTGTTGAGGAGGTTCAAAGAAATCTACAAGCACATTTACAAGCACCTAATTAAGGCACATGAGCACAGTTATATGAAACCAGAGAAATCACTCTCTCATTAAATTTGGAATATACACTTTACATTTAAAGTGTTGGCATTGCCAACAAAAAACTTTAGCAGTCGAAATGCTAAGTCAGAACGAGACTAACGTGTGTTAGTTAATTTTTCAGGCCTTATAGAATTATGCTATGAATAGACACAAGAAAATTGACATTTTTTTTATTATAGTACCAAGAACTAGACCTAAGAGGAAAAAAACATCATTTGATCAAACGGACCTCCTACCACCTGTATTGTGAATTTCCCCATTGTGAAACAAATAAAGGTCTATCTAATCTTAATAGATGTTGGTGAAAATAGTAAGGCCACTATGTTCTTGAGGTTTGGCCTGGTTTTAAGCTTGAAAAACTTTTTAACTTTTACAGAAATTATGTGTATGCACTCTTCTCCTAACCATTTGTTATATTTCTTTCCCAAACATAATAATTGTGGCTTAATAATTAATTTATGTTTCTCTGTTAAAAAGACAAAGGCCACAAACCATGTTTTATCTTTTAACATTTTGCTGATCTGATTTTGTTCAAGTGACAAGTAGAAGAGATCAGTGGCTCTGTCTTATGTGAGGCAAACCTTGCCAGGCATGTACAAATACAAATTTAATACTGTATTTGTCCCATACAGTCTTGTACAAATGTCCAGACACCCATGCTTAAATTCCATTTTGTTGATTTTCTAAGTGTCATTAAATTAACACTTAAATCTAAAAATACATTTAATTATTTCAATGTTTTATTATATTATTATATATAATATTATATATAATATTGTTACCAATCTTTATAAACAATCATTTTCCAAATTAATTCATCATTCATTTTATTGACTTTTTACTTAATTGTGGAGTCTAAAAAGAATTTCACTGCTGGCTGTACCGTGTATGTATGTCTACGCATGTGACAAACTTGACTTGATATTAAATAAAAACTTAAATAATATGCTGGAGTTTGTTCTTTGTAAAGGAGTGTTTATATGTTCACTTTAAAAAATCAATAAAACATGGAATGTGGCCTAAACATGTGCATAGGACTGCATTTTATAAAAGCAGAGCCAGCAACAATAACAATAAGATAAAAAGGTGCAGTAAACATATCCATTCTGAACCTGAACATTCTGCTAGGTTTGAGGTTACTTCAATCTTGAAAAGGCCAACAAAAAGTCAATTATTTCCTTTAATATGAGACATTTTACTCATATTACATTTTAATATGAGTAAAATGTAAGTCATGTGTGAATAGCATTTCATTTTGATAACAGGATTTAAGAAAGGGCCAACTGTACAGCAATAACCTTATGTTAGCATCACCTCTTTTTCAGGACAAATAGTGCAGAGCTTCAGTGTGCTAAATCTGTGTGACTGGCACTCAGGTCCCGACTCTTCCTCAGACGATTATTTCGTTCCTGTACATGGCAGAAAAGGTGGAAATATAATTAAGTACAAAGTAGTAGTCTAATGTAGCCCAGGAATAAAAAGATTCATTATTCAGTTCATCAAAACCTTACAAGTAAAAACTGTTGAACATTTAATATATAAAAGTATTTTTAGTTACAAAACACAACAATACAGTATCTCTGTGTATTTCATTTAAAGCACTAGACAGGTTGCAAGTCCTATAATGCAGGTCAGACATACAAACAAACAAACCCAATCACACATGTACATCTGAAGCAAATTAGCATCGTCCGATCAGTTAACCTGCATGTCTGACTGTGCAAGTAAAGCAGAGCTTGCAGGGATTAATGTTATAATGTTATAATACTGGCATCAAATACATTTGACAACTTTATCAAATCTTTGGAGTAATGCTGAAGATTTCAAGCGATAGTAAAAGAACAACACATCAAAAACCGGATTCAGTATCATTAAATACTAGATTAATATTACTGACGCATAATCCCTTTGATGTCATATAAGAATCCCACATATTGCCATTGTCAATCCGCAGTTAAGAGAGTAGTTTTTGGGTGTAAAAAAGCTCACTATTTTTTCCATGAATATCATGCTAATAATCAGATAGTGAAGTCAATTTTTTGCTCCATTAAAAACTTGATAAAAATGAAAATGTTAGTCTAGGTACATGTAAAAACCATTGGTCTTAACTATTAAGCATATACCATATTGTTTAGACCCTACTCTTTAAAAAAGAAATAAAAAATATAAATAAATAAAAATAAAAATGAAAACTGAGTACAAAATAAGTTGTTCATGGACATTACACTCTTCAACATTACATTGCCATGGGGATATTTTAATAAACTTATACTAGACCCCATTTTATGGCTCTGAGGTCACATACAAATCCATTAGGTCAAAGAAAATTGAGAAATCAGTAAATATTTGTAAGGAATACATGGTTCAATGGATCACCAATGGATACATTAATACTGTACATGTTTTTTTTATAAATAATACTTACATTTTTATGTCATGCCATGCACAGACTACAACAGCATTGCTTTATTTTAATTTCAGCATATTGGTTTAACACTCCCCAAACAAACCTCACTTCTCATGTCCCATATTACAAGTTGGTTACATTTATTTACCTCTAAAAAGATCTGCAGGAATCATAACTTTTATTACCCCTCTGTTTCACTATATATCAAAATATTTTCAGTGTGTAATATAATTTAAAAAATTAATTATCCAAATACAACACATTTTATGTGCACAAATAATTATTGAACTATCATTTATAATATAGTATAAGTATAGTATATTTCTACACAAGAACTACAACGGTTAAACTTTGTGTAAACAATTTGAGGGAAGCCCTTTCCCTGTTTCAGGATAATGGTCTTCCTGTGTTTCTAGCTGGGATTGTAAAGATACAATTTAATTGTTTGGTGTTGAGACTGTACAGTACATAGCCCTAAACCCCACATGTGCAAATCCTTTTTTACAACATCAGTTTATAACCTCAACAATGGACCTTAGAATAACAAGGAATATATTCATAATCGTGTGTGTCATTGCAGAAAAGAAGTATTATTTTAAGTTTTGGGGGAGCTTTCATTATAATGGGTCATGAATTTTAAAGTTTGAATAAATTAAATGACCACATACTGTTGTGTTTCATACATTCTACATGCAGCTCTGATTAGCATATTTACTTTGCAATATTCTTGCATTGGCTTATACTGTCCTTTAGAATTATACATACACAAATTTATAAATCTTGATAATGAACCCTTCCCTTTGATGTGGCCTAAATCTAAACTGGCCAAAAGTAAACAGTTACAAATATTTATATCACGTATAAAGTTTTTCTTGATATTTGTGGATACGATAGACTATGAATTGTTAAATTTTTTTGGGTGGAATTTTTTAAACAATAAATAATTCAGATCACTGCCCAGTGACAGGATGTTAGAGAAGAGGACTCCAACTGTATTAAATGAGACAATTAATTACAGAACGTAAGACCAACAGAAATACTAAGGACAAGCAAAAGCAAATGAGAGCATGTCTTACTTTGAAGAGTTCTCCCACAGGTTTATCCGGGTCGTTGAGAACCCCAAGAGAACAGGCCCTCTTCATGCTTCTTTCAAGAGAGCCACATGCAAGCAAACTGTCAGTCAAATTAACAGGCAAGTGGGACAGAAGTGTATGTGGAGACTGCTTTTGACTGTGAAGCCTGTGTGCATTCGTTAACCATATTAATGAAAATCACACAAAAGTTAGTCACCTCTCAGATTGAGACATTTAGACTAAAAGAACATGATAAATTCATGCAGTAATGTATATAAGCTCGACACCCAGTCACAAACTACATTTTCAGAAAAGTCAGGACATTTCGTAAAATAAATCAAAAACTTGAGACAGGTGAACTTTTATATTTGTATTTTTTGATTGAGCAAATCCATCTAGTCAAATTATTTTTTAGACTACATTTAGTGCCTTATTTGTACTAAATCCCAAGGCTTACCTAATTAGCTAAACCTAAAACTACTTTAATATCCATGTACAAAGCAAATAACCAAAAATTTTATTTAAAATGACCGATGTAAATTTATTTCATTATACAAAATTATTCAGGGCGGCATGGTGGCTTAGTGGTTAGCACGTTCGCCTCTCAGCACTATGGATTCCCGGGATCTGGGTGGAGTTTCCATGTTCTCCCCGTGTCCACGTGGGTTTCCTCTGGGTTCTCCGGTTTCCTCCCACAGTCCAAAAACATGGATCAAGGTCAATTGAATTCTCTAAACCATTACCCCATGTATAGTGTGTATAGAGTGTGTTTGTGTGTCTGTGTGAGTGTGTCCCCAGCGATAGATAGGTGCCCTGTCCTGGGTGTATCTCCCCTGTGCCAGAAACGTTCTCCCCTGGATGGACATGGGGAACCCCCCCGCGACCCTAATAGAGGATAAAGCGGAAAATAATGGGAATAAAAAATTATTACAGTATGGTTTTTATGAAACCATGTCAATTACACATACACTTACTATCTTACTATCAAAGTATAAAAGAGGAACCCAGTAACATACCACAATTATTTGTCAGTAGATAATTTATTTCCTATCTATAGTTTGCCTTCTTGTTTCATATTAACAGTCCACGCTATAAGAAATTGAATGGAGTGACAAATTCTTAGATTGTCTTTTATTGTCATGTAC
Organism: Corydoras sp. C115; assembly: GCA_019802505.1. NCBI lineage: Eukaryota > Metazoa > Chordata > Actinopteri > Siluriformes > Callichthyidae > Corydoras > Corydoras sp. C115. The sequence goes on from JAFMOC010000007.1 coordinate 12,154,109, forward strand.
CTATTATTAATATATACATTAATAATGTCTTGGCCCTGAATTTGCTGAAAATATATTTTTTAAATGGCTTTTTTGTTAGAATAAAATTATTTTAATTAAAGTCTTCTTTATAATTTTAATGAAACCAAATTTTCCATAAAGTATTATTCGCTTTTTACCTATCTATACCACGAGTGCCAAAGATCATAGAGGGTACTGTATCTGTAGATAAATGGAAAGCAATGTCAGTTCAGCTAGGAACAGTTATTATGGTATGGTGTACAGGTATGAAAAGTAGGCTTTGTGTATGCCCACTCAGTGGTTTGCCAGAGAAAGCATCTCTGTGTGAGCTACAGAGAATAGAAAGACCAGCACCCTGGATAATCTGTACAAAAATGAACAGAAAAAAACTTTCTGTAAAACTTTCTAATAAGAATTTTTTCTGGGCTGTTTTCGGCTTCAACAAGTATCCTTGAAAAACCTGATTTATAATTAATTTAAATGATCACGTACAAATAATTAAATGCAGAGTGACAGATGCTTTTGATAAAAACCCAGTGTTTAGCTATTTTTACTAATGGTAAAAACATGTCACCTTGTGTTTAATGTTCTGGACCAGCCAAAGTATAAAAGTATTAAGTATAAAATGTACCACAAAAAATCCCAAATAGACCCCAAACACTTTGATGTAAACATTTTTCTTAAAATGGATTTAAACCACTTATTTGCACAAATTTGCACAAATCTGAGCCTATCACTTTGGAGTTAAGCATTTGACTCAACATGAACAAGACAGACAACTGTAAAGGGAACAATGAACATGGCATGGCACCATGCACACACAATGCTGATGGGAAGGGTAAATGACAAAAAACAAGACTAGAAGATGAGTAAAAAAAACAAGAGTAAGCAAGCATGCTTAAGACAACAGATTTACATGAAGAAGTTTATTGAAATAAACTTTACAACTGAAACAGGAAATAACAGCTTCATATTCAAAATAAAACCCATGCACATAAAATAGAGACAAAGTTAACAAGAGCCAAATTTAATTAAAGCTGAGAAATGTGTGAGGCAGAAAATAAGTTAGAACGTTACACACTTTATTAGGCACACCAAAACAAGCCGTGCAAACAAACATAAATAAAAAAATAAAAAAGGAAACCATTTTTGTCTGGGATGACCATACTGAATGCCATTTTAGCATGCACAAAGCAACAGGTACAATTTATTAGCAAAAGTATGGTCACTCAGCCAAAAATGCTCACCATTTATTTACATTCTGTTTCTTTTTTGAGTTTAATAAATATAACTCCTTTATGTTACAAAGTAAACGAGGTAAAAAAATTAGATTCAAGTTAGTGAAATTTTGGTAGATCAGCTAGAAGAACTCAAGAAGTAACAGATGTAACATGACAGTCAGTCAGCTGGTTTTACAGTATAATGCATAAGTAAATGTCTGCATCTTCTTCATTTACAGTATACATTAGTCATGCAGGCCAAGCAGAGCAGTCCCTTAGTGCATTCCGAGTGCATAGTAGTGAGCACGTCCGATCACATGTTGCAAACGTGCTTTCAAATGTCAACATTTGTTCTGTTTTTCTTTAGTCAGCTTTGCTTTTGGGTATTTCTGTCAGTGATCCTTAAAAATGAACAGCTTTCAAGTGGTCACCATTACACAAACCCCAACCTATAGATTTGCTTCAAAGTAAAATCTTTTTTCCTTAGTATCCTCAATTCAACTTCACAAACTTATCGACGGTCCTCAAGCAGCTACAGCCTTAATCAAAATCTAGAATATACAATTTTGTAAATCGTTTACATTTCTGCTCTAAACAGTTTGCATAAATAATCCTCGCATTTTGTTCATTTAAATAGTTCTATTTTTATCTTACGTCCCCCATCTCTGTCGATACGTGAACATAACTTGGCTGCATTGTCTGCAGGCTAAAGGTTAAGTGGGTCATTGCTAAAGGAATATAACCAGCCTCCACTGGTTTAATAAACCCAAAACAATTATAAAAATGTAACATTTTTATCCACAACCTTTCATCTCAAGTGGGTCTATCAGTACTCTAAAGCAGCTAGGCATTTGCCTAGCTTTAACCAAAGCTTGGTCTATAGCTGGATAGTTTGTGGTGTTGAGCTTGATATAGTCAGTGTGATAGGGGTAGAATTGATAGTTACCCAGGGTTCTTGGTTTCATTTTCCCTTGAGCTGCCTCCTTTAAGTTTGCGGACAAGTTTTTCACTGCTGCGACGAATTGAGGCTCGAAGTTTACTGAAGGAGCCGCTGCGTTTTAATGAGCCTGAACCATCCTGTGGACAGAAATGCTTCAGTGTTACATGCAGATACACACAAAAAAGCAAAAAAAATCAATGCAAGTGGTCAATTACAAGTAACAAGTAAAAAGATACTTTACAATTTAAGTGTATAATGATTATTAAGGAGAGCTGTAAATTCAAATGTATAAAGATAGTATTGTTTCACTTGGTATTTGAAGGTTTATAATACAGTACATTTGGTTTTAAAGACAATAATCAGGTTCCAACAATATAAAAATTTGGCCACATTAAGGATATCTGATTTATTTTAAAGACTAATCCTGTTTAGTTTACCCCTCGTCGCTCTGCTGTAGTCTCTTCTGCTTTGTGCCTTAAGCACAGCTCTCGAATCCGAACAGCCATACATAGCATCAAGATGCGGGGAAAAATATATATAAAAAAATAGATGGACAGAGCAAATGCACTGACACAAGATTAAAATAATTTGATATCAATCACCACAACACATTGCAACAAACACACAGAGAAGTGACCTATGTTGAATCACTCACACAGAACATACAGAAAAACAGACAAAGGCTATGATTAGCACACAATCAGTTTATTAGAAGTCAAGAAAGGCAAGCTGCAGCAATACCAGACAACGGGTTAGTATGAAAAAACAGGTGTTAATCACTTTAAAACCGTGCTTTGATACATGTTGAATACTCAATCTTTTTTGCAGTCATACATTTATTACTGTTTTTTCATCTGCTTGGTAACTGAGATTTAAGTGACTGAGATATTACCCATGCAAAATCCATGGAAAAGTGCTATTACCAAGCAAATAATCCTACTCAATAGAGAGACCAGAATGTAATATGTAAATAAAAAGTAACCAATTAATCTTTTAACACTACAATACAGAATTGTTTGTGTTATCATAGCTCAACAACACTCAAGGAAAGAGGCTTTAAAACTAAAGCTGTGCAAGTCAGTTGGTAATAGTGAGATGTGTGAAACACTACGCTGCAGTTGACGGACAAAGATGTTAGTAACAGAGCAAAAGATAAGCTGAGGTGCCTGTAGTGTTAGAATCAAAGGTATAAGTTTACAGAGCAGTGAGTCAATTGGGTCAACTGTCACGAAGAGGAAAAGCCGGGACTGCTCGTCTAAAAGCTGCTTAAGCATTTTTAAGTCTGCTTTAGTCGGTTTATTCCCAGAGCAGCTCGAACTGGAAGAGGAAGAAAGGAACCAGTCGAAGAGAGCAGACGGAAAAACGGCAAAGCTGAACTGGGAGGTGGAGCGAGTGTCCATCATGCAGAAGATAAGTTTTACAACCACAACAAGGCATCTGAAGTTACACCTGTACACAGATTTAGAAAGAATGTACAGTAAAATTTAAAGTAAGACACTGAGGAGTAGAGCATTAGTAAAGAACAATGAAATGAAAAAAATGGAAATAAAAAAAAAACAATGCAGGGAATGACAAAGACAGAGTGGCGTTAGTCCTTAATGCAAAGCAGCACTTCTAATGGTTTATATCCTTGGTTTGAGATGTAAACTGAATATACTATATATTAGCAACAATATAAAAAGCCTTTATTAAAATATGTAATGTCAAAAGAACAGACTCAATTCACTCTGATGTGCAAGCCGACAGTTAACATGTCAAATAAAACTATCTATACATCTCTGTGTGTTTGATAAAATCTCACATAATTACATGAAATGGCATAGTGGTATTAATTAGAAAGATAATTCAACTGAGAGGTTTTTAAAAGCTAATAAGCTATCACAAAAAAACGATGACATCAGTGTCATTTAGGTCGAGCACCACCATACAAGAAAAATCAAATCAAGTAAGACAACAAATTATGTTAGAGAAATGGAAAAAGGACGATAAAGAAGGACAAAAAGAAGCAGATAAAGTTTAAAAACGTGGCAAACGAAAGGACAAATATGAACATGAACATTATTACATAAACAAGCACAGATCACATACACACAACACATCAGAAAATAAACACAAGAATTAACCAGAGAAGTACAGAACATAGCCCACGCCAACATGAGAGCAGACCTAAAATATAAAGGAATGTGAGTGAAACCCTGATTGCACACACGTAATGCTTGTTATCATCTGTCTGAGCATAGATTGCATTAATAAAGCCTTTTAGTCTGTTAGACATCATTAGCCATAAACTTGAAAATGTCAGTGTTACACAGAAAAAGACAAAGATGGTGCAACATGAATAAAACAGAGAAAGCGAGTATAGCAAAAAGAATCTAAACAGGTTGCTGGATGAAGTTACATTCAGAGGTGCATCAGTACCAGAATCAGTATGGAGCTGTGAACAAATTCTTTACAGAGGTGAATGATTTGTAGTCCTGCTTCTGTTATGAGAGCAGCAGAATTCAGAGAGGCTATAGCAGAGACATGAGGGACCGAATAACTACTCTACAACTCTACAGAAGTTCTGAAAATCTACATCTACTATAATGAAAAACAGTTATAGCAATTAAGTTCTCCAGTTTTATGTAATGCAACCAGTAATGACATAATGACTGCCATACAGGAAGTATAAAGAATGTCTTACGAATTTCTGACAGTTACAGCAAATTTGCAGACATCTTTCACTTCAGGATCAGTTCAAACATCTTAAGACAATTACCAATCCAATCACTGCACTGCATTTTTATAAGAAAAAAATTCACACACAACCTTTTGATGGTGGTTTTATTTTTCCTATTTAAACAGTAGTGTATAATCTCACAGCGACAGATTCTACCAGTCAGTACAGTCTTTTTGTTGTTTATATTGGTTGGCAAACAGCTTTATGGTGCATTACCAACACCGTTTGTGATTAGACAGTAATATCGTTTAACTATTAACTATTATCAGACAGTAAAAAAAAAATGTAAAAAGCTTTTTTTCACACCTATTCAAAATTCAAAGACAAATAAGTTTGTGATTTTTATTCCCAATTTGATGTCTGATTGTTCCCCATGTTTTCATTAAGCCACAGATTGGCATGCAACTATGCAAATATTTTAATAAACAATTTTGCTGGTTCTTGAATAGTATTTGGAGTAACTTGGTAGTTAAGAAGGCATTCAAAACTACCATAGTAATAAGGTACTTTTCCTCATGTATCATTTGCTACCCACCTGTTTACATATCATAACAATTGTTGCTAAATATTTCAAAAGGACTAATAATTTACAGACGTGTTACAAAGCTCTTTGCACTACAGGAAAAGTTAAAATGGGAAGAAGTAATGATGGATAAACTGAGATGGTCATAGAAAAGCACAATCAGTATTTAAACATTACATGAGCCTGATATATTTACATCACTCTTTTAAATGTTTCTTTAGTAAGTCTGCACTTAAAATGTTTTAAATGTTTCTTTAGTAAGACTCAAGCTGCACATTTTGGACAGCAATTGGAAAAATATGAATTACAAATTTTTCTCCTAAAACTAAGCAGAGCGTTTGTAAAAAAAAAAAAATGCAATGTACCTTGTGAATTATAATGTAATTAACCTACCGCTGCTTTTAAATGTACCTTCTTTCTGAAAATTTCTGTGTGCTGCTGTGACTTTGTGTGTTTGTTTGTGTGTTTGTTTGTGTGTGTGTGTGTGTGTGTGTGTGTGTGTGTGTGTGTGTGTGTGTGGCTGGGCTCTGTTCTGCACTTACCCCATTCCACTCCACATTCATACTCACTTCCTGTTCTCCATCAGGACCACTTTCGTACTTCACTGTATCTGAGATCAGACTCTCTCGGCTGCGTTGTTTTTCTCTCACCTCTCGATCTCCCAGCACCTCGGCCACACGCTGCTTATGTGCCAAGTCCAGACCCTGAAGAAATTGTTTATATGTTAAAAAAAATATATATATATAGAATTATCCACAGTCTATGCTTGTAAATCATCATTACTTATTGTCAAATACTAAACGACAATAGAGAAATACCAATAAATACTGCTATTGTTTTGAATGTTTTGTCGTTAGGAAATGACACACTGTTTTATTGCTGATGGTTGCATTTCTCAAAAAACATTAAACATTTTTGGATCAGTATAATAGGCTTCATAAAGTACACAACTCTTCACTTTAAAGATATAAGGAGTCTCATTATCAAATAAAATATACAAAAAGCAAAAAAAATGATCACTTAATCTGATAAGTTACATATATTTCACTGATAATCAAATCATTTTAACCTGTTTTTTGGAGCGCATGGCAGCTTCCTCCAAAGTCTCAGCTGCCTCAAATTTTCCCTGCCGTCTATACAGAGCTCCTAAGTTTTTCAAAGTGGTTGTTACTGTAGGGCTGCAACAAATACAAGATAGGACCTTAAATGATGAAACTGTCATTAAGAACTATAAAACTGTTCCAAACTCTCAGTTAACCTAAAAATAAAACTGACCTGTCAACTTTACAGGCCTTATACCAGCCACCATACTCTCCAAATGCAGAACCATCCTTCTGCTTCCCCTGAAACAAAACCAATAATTTACTGTTACTTTTAAAGAGAAATACATTATATTTAAGCAAGGTTGAACCTTGTTTTTAAAACTTTAGCTTCTGGGCTAAATCTTGACTACACAACCCATTTTTTGTTAAATCAGTGCTTAGAGTTTATCACAATTTCTGTTTTTGTTTCTCCACCTGCTTTTTAAGGCTTGACCATGGGTTCGGAATAGGAGAGATCTAGGGAGCTTCCTGATAATGTCTTTTGTTCAATGAGCCAATTAGTGATCACTAATTTGCCTTGTCACATTGTGCTCCATCCCGCTGAAAAAAAAACATTGTTCATCAGTAAATTGCTCCTGAATTTGTATGAAAAGTTGATTTTGGAGAAGGTTTTAATACCATTATTTATTATTGGTAGTTTCTTTCAGCAAAATTATGAGTGAACCCACTCTCTTGAATGAGAATCAACCCCACACATAATTGGTCTCAGAATGCTATACTGATGGCAAAATATGTGCCTCATGATAGCTTTTACATTTCCTTCACCAGACAATCATTGTTTTCAGATGTTGCAAACAGGCTGAAGAAGGACTTTATCAGAAATAACCCAATTTTAGTCCACTGCTGTTCCATTCCTGTAAGTCTTACTTAATTCCTGTAAGTCTCTCTTTGTGTTTTTTCTTAAGGAAAAGTGGCTTCTTTTCTGACTTTGCTTGGCACTACACCATCCTCCAAGTGTCTTGACCTCACTCTGTGTCTAGATACACTCACACCTACCTGGTGACCTGATCCAATAGCCGAATCCTCTTTAAGAGACAGTCCTGGCAACTGCGGGACATTCTTGGGTGCTTTGGAACCTTTTCTCAGCAATTAAACCTCTCTACTTGAAGTTCTTGATCTAATAATTTGTTAATTCAGGGGCAAGTTTATAAGAATCAATGTCCTTACCTGTGAAACCATTTTGTTGCAAAGCAGAAATTTATCTGACCACTCTTATCTACATCAATCTACACTAAAATGTGATGTTAAAACACCCTTAGGTTTAATAAGGCTTTTGGAATGTTAATTTAATCTTTATTTACTTTGATACGTGTCAGTTAAAAACCTCACAAGTTGCAAAAAAGGACTGTAGTTCTCAACACGTTCATATAACAGTCATGCATGGTCATGTATTTTCTTTACCTTGCTTTGTTCCTCTCTCTCCTCTGCATGCATCCATATGGGTTTGTTCTCATCTGAAAAAACAAAACAAATTGTAACAGAACAAAAAAGGTCCACATTCTTGAACATTTAGACTGTCCAGTTGTAAATGTCAGTGCTAAATTACAGATGATACTTCAGGAGCCCACAGGAACGAAATGCCTGACCTTTAAGTCTAGGAAAGAAAACTAAACTATTAAAAGCTGACCACACAAACAGCATTTACCCTTCTCTTTCACTCTTAACTAAGATTTAATATTATTTGAAGTTAATAAGATAAATTAAAACATTTTCCAAAAATAAATAACTATTACAGTAACTAAAGAAAAATAATTGCTTACCATCCACAGAGCCAAACTCCCTCTCATGTGCTCGTGTAAGAATGTCTTTGTACAGGGTTTCTGCTTGCTTGAACTTCCCTTGCTTTAAATAACAAGAAGCCTGAGGCAAGACAGAGAAAAGGCTTTTCTAACAAAAATATATCCACTCCTATGATTTTTTTTTTTTTTATCAGACAACCATTTTACCAGAAAACCCCATGCTTTTTTTTCTTTTTTTACATTTTTTTTTTACAAAAAGACAAGACAAAAACAAAATAAAATAATTAAAATGAATCCAAATGCAAAATGGTGAACCACTTGTTTATGCCTATAACAGGCTTATATTTCTGTTATAAGTGGCTGACAACACTGGGAAAAAAACTTTACCAATATGCAGAGAATAGTCACCCATCAGTAATCGACCAATATGTTCTTACTGAACAGCTGCATCACAGATAGTTAGAAGAAAAAAAATGACTGTAATTATAGATATCGTTGCTGTTAATGCATGAGTCTATGTCAATAAAGTAAATTGTGCCCTGTTATCAAACAGTTATAATTATTATAAGCCTTTTTTATAATAATTTTCTGGCATTCGTGTTAAAATTAACACTGAATCATTGTATTTGTAATAAAAATTGTTTACATTTGCTTGACAATTTTATAAGTTTATCATTTTAGAAACGTGTTAGCTTAGAGCATACAAGTAAAGCAAAACATTTTAAAACTCAGACAAAAATTATTAATACTAGTAAATTACATTACATTACATGAATGTGTGCATTTTAAAAATGATGTCTGAATTTGATAGATATATCTATCTATATAGCACTATTTACAACAGAACAATTTCTCAAAGCAGCTTTGAATTATTCTTTTCTTTTTGCAAGAAATGATTCACATACCACAGATAGATAATATTTGCCAACCACAGATTATATTTTTTTTTCAAGAAATAATATTTTTCTTAAAATTACTATTATGGTCTGTTACTCTGCATTCTTACTAAATATATTTACACTGTTGACTTAATAGCAGTTAATTTACATCAAGACATATCTGTTATCAGAGTAAATCAAATGTGGTATATTTACCAGATTGTTTTTGGTTTTGGCTACATTAGGGTCATCATGGCCCAGCTTGGTCTGATAGATATCAAGAGCTCTCTGATAATAATATTCAACTTCTTCATATTTGCCCTGGTTCTGACACAGCAAGGCAAGATTATTCAGCTGCTTTGCCACATCTGGGTGTTCTTTCCCTAGCACCTGTTACAGACAAATGCACACACACACACACACACACACACACACACACACACACACACACACAGACACACAGACACACAGACACAGACACAATTAATTAAATTTTGAATATAAATGCTGAAAATGCTGAACACATTATATTAGTTCTATTACAATATACATTGAAAATCCACAAATATCTATGCTTATTGATTACTGAGCAAAAATTTCAGTATTAACACAGAATAATTACAAAAAGACATCACCCTGTTATGCATAGTTTTACATACAATTGTCTTAGGTCTGAACCAAACAGTACTAAAATTGGCATGACTATAAGTTACACTGTCCTTATAAAATATAAACTAATGGGCAAAATATTGCCCAACCATGCCTTTATGGACCCGCTAGTGCACTAGAGCACAGTATAAAAAGGGTGTTCCACAAACAGTATGCAGTAAGTTGCAAGCACAAAATCAAATTGCATGGCTAGATTCTTGATTTTACACACCTGAGGCAACAGAACTAATTGAAACACTTAATTCAATTATTAAGTGTTTAATAAAATTCCTTTGCATTGCAAAACCTCTTTATTCAGATGAATTTTTATACAACATAAGGTAATAATAAAATTAATTTAAATAAGTATCTCTGTTCTATCACCTTCATTCAAATACCCATTTCCACTTATTTAATTTGACAGCTTTTTCCAATTATAGGATGTGTGGGAAGTACAAAAAGCTAACCCATTGCACTACAGCAATCCTAAAACCAGACAAAACAATAAAAAAATACAGCTAAAAACACTGTAGGGTTGTGGTAAAGTCTTTGGGATAATGTACAAAGTCGTATTAATTTTGTAACAGAGGCTGAATTAAACAAAAGTGATACCCAATAATCTGTGTAAGTTTACCCCATGATGAAGCTGTATAACAAGTTGGCTTTTGACACTCCTACCTTTTCTCTTATTTCCAGCGCTCTTTTGCATAGTGGTTCGGCCTCCTTATACTTTCCACGCTTACCATAGAGCACAGCCAAATTGTTTAGTGTAGCAGCCACCTAGGAATAAAACACATACGAAAAATATTAGCAGAACTCAATAACAGCTTACAAAATAACAAAATCAGAAACACTATGATTTGACCCAAACACAGGATGACATCATGTGATTGATATATTTTAAAGCACTGACATGAAATCATCTGGTGAAAACCCACAGTGACCATGATCATTTTGATTGATATGTGCACTGGAACCCCATGCATACATAGCACAAAAGTAAAAGAGTAAACCAAAAAGAGCAAAGACTTTTTAAAAAAGGCAGAAGAATTCTAACCTCTTCAGTACATGATGCAGGTCCTGGTAAAGAATTAGAAATAACTTAAAGAGATAAAAATTTTCAGGGCAAGTTCAGACAACAATTCTACTGCTAGTAACTGGATTCCTAAAAAACAAACCAGTTTGTATTGACTTACTCCAAGCTGGTCTCAAATCTTTTCCCTAAAATAACAGGTGTTACATAAACCCACTCCACCACAAACTATACACACACACTTACTGCAGGGTGGTCTTTGCCCAGAGTTTTCTCTCTGATAGCAAGTGCATCATTCAGGAGGTTTGCAGCTTCTTTGTATTTATTCTGGTCCCTGAAAAGATGAATATAAATAAAGCATTAAAAATACAATGATGACATTAAATAAACATCAAAAATAACGTTAAAAAAATTGATTTGACATAATTTAATGATTTTAATGTTTTGCTTAATGTTTTGCACAGCAGATCCAAGTTTGAATCCCAATCTGGGTGAAATTTCCATGTGCTTCCCCTTGTCTGCGTGGGTTTTCTCTAGGTTCTCTGGTTTCTCCCAGAGTCCAAAAACATGAATTAAAGGTAAATTGCCCCGTATCTACATTCCCCTAAATATAATTTGTGTGTGTGTGAGAGAGAGAATGAGGGTGCCCAGCGATAGATCAGCGTCATGTCCTGGGTGTATCTTCCCAGCGCCCGATACGTTCTCCCCTGGATGAACATGGGGAAATCCCCCCACCCCTGAAACCCTAGTCCCTAGTATCTAATTAAGTGGAAGATTATGAAATGAGAACTATAATTATCCAAAACACTATCTAAAATATCCCAAAATCACCTTCATGTTAAAAAATGTAATTAAAAAATAAACACTGTTTTGTTTTGTGAATAGATATTTAAAAATTATGTGGAAGCTGGGAGACAGGCAAGCAACGCATTACAATAATCAAGCTGGGATAGCATGAGGGCTTGAACTAACAGCTGAGTAGCATGTTCAGTCAAGAAAGGTCTGATCTTCCTTACACATCCCCTAACATAACATCAAAATTCATGAAACTTGCACCAAACTCGAATACATATCTGTTAAAAGGTTAAGAATTTGTGGTGACTAATGAATGTGTTGATTCCTTATACACCCAGATCCTCTCTATTCGACTGTAATAAATCTTAGCACTGTAATTCTGAAATATGTCTGTCTCAGAAAAAAAATCAAATGACTGGAAAAGCTGAACATTCTGTATATCAAGAAATATGAATCATTTTATTGCTAAATAATGTCGGTAAGCGTCAATCTTGACCAACTAAAGCATGCACAGAATGTGATTTAAACTAAACAGAAACTGAACAAGCTTAGGCCACTTAAATTTGTTCATTTGCATTGTGTATCAAAACATGGCATAAATTTTATTTATGACATCTACCTGTAGACGAGCGCAAGGATATTAAGCATGGTGGCAACATCAGGGTGGTCATGACCTGAGGTTTTCTCCAGATCCTCTAGGGCCTGTTTACACAAAGGCACGGCTACTTCATAACGGCCTTGAGATGCATACTGGATCACTAGGTTATGTAGGGTCCGGAGTCGGGCTGGGATCTCATAGCCCCCCTGCTGTGCTGCAGCATCTGCACCGCTGTGTGAAGGCTGAACTGCAACACAAAATCAAAAAGGACAATTAACTCATAGACTTAAATTATATATATATATATATATATATATATATATATATATATATATATATATATATAGGTGCGGCACGGTGGCTTAGTGGTTAGCACGTTCGCCTCTCAGTGCTAGGGATTCCCTATTCGAATCCCCATCTTGGTGGAGTTTCCATGTTCTCCCCGTGTCCGCGTGGGTTTCCTCCGGGTTCTCCGGTTTCCTCCCACAGTCCAAAAACATGGATCAAGTCAATTGAGTTTTCCAAATTGCCCAAATTGGCATGGGGAACCCCCCGTGAACCCAATATAGGATAAAGCGGCAGATAATGAATGAATGGAAAAAAAAATATATATATATATATATATGATTGAGCAAAACATGGAACAGATTTTTTACAACAGTGAGATGTTATGTCATGCAGGTTACATTCAAATGGACTCCACCCTCCTCAAATATAACTGCCATACAGTAAAGAACAGAATGTTAATTACAATGCTTTAATGGATATTTTAATGGATGTTGCTTAGAACATGATTATTTTTTAGTTTTAATGTATCAAGTCTACCTGCCAGCAAGCATTTGTTAAACATGCACAGTACTCAATGGTGACAAAATGTTGGAAAAGAAAAAAAAACAGGGAATGGAGCCTTCTACATCATTCCTAGAACCTACTATATGTCAAGTTTTTAAAAAGTTTTTATAGAAGCAAATACTTTGTTTAAGGACAGAACTTACTGCCAGAGGTTGGTTCATCATGTTCATCTGGAAAAAGATCATCCAGGGTCTCTCTGCTGGAGTCAGAGTCTTTGTCATCCTGAAAAAACAATGGATGGAGTAGATGGAAATACTGCACAACAAGCAAAAATGTGCAAGCAGTCAGCAGAAAATCTCACCGATGGGCTTAAATCCTGGTCATATTTTTTAAGCTGATTCATGAACTCCAGGTGCTTCTTCTCCTCCTCCAGCTGCGCCACATTTTGCTCACTCTTCTGCAGCCGCTGCTGTGTCCCTGCCAGCTCATCACGCAGCCACTGGTTCTCCTGGCACAGCCGCCGAACCTGAAACACACGGTCATTGTTACAGAGAAACTGCAAAAGACAGTCAACAGGGATGACTGTGTGAATGGGAGTCTGTGGAGGCTAAATACTAGAAGTCTGAGAACATGGCTACTTTAATATTAAAAAGTCTTGTGTGGGTGTTTGTATGTCTGTCCTGTTGCTGTGTACCTGTGCCCGGAGCTTCTGTTTTTCAGCCTCCACTGCACTCAGATGCCCTGAAAGAGCCATCATCACCTGGATTATACAAAAAGAAGAATAGTGAAAATACAAAATCTAAACAGTTTGGAGAAGAAAGAAATAACACTATAAAAACTTCTTAAGCCCAAATGTAAACACATTTCCCACATCATTAATCCATGTCTGACAAGAAAAATTCTGATTCCCCTTTCAGTTTGGTACCATGGTAATACACCTGATCAGGCAATATTTCACCACTGCAATGTGACATCACTTTACTTCATTAAACAACCTGCAATTTGAGTAAATGGGTTTTCTTTAAATTCTCACTACAGTTAAATTGTGCGGATATATATGGTTATACACAAATTCTTTAAATAGAACAGAGAATGAAATGAACAGAGAATGTGGAAGAAGAGTGTTTTAACCGATGAAATACTTTTCAATACATTTCTATCCACTATCCGTCTGTGGCCCACCTGTGCTTCACTAAGTCCGAGCTCAAGCATTTCCAGTGAGCGCTGAATCATGACAGTCTTCTCTTCCACAGCACGACCTTCCTGAGTCTGCTTAAGGCAGCGTAATGTTCCCATCAGCCCCTCCAGAATGGCCTGATGCTCAGCGCGTAAAGCTTCAAGCCCCTGCATCACCTCCCGTGTCCGACACAGCAGCTCATCTTGGGTGAGCTTCTCGCCATTGTCGCCCTGCCCATCCACCTCCTTCACACACACCACACTTGACATGTCCTCACGCATCCTACACACAAAGAGACAGCATTATTTAGCACAACTTCTCTTAATATTTTATTACAAATAGCAGTTCTATTTTGTTCTCAGCTATATGACCCCAAGACACAATACATGTTGCCAAAATTTGTAGATCCTTATAGTTTGGTACAAGAAAGTCGTCAGACACACCCAGATATGGTGTGCCTGACTTACTCTGGTTGGGGTTTTAACAATACGTCAAGACAATCATGAATTGTTACTTGTTTTGGGAGAAAATCATTAATTATTTAAAAATTCTATTTAAAAAATCATATTAAACAGAAGAAGAGTAACACTGATGATTTCCTTTTACTTTCAACAAATTTTACTTCCTCAGCTGGCAATAGTGCTTCTGTATTTCTTTTTCTCTGCCCCTCGCGTGTGTCATCTTTCAACCATTAAAGATGGTAAGTACTGCAGCATGCCAGGCATGTAGAAGGGACTTTTTAATGAAGTAGGAAGTAACTCTCATTTTGTGGACAGTAAATACAACTCATTCAGTTACATTGTGTTTTTTCTTGCCAGAGGGTCTTTCTAAATTAAAGGTTTCTGAACAGGATTTTATGTGTTGCCAAGCCATAAACTGGATTCATTGATACATTTGAATGTCTTGTTTGTGGTCAACAAAGCAAAATGAATTATCCCTGTGAAAATTAGCTATTCACTAGATCATCATATATGTATAGCACTAGAACTTGATATGAGATTTAAAATAAGAAATATAGCCATTCAAAAAAAAGGCTGCTGCTTCAGCATTATCATATGAGGTGAAATAGGAAGTGGAAGATAACAGCTTGTTCTGAGTTTCATGTGACCTACTAAAAGGGCTGATAGGCATGTGACAGCCACTGGGAAGGAAGCACCAATGCATGATGGGAAGTATTAAAGAAATCTTATGTGTTTCACATTCTTATAGCCAAGTACATATAAAACATGCAACCTTCAGGTAGCACTTAAAATTCTGAATATCCTGGGTGGATAAATAAAAAGTCAAAGCAAAGTAATTAAGCCAACCTTGTTGTCACCGCCCATCAGACAACCCCCCACACACACTACATAAACATAAAATTTAAACAGCTGAAATGATAAACAAACAAATGTATTTGCTTAAATCTGGGTACATGTTTCACTGCATGCGGTATTAAGCAGTACATGGGGGTAAATGCAGTGATGGTATAAAAGTTTTGTTAATGTTAACATTTTAAGCAAAACCAAAACCAGAATCCTATTACGATGTTAACAGTAAACTTTAAGCAAGTATATTGTCCACATTGCACCATTATTAATCACAGGTCTCTACAGCCAAGACTATTTACATGCCTAACTGGCCAGTGAAACTGAAATGCCTTAACCTACAGTATCTCTGTGTGTAAGGTGGGTTTTATGCAAATGTTTTATAGCAACTGAAATACACCATGAATCCACAGCCAAATGAATCAGCAGCCATATTGAATACACACATTGTTTCCTCCTATTATGTGTATTAACAAAACTATTGATATTAAAATGTTTTATGTGGTATAGTATATATTCATTAGTGGTTATTAAAGTGGGAATTTTCATATAAATGAACATTGAAGGAAAACTTTATAACATATGAAACTGATTTAGTACTGAATCTGAATGCAAAAACTACCACGCTCATAAATGCTATACAATGCAATCCTATTGGGAAACCATCCAAGTCAAAGGACCTTATTGCTTTAAAATTGTCTTTCCAACTTAATTTACCTCCGGGATCTCTGATGTTCTCCCACAGTCCAAAAAGATGGATTTAAGTTGAATTGGCTGCTCTAAAAATTTCCCATATATAGTGTGTGTGAACACTACTCATTTCTCTCCATTGGCTCCCTGTAGCTGCTCGAATTCAGTCACTGACTCTGGCCTACAGGACCATTTCTGGATCTGCCCCCTCTTACCATAACTCTATCTTTTCAAAATACACTCTGACTCGTTCACAGTAATGATTGCCGCCTCACCGAGGAGCTAATTCTCACTCCGTGGTGTTGACCACTGAAAAAATCTTCCCAACTCACTTAGCATTTTTAAGAAATTACTGAAGACACAACTTTTTAACAAACACCTGTTGTAGAAAAAAAAGGAGGGGGGGGGGGTGCAGGATCAGATAACGATCAGGTTTGATAATTCTACAGTGTAGCTGGTTTTCTCCATAACTACTGACTTGTGGTGTTCTCATTTTTAAATATTTGGATAAAAGCATCTGCTAAATGACTAAATGTAAATGTGTGTGTGGAACCCTGTCCTGTGTCCCTGCCCCAAATAGTATTCCCCTGGATTCCCCCCTGCGACCCTAGTAGAACATTAAGAGGAAGATAATTGATGGACAGTGTAAAATCCATCAGAATATCTGATGGTGGAAGCCAGGGATTGATAACAGCATAAGTAGAAAAGAGAAGTGTTGTGGGATAACCGTTTTAAAGGTCTTTGTTTTGAAGCTTTGATTTTGCTGTAAATTTAGAAACTTAAAAATATAATACAATTACATGTTAACAAGACATCAGCAGTTGTTCCAAGTTATGTGAAAATTGTAGAAAAGCAGGAGGAGGCTTTATAGTTTTAATCTATCTTTGCTTTAATAAAACTAAACAAAGTCAGATGGGACAATGGAGCTTTAATTTGAAGTAGGATAAAGCTAAATAAAAAACTCTACTGCATGCAGGCTCAATCACTTCTCATTACTCCGAATCTGTACTACGTCCTAATAAACACTTTTTCACTGACAATGGGACAAGTTAAAGTCGATTGTAAACTTAATCACCAAGACCTGATAATCTGTAGAACAATCAATTGCTGCATATTTTTTTACCATGAATCATGGGTTTACTTAATAGGAACAGATTTGATTTCTCAATGGAATATGTTGAGGTTCAGAACTGAAAACTTTTTAAAGTAATTCAAAAGAAGCTCATATGTCCTCTTACTTCTTCTAGGTACAAGTTATACATAATCAATAGAGAGTATGGGTTGGGAAGGCAAGTATAGGGCCATGGCATATTGTCCAAGAGTCTATTTTCAGGCTTCCTTCTGTTTTACATTTAAGGAAACTCTCCAGTATACACTGTACTTATAAAAATAAATTGTTGATCATTACCTCAAACATACAATCCATATTCATATACAATAATATTTAACAGAGATAATTGGTCAGACAGAAGTAACACAGGAAACAGTCATTAGGACCGTACAGGATGCTTAAGCATTCTGATGAGTTAATCTGATCGAGTTGTAACATGACTCACCACCATGATCACCAGGAAACATACTCATGAACCGATCAGGAGAAGGGAAAAGTCATGAACAACTGTGACAACAGCATAGTGCATTCTTCCTCTACTGAAGAGGCAGTAAAGTCAATGATATCACATAGCAACATCAAAGGAAGAACATGTGCCAGCTTTGGGTGGGGGGTCAGTAGGAGGTTGAGGACTTTATTGCTTTAACTTCCCTCTCTATTCCCCCCAAATCACCCCTGTCACAAATAAATAATGTCACCTAATACACCTGGTAATGCTGTACCATAATATCTCTTACTTAGAGGTCCTCATTCAGATGTCCGTATAGCAACAGATTCAAGGCAGCAAGAATGACTGCTGAACCGCTTGTTTAAGAGGAAGTGTGCCAAAAAGAAAGTATTGCGGGTTGCCAAAACATGCTATTCCTGACACCTAACAGCAGTGAAACTGTACAACAGAATTTCAACAAATGTATTATATTAATACAGCAGTATTTTTAAATCATTTTAATGCAAAATATAAAATAAGAAAAAGCACATCTAAAATAATAAAACTTGCAATAAATCACAAACAAAATTGTTAAAAGACACTACTGCTAAGACTTCTCTCAGATCTTTCATAATTTTAAAGAACCCTGCTCACAGATACTGGAAAGACACAAAAACGAAGTAAAAGATACAGCAAAGTGCTCAATATACTTATAAGATCAATACAGTTTTCTTCATAGTATTCTATTTTGTTACCATTATTTTGCAGGAAAACCTGTTCAGATATAGATTTATAGATAGATGTTAATTAAAACAGTGAACTCGCATGATAATAAATTAATGACAGAACACAATCTGCTCAGGTCATGAATGTGATAGTAGATAAAGTATGCACATACTAAAGTCTTATTCCATGGAAACCAATGTCGCTTCCCTTATTTAAAGATCACTTGTGTGTCTCACCAAAATGGACAAAACATGCTTTCAGGGGTGGAGGCCTAACCTGTGCCAATTAAGTAGAGCCTTTTCTCGAATACAAATTAACAAATCAACAAGGCAAGCAGTGTTACAGCATCAGTAGGTCTCATATCAATAACACAGAATATTAAAACAATGTTTACATTTAAGACAAGATTAAATGTGATTGCCCTGTTTAAATCTAAGTATTTGTGAAGCCTTTACACCTGATTTAATGACCTTTTAATATCTTGCAAGTGAAATCTGACATGAACTAAACTGGTTATACTAAGGGACTACATTCAACAGTGCAAGGTCACACTGAGTGCTGAGCTGAACTGACAAAGTCATTAGCATCTCAAAACTGGCGGTTCAGACTGCCTTGCACCACCACTGTCACAGCCCCTGCTTGCTGCAGTATTCACCACACAGTGATATGTAAAGTTGCATAAAAACTAATCTGTCTTCAGTAAACCAGTTATTACTACTACCTTTATGTGCTTATTTATGTGTTCAGTCCTTAGATGAACCAAATAACTTGCATCACCAATGTAGCACCTTCTTTTTAAATTCCTTAAGCAGTGTAAAAGAGCCCAATGTGTCGTAAGAGTATCAACTGTAAGGTTGGGTTAAACTACTTACTATTATTTTTATTTTACTAAAAATAAATTCTCTTGAAAGAAAAAAAGAGAATGATATAATTGTTTTATTTAATGCTATTTGCTATATTATACATTTCTTAGAAATAAAGAAAAATGCACTGTTCATATAGACGTTTCTAACAACATGAAGTTTAGTCCAGATTAAATTAAATTAGATTTGTTTCCTGTAAAGGATGGCTTTTTGAATTTAAACAAATTAACATGCAATTTACGCAGGAAGAATTTGGACCTGGTGAGAGTAAACCTAATGCTTAAACATTTTGAGATGGAAATGAACAACCATGTGTCAACCTTAAATGTCATTTTACACCAGGTTTCGATTTAAACCCTCAATCCGATTAAGATTTCATCTCAGGAAGGCAAATGAAAATGAAACTGAACACCACTCTAATGTAATACAGCTGTAATAACTGTTACATGGTGGATAAATTAAAGTTTCATTTAGTAGCAGTAGACGGTTTTGGTATAAAACTTCTAAATTGTTCATGAGGAGGCGGGTTCCACAATCTGCCCTGACATCTAACTGAGCTACCATTAGCCAAACAAACCCTGACTTTATAATGCCGCAATAACGTCCCGAGCATCATCACAATGTTATTTAACTCTCTTAATTACTGGTATTAGTGTTCTAATTGACCTGTACTGGTTGTGTTACAGGAGTCATCTGTAACTATAGATCTGGCAGGACTCATTTGCATTAGCGCTAACAAACACGCTAGCTAACCGTCGCAGTTGCAGTTATCTCCGGTAGCCTTGCACCTCGCTTTAATCTAAATCACCTTGCCTTTTTTTGTGCGTTTAAACTTTTAGTCTACAAAAACTGATAATCAACAGTGTGAGCTAATAGCAGTAATTAGCGTGCTAGCTAACGCAGGGATTTGACATTAGATGCAGACAGGCACTCCCAATAAGCCTGCCGACACTGCGCTACACTGCGGTTTCACAGCACATACAAACTCTAATCGCTTCAATTTGGTCAATAAACAGCACGAGCGACACTTACAGTGACGTACAACATCCAGTCTTTTACAACTGTCGCTCCTGTTGTTCCACACGCTGTTTAAAGACAGATATACAGCCGGCAGGTTTCGATCGGGGCTGTAAGCAGCAGCCCGTCCGGTAATACTGATAGCGTGCGTGTGTGTGTGTAGAGTCTGCGTTGCTGATGACGTACATACATACCTGTATACTCTATATAACTATATAACTATACATACTACACACTGCATCCGTATGAATGTTTTATACTAAGCACTATATCTTAAAAAGCAAAGCAAGGTCCCTAAAGTTAACTGGGAGTGAAATTTTAGTGTGGAAGAATCTAACTAACTCTTACCAAGCTCAGAACCACATCAGCTTTGTAGGAAGTTCTTTAATTCAGCATCTATGTTTTCTGACCTCACACATGCTTTAGTAGCTGAATGATTTGCCAGAAGAGTGAAAGCTGTTACAGCTGCCAACCAGTTTAGATCGAGTAGTTAGGTCACATTAGGTGTAATGTCCATCCATCCATCCATCCATCCATTATCTTCCGCTTTATCATATATTAGGGCGTGGGCGTGGTAGCTCAGTGGTCAGGGTGTTGGGCTATCAATCTGAAGGTTGGGGGTTCAAATCCCAGGTCCACTGAAGTTACCAGTGTGGGTCCTTGAGCAAGACCCTTAACCCTCATTGCTCCAGGGATGTTGTGATTAACCCTGTGCTCAACTTGTAAGTCGCTTTGGATAAAAGCGTCTGCTAAATGACCCAATTTAATTAGGGTCGCGGGGGGGTTCCCCATTACCATCCAGAGGAGAACGTTTCGGGTGCTGGGCAGATACACCCATGACAGGGTGCCAATTTATCGCTGGGCACACACTCACTCACACATACACACTCTATATGGGGCAATTTGGAGAACTCAATTGACTTGATCCATGTTTTTGGACTGTGGGAGGAACCCGGAGAACCCGGAGGAAACCCATATGAACACGGGGAGAACATGGAAACTCCACCCAGATGGGGATTCGAACCGGGAATCCCTAGCGTCGAGAGGCGAACGTGCTAACCACTAAGCCACCGTTTCGCCCTAAGTGTAATGTGTTGCCCATATTAATCAGTTTTCTATATACTGCAGTGTATTCTTACATCCTGTTCCAAAACTAAATATTGCACCAGAGCATGCTTCAAATAAAGGCTTAATATAGAAAATTGCAATAAAATGTTATCCCCAAGCCTATACAGGGGAGAACGTTTGGGTCGCTGTGCAGATATGCCCAGGACAGGTCACCTATCCATATAAGCACACACTCAAACACACAGACACACACTAAACAGGGGCAATTTAGATAGGGGCAATTTAGAGCAACCAATTTACCTTAAATCCATGTTTTTGGACTGTGGATGGAAACCGACAAAACCCACATGGACACAAGGAAAACAAGAACTCCACCAAGATTTGAGAGGCAAATGTAGGTGTCCTGGGTGTATCTGCCCAGCGCCCGAAAAGTTCTCGCCTGGATGGTCCTGGCTACATATGGACCAAATGGGGAGAGAAATAGTTTTTTTATATGTGCCAAATACAAGAGAGTTTACTATGTTCTGCTTTTAATTTTATTATGTCAACCAGTTAAAATAAGGTATACAGTACAATCCGCCAAAGTAGAAATAATAACAGCAGCAGTAGTGTATAGTCTCAAAACAGCTTTACTGCTGGATATTTTTGGCCCTATTGGTCCATCTTTAGTAGAATAAAATAATAATTTGAACTACACAGAGCAGAAAAAAGGAGTAGAGTTAATAAAAGACACTAAACTTCTGATATTTAGAAAGTTGGTTATACATTATGTTTGAAATAAAACATACCTAAGGAGGTAGAACTATAGTATGTGCTAAGTAAATTTACTTTAATTTGCTTTCCAGTCATTATTTGATAGACTTCTAAAATAATGATTAACTGTAAATTTGTAATAAAATGATGTCAGTCGTGGTCCGCTAATTATGAAAGGCCAACAATGCCAGGACAGATTTTTGTCCCAGCCCAGCCTTGACAGCACCCCACTGGTGTTCCCAAATACAGCATGATTGATGTTTCATGATTTTCATTTATTTTGGATTGACTTACTGAAACAGAATTTTAAATCCCATCTTCACTCTATTGCCATCAGGATGGCGTTTTCTTTTCCTGAAGGCAAACACAGAGAGGATGAGGAGGAGTTCCTTCCCAACGGCGATTCGGACACTGAACCAGGACTAAAATGGACACAAGTCCCACCTACAACACCTTAATTCATAATTCAAACAATTTTTTAACACCGCACTGCATTAGTTGCACACAGATGCTTAACTCTCAATGGATTTAAAACTTGTACATCCAGCAGCCCAATTATTCAGCATTGTGCTACTATTCCTTAGGCAATACCCAGAAATCTCAAAGAAAGCAACAACTAGATTATTTTATTTTAGTTTCTTGAATCTTTTTGAACAGCTCATCAACATTCTAGTTCCAAGACTTTTTGTTATACAAATCTACTAAAAACAACTTCCCAAATGTCCCAGATATGAAATTAAGCATTATAAATTTATTTATTAGACTTGGGTATGTTCCTAGAACCCTCAAATGTGGTGTACTAAGATCACTTAGATTTGTCAGTACTATGACATTTATATTATATAAGGATTATTTAAGGATACTACAAAATACTTCATCTCATCTACCTCATGTACTGTACATGCTACAAATGTTTACATATATTGCTACTGTGTAATTTTACAGTTTCTGCTACATTTCATATACACATTTTATATTATAAATTTATTGTTGTATATTCTATTATATTTTGCACATCTATGTTGTATTTATGTTTTTTTTACTTTAATAGTCCATGAGTCATCATTTCTATCTTATGCACCACATGCAATGCAAATAATAATTAACTTTCCTTGAATCCTTGAATGCAGTTTTTCCTTTGTGTAATATCACAGAAATTAAAAAATTTATTTCAAGAAATATTTATCTTTTTTTTAAACTTTGAGATTACCTTAAGAGATTTATATTAGATTACCCACTTGTGATGGAGTCTTCTATCACACCGTAGACTTTAAATGGTTTGACTTCAAATTAAGTAAAATTAATTTCAAGCGCTGTGCAGATACACCCAGGACAGGGTGACAACCTATCACTTGGCACACACTCACTCACAATGGGGCAATTTAGAGCATTTAATTTACCGCTCCCCAGTACTAAGAGACATGCTAACCACTAAGCTACCATACCGCTCATTAAGTAAAATTAAAACATTTAATTACAGTAGCCACATTTAATCAGATTTGCATTGATTTTCAATTTTATGTTTATTTTTTAAACTGATTAAGCTGCACTTTCTTAAAAGCCTATTACAAAAACAGTTGGGAAAGTTGGGGTTATATTTAAATATAAACACATTTTAAAATTGATGCCTACAAATTAAAACACACATGTCGACCAGTGGGTCACACATCATACATTATTTTACTTCCAAAATTTAAGACAGGAAAAAACTGCTTCAGATCTTTATTTAGACATTTTCATTGCTTTGTTTTTACTCCTTGTTTGACCTGTTAGCACTTTCCAGGTGTTTTGCAAAGTTACTCTGGCCATCAGAAGTGTTATACTGAAGTTTCGTTTATACCATGCTCTGCAAAATAAAAAAAATCTGAAGTTAGGAAAGGCAATTATAACCACAACCAGTATTAATATTTTTAGTATTAAAATTTATTCAGGAAAACAATCAGTTAAATTGGAAAAAATGAAGAGGTATTACTCACTTGTTATAGTTTACATGCTTTTTATAGTTTTTATCTAGGAAATATTTGTAGAAGACTGCCATTTCTTCACTTGTTAAAGTAATTTTTTTTCCTAAGAATACAAATTTCACAAATATACAAACAAGGTCATAATTATAGAAAATCCTGTAATGTAGACATCCAACTACAACATCTTCAATCAAACCTGAACACAATTGGGTTATTATGTAAAAAAAAAACACAAATGTGAAATTGTAATAAAAAATTGAATAATTTTGGATTTTCTGCTTAAGTTTATTAAAAGAAACTATTTAATTGTTAAGCTTTAGATTCATTTAAATGTAACTTGTGTACATTGTGCAGAACTAGGCTTTAAGACTGAGACAGTATTAACGGACACTCATCTAGGTTAAGAAAATTTAGAATTAAAAAAATTTATTTGATTAGAACACAGAGTTGCTCTCCAGCTGTATAAAATAAGGAGAGAAACTGTTCAGTGTTATGAAAAAGTGCAAGAACACATATCTCTTTATAACTCTCTGTGTGATATATTTAAACACAAGGGTTAGGTTAAATCAAGAGCAAAAGTGAAATTACTTCAGTAATTGTTCAAGACGCCTAAAATTTGTTCTCCAAATGCTTTTAAATATTTGTTAATAATGGACAGAAATCTTGACATAAATATTTCCCACACACAAAAAGTTTTGTTTGTATCAATACTTTTTTGTTGAGTGTTTAATGTAATGGACTTCTACACAGAAAGTTAAAAGTTCCAGCATTGTCATTGACTAAAGCTCTTAATGCTTAAATAAGCAAATCTGTATTTTCTATAATGCTGCTGCTAAATGCTGCTATTGTTCTAAACACATAAAACATAAGAACAAAAGCCTACAAACCTGTTTTATCACTTTCTGTTAAACCTTTAGCCAACAGCTTTGCCTGTATAAATTGTTCTTTTTCCTATAAAAGAAACCCATGTTATTTATAAGCCTTAAACAATTTACACTTTAGAAAACACACCTTTTATTTGCTATTGGTGCCCAGGTGTCCAGGAAATAAACCATCCTGTTGAGCTTAGTTCCAATTTCTTCCTTCAAACAACTTCACTGATAAACCATATTACCTGCAGCTAACCTGCAGTCCCATTCACCTACTTCTGAAGCAGTTAATTAGATGAAGCAGGTTTGGTAGCTTGTCACTGAAACTAAGCTCAACAGGAAGGTTGATTACAATACCAAAACTATGCCCCTGATCTACAGGGAAGACATTTAAATATTAAAATACATATGTCCATTTTAAATGCTATACATTAAAAACATTCTTTTTCATTCAAGTTTTTTTTAAAGATAATACACTGTATCTGTTCATTAAAGCATGCAGAAATTTTTATCCCAGAATCATATGAAATCACTTATTTTTACCAGGGAAACTGCTATAGATGCTAAAAATCTATGTACAGTGACAGTTCATCATGCACAGTCTCTGTCTAGTAGCTACAAGCATTCTAATTGAATTGGGAAAAAACAACTTATTTTAAGATTTTCCTTTTACCTTGCTAAAAGAGACATTTTGTTTGGTCCAAAACTCATGATTCCAGTCTTCAGTTTCTTGCCTCAGATGTCTCAGTTTCTGCTCTAGGGTGGTCTCATTCTCAGCAATGTGATATATAATTGGCCGTAGGTTTGACAACCTGTCAGGTGGCCCAATCCAATCGTATTTTGAAGTAGGCGCTGGGCTGAATCTAGTGTTCTTGTAAAAAGAAAAACAAAAAGAAAAAAGTAAAAAAAAAGCATTCAGAGATTCAGACACAAGATAGCTGCAAGTAAAGAGTCCATGTCAAATCAAATGACAACAAGGGCCTTTTTTTTTAGAACTGCCATTCCATATCATTGTTCCATATCAAGTTTAGCTTTTTGGTACAATAGATGCTCAGATATCAATCTACATCAAACTACCCCAAGTTCAAACCCCAAGTCCTCCATAGAAGCCAATGTGAACCTTTTAGTAAGGCCTTAGGCCTTTAACCTCATTGTACCGACCATGTCCTTGGACCCAAGCCATCAAGTTGGAATAAAGGTCGATCGCTTTAGATAAAAGGGTTGGTAAAATGACCCATTGGTGTAGTAATAATAATTTTGAAATAATACACATTTTGACTTTTATGGTCTCATCAAGACTTCATAGAAGAAACTCTTATGTAATAACCGAATAAATTAATCAGAAATTTATTTTTAGAAGCAACGTTCATACTGAATCCTTATAATAGCTTTCTGAAGATTCCGCCAGATTGCATTACAGCATACTACACGAAAAGTTTGGACACAAATATGGTGTACGATTGCCACCTAGAGGCCAGTCATGGTAAGTTAATAGGTTGACGGACACTGATTTACTGTTATTATTATAGTGGTTGAGACTAATATTATTACGGATTAAGACTTTTTTGTAATATTTACAATCACTTATTAATTATACACTCAACTTTCCATTTACTTGTTTTGCTACCCATTTTATCCCTTCCACTTACCAATTGCCTACTAAAAATAGTTGGATCTACAGAATGACTACAACCTGCAAATTGTAGTCATTCTGTTACTCTAAATAACGTGTCTCTCCTTTAAACTGTTTTTTCCCCGTAATTAGGACCCCACAGAGCTGGTATTATGTAAGTGGTGGACTGAGGTACTGTAGTGATACTAAATGTTGCTTGGCGGTGGTGTGAGTGGATCAATTTGCAGGCTGTTGAAATATTTAATCACCACAGTGACAGTGCTGGTCTAAGAATACGTCGCCAATTGAAAACCAGTTTTTATTGTAGAAATTGTAATGTTTATGCCAGGGCGTTAGACCTGGGCTTTCGGATCAAATGAGAGCAGCGTTCTCTGGCCGCCTCTCCTCAAAGAGCGGGACCGAACGTCACTGTCAGCTGTTTGTGCTTGTGAGACAGATTTTTTTTTCGCCAGCATCGGGAGTAAAGTTACCGTAATAACTGTATGTTGGCTGTAAAGAGCTTTTATAAACCGTTAGAATTTTTCTTAAGGCGCAAACTGTCGCAAAGTTACGGTATTTCAAACCTAAAACCTTGTTAAAACTGTCTCATCTGCGACTAGTAAAACGGATTCATGCTTTCTGCCGAAGCTCAGGTTTATTTATTAAAAAGTTTTCAGCCAAAACCATCATTTATTACAGCTGAACGTGCTATCCACCGCTGATAGACATATTTCATATGTTATTTCATTTTATCCAATATAACTAATAAATGATCAAACAAAATGAATGTACCAACAGTTTGAAAATGGATAAATACACTCATGAAGGGGCACTTTTTAAAGAAGACAGAGGGGGAATAAGGGATCTGGGCTAAAGCCCCTGATGTTTCTAAATCTTAAAAACGCCCCTGGTTTATGCGCTTAACTTAATCGTAGGGAATCGAGGATGCTGTCGCTTATTTATACATATAGAATTGAACACAGCGGCACGGTGGCTTAGTGGTTAGCACGTTCGCCTCTCAGCTCTAGGGATTCCCGGTTCAAATCCCCATCTGGGTGGAGTTTCCATGTTCTCCCCGTGTCTGCGTGAGTTTCCTCCGGGTTCTCCGGTTTCCTCCCACGGTCCAAAAACATGGATCAAGTGAATTGAATTCTGAAAAATTGCCCCATATAGAGTGTGTCTGTATGAGAGAGTGAGTGTGTACCCAGCGATGGATTGGCGCCCTGTCCTGGGTCTATCTGCCCAGCGCCTGAGACATTCTCCCCTGGATGGGTATGGGGAACCCCACCACGACCCTAATAGAGGATAAAGCGGAAGATAATGAATGAATGAATGAATGAATTGAACACACAATTGGCACGGTGGCTTAGTGGTTAGCACGTTCGCCTCTCAGCGCTAAGAATTCCCGGTTCGAATCCCCATCTGGGTGGAGTTTCCATGTTCTCTCCGTGTCTGCGTGGGTTTCTCCGGTTTCCTCCCAAAAACATGGATCAAGTGAATTGAATTCTCAAAAATTGCCCCATATAGAGTGTGTCTGTGTGAGTGAGTGTGTGTCCAGCGATGGATTGGCGCCCTGTCCTGGGTGTATCTGCCCAGCGCCCGAGATGTTCTCCCCTGGATGGGCATAGGGAACCCCACCACGACCCTAATAGAGGATAAAGCGGAAGATAATGAATGAATGAATGAATGAATGAATGAATGAATGAATTGAACACACAATTGGCACGGTGGCTTAGTGGTTAGCACGTTCGCCTCTCAGCGCTAAGAATTCCCGGTTCGAATCCCCATCTGGGTGGAGTTTCCATGTTCTCTCCGTGTCTGCGTGGGTTTCTCCGGTTTCCTCCCAAAAACATGGATCAAGTGAATTGAATTCTCAAAAATTGCCCCATATAGAGTGTGTCTGTGTGAGTGAGTGTGTGTCCAGCGATGGATTGGCGCCCTGTCCTGGGTGTATCTGCCCAGCGCCCGAGATGTTCTCCCCTGGATGGGCATAGGGAACCCCACCACGACCCTAATAGAGGATAAAGCGGAAGATAATGAATGAATGAATGAATGAATGAATGAATGAATTGAACACACAATTGGCACGGTGGCTTAGTGGTTAGCACGTTCGCCTCTCAGCGCTAAGAATTCCCGGTTCGAATCCCCATCTGGGTGGAGTTTCCATGTTCTCTCCGTGTCTGCGTGGGTTTCTCCGGTTTCCTCCCAAAAACATGGATCAAGTGAATTGAATTCTCAAAAATTGCCCCATATAGAGTGTGTCTGTGTGAGTGAGTGTGTGTCCAGCGATGGATTGGCGCCCTGTCCTGGGTGTATCTGCCCAGCGCCCGAGATGTTCTCCCCTGGATGGGCATAGGGAACCCCACCACGACCCTAATAGAGGATAAAGCGGAAGATAATGAATGAATGAATTGCCCACTTTAACAGTATTAAAGCTCAACGTTGAAGACACTTAAAAGCTGATAGTGAGATTCAATATACAGATATAACATAAAACACACAGCTCTACGTTACTTTATTGTTGTTATTGAAATTTCGTTTTTAAAACAGACAGGGTCATTCGTTCCTAATTTCAGACATGTCAGTTTCTCTTTATTAAAGTCCTTGGTCCTTAAAGGTGAAGTAATTACAAACCTCTGGAAGCTCCGCTGGAGTTTGGTTCGCTCTGTGCTGGATATTGGTCCAAAATCCACGGTGAAAACGCGGAACCCTAAACAACAAATCACCAACTGTTCTATAAGTCATTTCATATAAATTGATGATTTGCAGACACGACACGGTTCAGTGGTTACTGCGTGAAGTCGACTGCGTTCAGACTAGATTAATTCCAAAGTAAGAGTCTGAAACATTACATTTTACAGCATAGGGCGGATGGAAATGCGATACATGACTGATAAAGATCGGACTCATTTTATTATTTTCTTATTTTCCTAAAGGTTTACTGCATATTAAACAACAGAGAACAAAAAGAGCGATATATCCATAATAGTATTAGTTTACAAATTGAATAGTAGATAAAGCAAACAAGCTTAAGTTTAAAAATGGTATGACTCCATGAAACACATGGATGTGAGATACATTCTTATTTATTGTATTCCTACGAACTTGTTTTAATAACTGAAATAAACTACAAAAAGCAGTTATAGAGGTGATAGGACAGATTGTGCAGTCTTTTACTTTTCCACGGTGCAGATGATATTCACCACAGAGCAAACCCCCTGAGCAAGATGGCGGAAACAGAGACGCATTAAACAAACCCGAACTCGTCACTACCAAAAGCTAATGTACTAACGCGTTTTTTGTGGGGCTAGTGGAGTTAAGAAAGTGCACATCGTTTGATTGATTACACGAACATACTTGTTTTGTTTTTTAATTAATAATTTTAATGCTCAGCGTCAAAACACGTTTAAGTTTGAAAAAGTTTCAAAAAACTGGGTCACGGTTCTAATTTGGACCTTTTTTATGTTCGATTAACCAAACACAAACATAGAAAAACCTCCCATCGCATTGTTGAGGTAGTAAACGCTGTATAAACGTTCATTTGGCGACAGGCCTGAGCCGATGTGTGAGCAGAGCAGAGCGCCCCCCGGCGGTCAAGACGATAACGAGCTGCAGTTTCTACTCTGTATACACTACACAGGTATCTGATGGCTGTTCGCTGGTTATGCAGGTGGGTAGATTTTATACATTGAAGTGGCGGAAGGCAGTTCTGTTTCTTTAGTTATGTCGTGAATGTTTATTTGAAGCGCTCGCTGGGTTTGTTCTCTGATGTGTTAGCATCTGGTCTCATGGCTTTCCGTTTGTGTGAATGCTTTGTTTAGCGAAGCCGAGCCATCTCAGAAAACAACAGAGGTTATTTCCAAGCGGATCATTTTTTTTGCTTGATGTTGTTTATGATTAATGATGTTAATGATGTAGATTTGTTTCAGTTCTATGGAATACTGGCAGCATCATGCTAGCGCTGTAGGTATACAGTGAGCACATCGTCGGTTCTGAAATGACTGGATGAAATGAACAGTTGGAACACAATGTTATTGAAGCTGTGTAAAATGTAATAACAGGTGAGGACCGTGTGACCGTGTGTGATGCGTGGATTTTGTAAGGAATCAGGCTGTGTGTCTGTGCTAACCGCTCTGAGCTCTTCGTACGCTTTCCGCTGGCGGATGGGCGGGGCGCTGAGCCACTCAATCAGCTCCAGTGAGCTCGAAATCGACTCCGATCCGATTCCAGCTTTTAGAATCGAGCAAAGAACTCGATTCCATATGTATGCATTTGAAGACATAACAGAAAGTGTCTCAATCTAAAAGTAAACCATCCATCCATCTATTATCTTTCGCTTTATCCTATATTAGGGTCGCGGGGGGTTCCCCATGCCCATCCAGGGGAGAATGTTTCGGGCGCTGGGCAGATACACTCAGGACAGGGCGCCAATCCATCTCTGGGCATACACTCACTCACAAAGACACACACAAACACACTCTATGTGGGGCAATTTGGAGAACCCAATTGACTTAATCCATGTTTTTGGACTGTGGGAGGAAACCGGAGAACCCGGAGGAAACCCACGTGGACACTGGGAGAACATGGAAACTCCACCCAGATTGGGATTCGAACCAGGAATACCTAGCGCTGAGAGACGAATGTGCTAACCACTAAGCCACCGTGCCACCCCAAAAGTAAACCATGTTACCTATAATGTTATTTATCATATCAAGAATATTAATATCTTTAAACATTAAAGACCTGGCGATTGCAGAGATTAGTTAGGAGCACGTTTTGCGGTGGTTGCCATTTTCAACGAAATTTCAAACAAAATTACATTTTAAATAGTGGATCAGGGGTGTCAAACCCAATTGCACTGGGAGCCAAAACTCAAAGCAGACATTACGTCGTGAAATAACTAATAAAAAGGTTCAGTTTTCTTTGCTCTTGGGCCATTTTAGAAAATTAAACTTGAAATATGTCTGCTCTCCATTAAAATATTCCTATCAAAATCATACAAATTTAAAATTGATTTTGTAAATGTAAATCAATGTAAAATGATTTTGCGGGCCAGATAGTATTGTATTAAGGGCCGTATATGGCCCTGACGTTTGTGGTCTTGAGTTTGACACCTATGCAGTAGAGTACCAATGCAATATTCACAAATGCGGTATTATTACAAATAAAATTTGTGAACACTAAACAATTCAGCGGCACGGTGGCTTAGTGGTTAGCACGTTCGTCTCTCAGCGCTAGGGATTCCCCATCTAGGGTTCGAATCCCCATCTGGGTGGAGTTTCCATGTTCCCCCCGTGTCTGTGTGGGTTTCCTCCGGGTTCTCCGGTTTCCTCCCACAGTCCAAATACATGGATCAAGTCAATTGAGTTCTCCAAATTGCCCCATATAGAGTGTGTTTGTGTGAGTGAGTGTGTGCCCAGCGATAGATTGGCGCCCTGTCCTGGGTCTATCTGCCCATCGCCCGAGACGTTCTCTCCTGGATGGGCATGGGGAACCCCACCGCGATCCTAATAGAGGATAAAGCGGAAGATAATGAATGAATGAATAAACAATTCAGGACGTTAATGGAAGCATGTACAAAGCATGTAATTTACATCAATCTATGTGTGTATATGTGCATTTGGAATACAACATGACACTGAATTCTGAGATAAAGCTAGAATTTTAAGAGTTAGAGTCAGAATTCTGAGTTAGAGTCAGAATTCTGAGATTTAAAGTCAGAATGCTAATATTAAAATTCATCGTCTGAGGCTTTAATATCTTCCAGTTTCCGAGGAATCGACTCGTTCGTATTGTTGAGGTAAAAATCTTGATCTCGAAGAACCGACACTGCCGTGATCGACTCTCCGTCTGCTTCGTAAAAGCTCGTGCGTTTGCTATCTGAAACCTAGCGAAGTAGCGTTTAAGTTAAATATCCAAATCACTTTTGGTCGATTATCTTATGGAAACAGAGTTCTGCAGAAATGTGCGCAAACGTTTTCGGTATGTTAAAAAGGTGAGTAATAACCTGCGTATAGGCGTAGGTGACTACATTCCGTTTCGTGCTTTGGGCTTTTATTTCCTGCATCAGTTTTGTTAAATGATTTGACAGCGTCCTTTTAAAACGCAAAACATCACGCTAAAGCAAATCTGATCACCCAATGCTCATTATTAGTAGCTGTCGCTGAATAACATCATGTTGCTTGCTGCTGTTGGTTGTGCACGATGCTAAAATCACCAGCAGCAGGGTTTTCACGTGAAAGCGTCGTGTATATCCGTTTTTGTGTTCCTCAGTATTGTTTCAAATGTAGGACTCTACACTTTAGCAGTGATGATTGCTAAAGGACAAAGAACAGCATTCGATTTTTAAGATAGCATTTTAGTGACATGTAAGCTCTGGTTTAGATTTAGTCCATATAGTTTAATAGGTTAAGCACCAGGGAGATTGTCCTGCATTCAGTTATATATTGGGTCAAGGATTGTATTTTGGCTGCCTTGCCCCACCCTGGCACATAATCCAAATCTGTCATGCTTGTGCCTGTACTGAACAGGGAATTTATGATAATAGGACAGCGGCAGACATATGCCAGGGTACAGATCAGAAAATATCTTTTGCAAAAGTGATGAACACACATTTTTAGAGTAGGTAATAGGTAGTTAATAATGTAGTTACCCATCAGTTCTGTCAAAAAGGTCCCATTTAATTTAATATTTTCAAACTCTGCAAGGTATTGTTAGATGTTCAATAAACGGCCTCGGAGATGCAGGTTGTTCCAAACAGATTTTAATGCAAGTTACTGAATAGACAACCAAGTGTACAGAAAAACCATCAATGGCGGGCTCTGCCTCCCAAAGATCCAGCTTCGGTTTATAAACCTTAGGAGGGCTGTCATTTTCCTATGTATGTGCATAAGCAGTCCTTTGTCTTGGTGAGAACATCTTAAACATCTCAAACTTCTCCACCATCTGGTCCTGCTTCCTGCCTCCTCCTAGGGCATGAACTTAAGGCCTGTTTCTGTTGACTGTCCCATTGTTCCTATTTTGCATGTTCAGTTGAACCATTAAACACATAGATTACATACTTTCAAACATTTAGGATAAATTAATGCAATTTATGTCTTTTATGTTTAATACATTCCAACAGTATACATATTTACTGCTATAAATATAAGACACAAAAATGCTTAGTAAAAGTGATGTTACCAAAGTAGGATTAGAATTTTTAAATAAGCCTGTGAATGATTTTTATTTGTGCTGCTGTAAATGTAACATTGTTTTTTTACCACAAATATTTATTGTTGCTGGTAAATGTTTGCAAGTATGCCTGTAGACTTTGGTGGAAAGTTAAAGGTTGAATTTAAGGTTAGTCAGTTAGAATTGTTTATCTGGATGGTATGGGTTGATAACATTACTACTGCAGCAAATTATTCTACGCCATTGACCTGCCTTCTATTCAAAACCTTGAATATGTGATGTAAATAGATCAGATCAAAAAATCAAATCAAAGTTTTCTGTTGCAGTGCGGTACACAGGTTCTTATTCCTGTTCCCCAAATGCTGTTGTTTTCCTGCAATAAGGTTCATCAAGATCTGAGACCTCGTTAAAGAACTAAAACTCAACATTGCACTAATGTAGATTTGTGTCTGTGTGTCCATTTTGTGATTCATGACGCACGATCTGTCCATGGTCTTTCCACAATGTTTGTCAAATTAGCTCCGGGAGATAATTATCATACGTATTACCATATCGACAGTTTAACCATCACTGAACGCTCTTAAAAAGTTTTATGCAATTTAAGAATGAATCATGGGTATTATTAAAGTGATTATTAATATTCTAGTTACCAAAGACACTGGCTGTTTAAAAACCTCAACGATTGACTCACTAAAAGTCACAGTATTTTTAATGCCACACCGTTTTGAAAATGAATGCACCAACCTTTTGCTTCCTTACTTTTTTGGGTTGTAGTTCTATGGATAAGAAACAATCCTTTATTTTTAAAGCTGATTCTTTAAGGCATTTCTAAATAAATTATATCAATGCACCAACATTTGTAAGTACCATTGCCTTAATTCTTAAAATCAGATTATAGACTGTAAACTTCACCTGTTTTTTATCTGTATAATGTCATTGACTGAGATATGATTCTTTTTTTGAATGATATTCAGCTATACTCGGGTAGTGTGTGTGTGTGTGTGTGCTCGCATGGTGGGTGTGTACGCGACTATGTATCACATGGGATTACAGAACTAGATGTCTGTATTCAGATATTTAATCTGGTACTGTCATTCAGTTAATTTTATCTTTATTTTTAATTAATGATCCAACTGATCAAATATTATGTAACATTAGCGCGGCACACTTGTGAATAAATTAGAAGTTTTTGTACTAAATACTTGGAATGCATTTGAAAGCACCTGCCCACTGGGTAGGTTCTCAGAAAGCTGCTTACCTTTAGGGCTTTTTGTGTTCACTTCTGATCACAGAAAAGCTGAAATGATGTAAGTCATTTGGTGAATATAATTCCAGAGAGATTTTTATATTTTTCCTCACTCACATTTAGAACCAATAATGTTTCATGTTGTTTTGTTTGTTAATGGCTATTGATCTATTTCTCTGTAATACTGTTGTTTACATGGTTAAAACGCTAAACCAGTTACTGTATACTTCTAGCATGCTTGGTTACCATCTGTCTAGAAAATACTTAACCTGAAGTAAGAGCTAAAAAAATTGTCTTTAGCTACGTGCATTTTCTCGTTTCACTTAAATTATTTGTTATCCTAAATCCATTTAACATTTCTTTGTATTTTCCTCATAGTAAAGTTGTATCTTAAAATTACTACTGCTTCCTTGCTTCTACATCTTTCACCTACACACTCACGCACTAATTTATTGTCTCTCTATTTCTCTTTCTCTACTTCATGTGCTCGCTTTCTCTTACGGGCTCTTTTTTGTTTCATAGCCTCTTTGGGAAACCCTTTGATGGTGGAAAGAGGAATATGGATCATGGCAATCCGCAGCAGACGCAGCATATGGCAGGTTCATTTCAAGCCTTTATGACACATGCAGGTCCTTCTCCAGGGCCCCATCCAACCTTAGTGCGCCTGGATGAGTTGCAGAGGGAAGTGGCATCACTGGGGCATCAAGTGTGCTCTTTCAGTGGTTTACAAAGTGATCGAGAATACAAACGATTGGAGCGTGACCTGATCCGGCTGCAGCTGGAGGTGGATCAGGTATGGTCTTATTAAATAGATATTTAAACAGCTCACTCTAAAGACTATGGAGAGTTGTAAATCACAGTTAACTCATAGACAATGTTGAAATAAATGTGTTGAAGTTGGTATGCTTTATAGGTCCTATCTAATGCAATAAGTGTAGGAACTTATTCTTTAAAAACGTTTATTTTGCAGCAGGCTGTCTGTATATAGGCTGCCTTAGCTATTTATTTTTCTTTTTAGCCATTTACTATAGTGTGTGTGTAAATGTTCGCTATAGGGAGATTGTGTGAGTTAACCATTTAATAATTATACCAGCTTTCTGTATGTGATTTTTGTATACAGTAATATAACACAGCCACTTTGTTACGAACCCAATTATAAGCATTATTCTTCTACATGATCAGCAAAACTTAAAGAATACAAACAGCTCTAAACAGCACTATTGTTTCCAGCAGAACCCACATACTAGAGTATTTAGTTTACACAGTGAATTGTTGAATTTGGATTAAGATTTTACTGTATGCTGTCTTTGCATATGTATGTTGTAGAGAACTTTAGTGAAAACTTGCATTTTACTTTTACTTCTTGTAATGTTTTCTAATTTGTTTCTCACTCCTTTTTAAAACTGTACTGCTTTTGCATCCATATTATACTAGATTACCACATTCGCTGGCAAGAGGTTGACCTATTGAAATGATGCCCACAGAAATAAAAAAGGGGAGACAAAAATAAATACATTTAGGGAAGAAAAATAAGTTGCACAGAATATAATCTACATGGTAATAAGCAAAGTAATAACTAAAAGAAAAAACTATGAGGCAAAAAAGGCAATTAATCAAAAGTTAAGACCTAATCATTTCTTATATGTATATTTAGTTAATTATTTAAAAATATATTTCAGGTGTATATAATTTTTGGTGTGGTTGTTTAATAACAAAAAAGAACTTGTCACTGTAATTAAACACTTTCTCATAAATATAAATTTTGTTAAGCTGATCATCAGAATCTTAATCTTAATTATTTAGTTTGAATTTAACAGACACTACAATAAAATGACTGTATATGTAGAAATACTGATTATAAGAATATTCCTGAATAAAGTATGCTCTAGAGATTTTTTAACAAGTTTAAAGAAAAGAAAATCTGTTATGATTTGTATATCCTCTTACTATGCTTGTTTCTACTAAGGTGGAGACAGAGGGGCGCATTGATCTACAGCAAGCTAGAAAACGGGCAGCAGGTGAGGTAGAAGGGCTGCTGCGCTACCTTGAAGGCAATGCCACTCACCCATCTCGAATAGTTATAGAGGAGCTAAGCCAGGAAGCACAGAGGCTACTGCTATCCGGAGTGGTGGCTCCATTTCGCCAGGGCCAGGCTGAGAACACTGATGAGACTGGAGAGGAGCTGGTGGAGGCTGTGCAGCATGTGGCCATGCGTCTTGCCCAAGTTAAGACAGGTGGGAGTATACCACTCAGAAAGGCTCGTTACCGTGCTCTCACCCGTGTCTGCGCAGTGCAGGAAGTACTAGAGGGACGTGTACAAACACGCACACTCGCATTGCCCTTGTCTGATGAGACCCATGAAGCTGTGCAGCGTATTAACCAAGTAATGGTGCAGGTAAGAAAATACTGAAAACATTTTTTACAGAGTTTTAAAAAAAAAAACTTTTTTTACAAAAATTATTTACAGAATTTAGGACTGAAGGTAAATTCAGTACTGGTGAATATCTTACAGGTGAGTGGTGCCCGCTGCCAGCTGGTGGCTCTGCTGATGGGATTGAGTGGGAGGGACAGTTGCACTCACCTAGCACGAATCCTCACGGATCTGTTGGTGGAATTAGATTCTCTGGATGTGTCGAGTAATACAGCTGTCAGGAACTACAGGAAGCAGGTGGTGGAGGAGATCAATGGCCTGCTCAAACACATTGACTTGGAAGGGGAGGGAGATGACACTCGCAGGTAATTCAAAGACATACACACACTGGAACTGAAAATAAAATTATTGCTCTTTAACAATAACTACTGTAGATATGTTGAGGGGCATCTGGCTCCCATGTAGATGTAAATGACTTGAAACTGAAAATGCGATTGTTAAATTAACATTAGTAAAAAGCCAAAATATTTTGTTCCATTTCTGTAAAAAGATCCTGCAGACTGCACATAAATATAATAAAACAGAGTAACTATATCTATCTGTCCGATGGATATTTAAACAAAAGATTAAACCTTTTGCTGTTTGTTTTACATCATACTTTTAACATTTTGAAAAATATATTGTTGTCGGATTAAATAAAAAATTAATGAATTAATTAGTAACAATATGAAAGTGTAGTTTGTATGTTTGATTTACTGACCTGACACTAAAATACACTACAGTGTATAATAACTATTTTAGCCATGGTCAGTGAATTGCATCATGTTTACTTGGTGAAGGTTGTATTTTAGTGATAAATAGTGTGTTCAGCATTGCCACAAGCTTTATATAATCATTATCAGCAAATCCAGACATGCAGTTATTTACTCTCACAGTAAGTATGAATTGGTGTAAAAAAATGACAAGCTCACACTCACATGGTTTTGAAGAAGATTAGAACTATGCTCACAGCTCAAAGGCATTCAATAAAATAACTAGTAGTTGTCTCTTATTTTAATATATAATATATATTATATTATATATTATAATATATAATAATATTTTTTTCATTTTTTATTGAATGTTTGTTAACAACATAATAAGAGTAATCCAGATCTTTTAGTCATATTTAAATACATTTCTGGCAAAAAAAAAAAGGGTTTTATAAATGAATGCAATTTTTTTGTCGACAGACAGCAGAATCCGGAAGAAAAGTTAAAGCCATGTATTAAAACAACTATTGCCTAAAGTACTAGTTTTAAATCAATCTGGGCTTAATGGTAATATGTAAATTATATATAAAAATTCTGTTTTTGATATCTGCACAACTTTATTCAGTTCCATTATATTCTGAGACAAAACATGTAGCTTGTGATACATTTTGGGGCAGTGGAATAGAGTTTTCTCAGTGGCATGTCATCTTTAAATTAATTTATTCTTTACTTGTATAAAAAAGCATCAGTGTCCCCCATTTAGGCATTAACCGGACTTTGTGTGCTTGTCAAGCTTGTTCATTTTTTCTTTTAGTGGTGTATTTTGAGATTGCACCCTTTTGTCTTTGTAGTCTTTTGATCATCATTATAGCTAAAGGGTGTTGTTAGATTACATACAGACATACAGATTCCGGAGTTAAGGCCTTCAATGTTTTTTAAACTTAAACTTTAACTTTTAAGGTCAAATTTATTCCCCCCAGAAGCATTTTTAGAAGGTTTTCAACCTTTCATGATTTCATATGTCAGATGGATCCCTTAATAAAACTAAAAATAGAAAAAATCTAAAGTATAATGTAATCCACCATCCACACATCTACCTAAACATGGTACTAATTAAACAATGTTAGTAAATAGACCTAATAAATAAATATTACTGAACAACAGAACTTTTCTTTGGTTGTTTTCAGGTATGATTTGACTCATAATGATTCCATCCGTGAGATCGAAGGTATCCAGGGCCGTGTGTCTGTGCTGCGGGTGGAGGTACTTCGACAGGGTATTGCAGGCCAGGGGGCGGAGCTACAGAGCCTTTTGGCTCATCTAGACGAGGTGGACACCGGACGTAACCCCTGCATCAGGGAGGCCAGGCGAAGGGCTGTCCTGGAGATCCAGGCTGTTATCACCTACATAGATCTAAGAGAAGCTATTGGGCGTAGAAACCCTGGACCAGATGAACCTCCCCCTCACGCAGCCGTGTGGCGTGTTCTTGCCAGCCTCTCCGATCTGCATTTCCAGGTGCTTGGCTTTGATGGCAAGAGAGATGACAAGAACTATATGTTGCTTGAGGAGCTTCTGACCAAACAGCTGTTGGCCCTGGATGCCGTGGACCCTCAGGGTGACCAGGGGACCAAAACAGCACGTAAACAAGCAGTAAAATATGCCCAGAACATCCTAAGCTACCTAGACATGAAAACAGATGAGTGGGAGTACTGAATCGAATGTCAATAAGCATCATTTGCACAAAGTGCTTTGAAAATGTTTTGTGCCTAGTTCAGAGCATGACAGTACAGAGGACATTTCACGTGTGTTGTTTGTGGTTGTACATATAAGATTTTTCCCTGGACAGTAGATCTCTCTCCCTATATGCACTAATATTGTTGCTTTTAATTTTATCTGTTCATCACCTTCATATTTGTTACTGAAAACCACTGTTCTGTTCAATACATTTACCTGCAGTCAAACTGCATAGTGTTGTTACTATGAAGCTGACTCCTGAGATGGGCTGTTTTTTCTTGCACTTTTGGAAGCATTTTTCTTTTTTCTTAAAGCATTCCTTTATCTTGTGCTTAGTGTGGTGTGGTGCTGAACCCTGTTTGCTGCCAAAAGCTAGCTTTTTTTTTGTACCACTTGTCTATTTGAAGCATGTCTGTAAGAGGCTGAGCTGCGGTATTTAGTGTAGTTACAGCTATAGACCTTTCAGTGCAGTACCTCATTAGTGTTCAAAGCTTAGCCAAAGCTTAGCAAATCCTAATAAGAAGCGAATGTGATCCTTATTTGAACCCTTTTGAAGAACAGGTTTGCTGGACTTACTGTGCAGTTATAAGTTGTAGCATATCATCAGCGTTTCATTTCCAGCATTTCCCACAATTGTTATCCAAATACCAAAACCTATATACAACGATGTTTACATGAAAAGATTAAGTCACAAAACAATCGCATCAAATTTAATTACCATATGATTAACTAAAAAAGGAGTCCGAATTTATTTAGCTGTTGTCTGCCAGGTAGTAAAGAAATTGAGTGAGTGATGGATTTTCTCTTGGTTGTCAAGAAATCCACCCACCTCAGAGGCACAGTGGTTCTGGTGTGTTATTTTTGGGGCATGATGGTGATCAAAGGAGACAGAACTATTCTAGAACATTCCATAGTCATGCACAGTGCAGCAGTCTTTTCAGCTACTGAAAATCTTTTTAATATTTTTGCCACATACTCCAGATTATCATTGTTGCCAACACATCATCTTAGATTAACAAGTATTTTATTCCATTACTGTTTCGAACATTTTTCAAAACTGAATCTGTCTAAACCCTGCATACAGTGTAATGAAGATCCTAGTATTGTAACAGGAACAAGAGGCTCCACTACACATATTTAAAATATAGTACAAAAGCACAATGCTGGAGATATATGGTTCTTGTCATTGTCATATTCAAAAATAAAATTGCACTTCATCTAAGGGTTTATAAAATTCCCCAGCTAGCCTTTCTAGCTAATTATACACAAAGTGATCCATATTGCAAGTGACCTTTATGAAGGAGCATGAGCAGTTGTCAAGATGATGTGCAGATTTAAAAGATTTGTTACATTTTGTCCAAACAGATTTACAGAACTTAAGACATGCTCATTAATATTTACACACAAGAACAAGATCAAAACATGTGCACAGTCACAGTTAGTTTATTCTATTCATTCAACTTTTTTAAGCACTTTTTCCTTTTTTTTAGTTACTACTGCACTTAACTATGTTATCTCTGTCACACTGCTTTGATTGCATAGATTAAACTCAGCATAGATCTTACTTTTTCTCATGTTAATATCATTTAAACACTGAAAAATGAAAGTGGCAAGAGGGTGGCATGGTGGTGCTTTCACCACACAGCAAGATGGTCCAGGGTTTAATCCCCAGACAGGGAGGAGAAAGCCCTTGCTTTATGAAGTTTGCATGTTCTTTCTGTGTCAGAAGCACTGGTTTCAGTCCAGTGTCTGAAACATGAGTGGTAATACTGGGCAGTGTGATGTTTTATTCGGTATACTGGTCTTAGTTCCCCATATGAAATGGATTGTTCATATACCACCATTCCATAG
Source organism: Corydoras sp. C115 (assembly GCA_019802505.1). NCBI lineage: Eukaryota > Metazoa > Chordata > Actinopteri > Siluriformes > Callichthyidae > Corydoras > Corydoras sp. C115. The sequence continues at coordinate 12,195,808 of JAFMOC010000007.1, forward strand.
CACAACTTATACAACTTCAATAGGCAGCAAATTACATTTCTCAGCACTAAAAACACCATGATGTACAGGGTAGAGTAGATACAGCTTATTAAAAAGCTAGGTAGCAGTAGTACAATAGTCTGTTAACAGTTGAGAAAATGAGGTTTAAAAAAAGGACCTGTGACTGTAATTTGCTTTCTTCATTTCCAAGAAGCTCAGTAATGTTGGGTTGGTGTATTTTTTGGTTCTCTCTTTATCAATTTCTCACAAACAGTCTGAAATCTCTAAAATGACACGTTTTAAAATTAGTGGATTTTATGTAAAATTTTCTAAGCTTTTTGTCTCATCAAATACATTGATGAAAATAACAGAATCACTGCAGCAGGTGCCAGAGATGGTGAGGGACTGTCGTCTATAAAGAGCATTTACAGTGATCAGGAGCCTGTTGGTGTGAAATATAATGACTTGAAACCTAATGAAGATCAGATGAGGTGAAAATAAATAACATACCGCAATCGCCCCTTCGATTTTAATAAAAGGATACATTTAGTAATTTTAAACATTTGAAATATGCATGAATTCAATGTATAAACAATGAAGTCTCACTGTGAAACATTCATAAGACTGAAGATCACTTGTATAAAGACATGTCTGATAAACATTACAGCTTCTAGCAACGTCAAATATGGCCTGGTTGGATTATTCATCAAAATTACTTTTAACATACAATAATAAAGCAATTCATATCACATCCATGACAAGAAGAAGAATAAACAATACTGTGATATACTATCAGAACCTTACAAAAATTCCATGAGTTTTCCATCTTAAGAGGTTGGTAAACAGGAACTGCTGATTTGCTTCAGGTATGAATGTGTTTAGCAGCTGTATAAATGCCCTGTGATTCATTTCAGACCTCAGTCTAGGGTATTGTTTGCCTTTTGCTCTATGAGATCTGAGAGGTCCATGGCTATGACTGAATTAAGGAAACTGTATTGTGTTTTCTTAAGCTGGAAAATTATGAATCTGTTCAGCCGATTATTTGACTTGTCTGTGTGGAACTGTGACAAAAGATGGCTAGCTATCAGTTATATATAACTGATCTCATTGAAATATGGTTTATACCAATACCAGGTATATTGTTATCATTTTATCCATAGTGAGACTCAAACTGTCTCCAAAACTGGCCTTTTCTATCGTTTTCTGACTTCTGGAAATACTTTCTTTTTGTAGTGTCTGCAGTTTGAACTTTCATGTTTTAAGTGATTCATTTGTCTTCCCTTAATTTACAATTTTTTTTCAGTGATGTTTTAAACTCACATAGCTGTAATTTAAATGCAACAACCATGACAGCCCTGGTGAGACTGATTATATGTATGGAGCTACTGCACAGTGACATTTCTTTTTGTGGCACTGCTTTGATCGCTTTAAAGTGGAATGGATTACAGCAGATTTAATGATTCACTCAATGAGCCAGTAAATCTCTGCTAAAGTAGCATCATTAGTAATAAAGCATTTTATGTTCTGTGGACTTTCATTATTTAGGTTTTAGCCCATCTCCTTCCATGACCAGTGCCAAATCAAAGCAGCTTTACCACATGAAAAAAGTAAAGACATCATTGTAACAGAATTAGAATGTAATGAAGAGTGTCCTTTATCTGTGGCACACCAAAGTTTATTGTGCTCTTCCTTTCTAGCATTAACCTTGCACATCATAAAGGGCATATTGTGATGCAGGAGAGGAAATACTGCAGAGGGTTTCAGTTCATAAAAGTTGATAAAAGAATGTGGTTTCAAGGCACAGTTTACAGAATGAAGTTCTTAATTGTGCATACAATGTGTGATCTGAATGTGCCAGGCTTATGTAGTGTGATGTATGGAGTTTGCTTGTACATAGAAAGCACATTTGAATCCCAACTGCTGTGTGACTGTGTGGATTAACTGTTGCGTTTGCATTTTATTTATCTCTGTAGTGGTAAATAAAAGCTGATATTAACAAACGACAGACGTTTATTTGTGCCTCAAATATTGTTCCTGTTTCTACGTCAATGAGTTGTTAAAAATACATGAATCAGTAAAAATGCTATAAACTGTAGTGTAATTGTAGTACCATAAAAATTGATTACTATGTTCCATTGTTTAATAATCGTGTTGCACATAAATCTGATATTGTATTTGAAACATGATTAAAAATTTAGGCGGCACAGTGTCTCAGTGGTTAGCACGTCAGTGGTTAAATCTGAGGTTGTTGGGGTGTTTATAGGGATTTAGACCATCTATCCATCCATTATCTTCCACTTGATCCTCTACTAGGGTCGCGGGGGGGTTCCCCATGCCCATGCAGGGGAGAATGTTTCAGGCGCTAATCTATCACACACATAGACACACTATATGGAGTAATTTGGAGAAGTCAATTGACCTTGATCCATGATTTTGGACTGTGGAAGGAACCGGAGGAAACCCACGCGGACACGGGGAGAACATGGAAACTCCACCCAGATTGGGATTTGATCCGGGAATCCCTAGTGCTGAGAGGCGAACGTGCTAACCACCAAGCCACCATGCCGCCCAACACTAAACCAAAGTTCAGGATTCAACATTTATTTGCACCTTAACTTTCTGTTTAGGTTTGGGTTAATTTCTCACTTGCTTTAGATAAAAGCAAGAACAGAACAAATGGTTTATTTTCAATGGTTGTTTTTGATATAAATAAAACTGCACCAAGACCAGGATTCAAACCTGAAGCTAGCTAACATGCTGAACAATAAGCCATTTGATAAAAATATCAAAAAGTGATTTGAGTATTATATAGTTTGAATAGTAGTATAAATTCTAGATTTAAATTCCACAATTTAGAAATATATTTTAATAGATAATATAGGGCGGCCCGGTGACTTAGTGGTTACGCCTCTCAGCTCTAGGGATTCCCAGTTCAAATCCCCATCTGGGTGTTCTCCCCGTGTCCGTGTTGGTTTCCTCCGGGTTCTCCGGTTTCCTCCCACAGTCCAAAAACGTGGATCAAGTCAATTGAGTTCTCCAAATTGCCCCATATAGAGTGTGTTTGTCTGTGTGAGTTAGTGTGTGTCCAGCGATGGATTGGCGCCCTGTCCTGGGTCTATCTGCCCAGCGCCCGAGACGTTCTCCCCTGGATGGGCATGGGGAACCCCACCGCAACCCTAATATAGGATAAAGTGGAAGATAATGGATGGATGGTATTATTATACTTAAGTGAAACAGATAAGAAACAAGTCATGTTCTTCAGAATACATTTTAAGTATGAAAACAATTATTTTCATACTGGAAATGGAGAACACATCTTGTACATTATCGCTGTAAAACACAAGTTTTAGTCGAATTTAGAATCTGAATGTTTTGTTTTTTTCAAGTACATAAAACATAAGGATTTAAAATTTGATTGACATCTAAAATTTGTGAAGTTCCTGAGGCTGAATTCTGTACATAACGTTATTTAGTTTGCTTTTATGTCAGCAGATGGCGCCAAAGAAACACCGACTATATTGACACCAACGCCCTAAGAATGAAAACAGATTTTGCGGCCTGTGACATTGTGTTGTAATATGATGAAGTTATACAAATAAATTACTGTATCTTATTTTTTAATTTGTTAATAAACATTTGAAAATAAACACAACGATGAAAATTGTACATTTGGACATACAGTCACCAGCCACGTTATTAGCGGTAAAACATTTTATGACCTTCATTGACTTTGCTGATGTTGCTTTGTTATTGTAAAAAAAAATAAAAATACAGTGTGTAGTATTCTCATTGTGCTGTCAGACAGCTTAATTTTAAATAAATTCAGCATTTAAAACATTTCCCAGTAGGATGCTTTCACAATGTTTTCCTTCAGCTATTGGAAGGTCACCCGTGTTTAACCCAGTTTAACTTTTTCCTCATATGGCCACATGCACCCAAACCTCCTTTCAGCTCTCTGCTAAACGCAATCAATTTCCCAATTTCCCAAAGACACATTAAACTGTCAAATGCTGTGTATTATAAAGCAGTGACAATATTATTTAGCACATAGCTCAAGTTCTCTGCAGGAGAAACACAGACATCTGTTTAAAAATGGACACTGTTTTTTAGCATCTTATTTTTTATGAATGTATTTATAAAGTAGGTCAGTTAAGTTTCACATTATTTTCGCTATTAATTTTAGACTGTTGCTTATTGAGATGTGCATTTTACATGTAATTAATATTCGCACAATATATTATAATGAGCATTGTTAAAATCTTGAAATTTAAAAGAAACTACTTTTGTTCTCTTCAGACAATTAAATTCCATACATGTTTGGCTAGTGCAGGTCTGATTTTAGAGTACACTGTTGTCTTCACAACAGTTGCTGGAATGTCCGTTATGGTAAGCTGAACCTTAACTTTAGCCAGTGTATTACATCATTCAGAGCAGACAGCTGCAAAAGTCATCTCCTGCTCAGAGGCTTTCAGGGGAAAATGTCTGCATTAAGGTTTTACTTTTTATAAATCCAGGCCAATGTTCATATAAATTATAATTTGTCAGTGTGGATTATAAACAGCCTATAACTAATTATAATATTTGTATTACATTTATGTTGCTCTTCTGTCCTTAAATTACATTTTTTTTAATCGCAGGTGGTGCATCATTTCCACTCTTAGTATTAATGATTAGTTCCACATAGCAACCATGCCTACATTAACACAGACAATGGTAAGGAATTTACACTTTTTAGGCTAGAAATAAGAATATATTTATAAGGTGTTAATTTATTAATTTTCTAAACCATTTAAGTTTGCCAACGATGGATTGGCCGCCACACACATTCACATATTGTCATATTATCAGTTCTGCAGTGACACTGACGCGGTGAGGGGGTTTTAGTGCAGCTTTGGTTTCATTTAAACACCTCGGTGACACTGCTGGGATAGGAATAATGCACCAACCAAATAATACCTGCTCTGTGGTTCTACTATTGTTCTCCTGACAGTTAAAGAACAGAGTACAGAGGACTAACACAGAATGTACAGATGTATAGGCTGTAGGTGTAGAACAAAAGTCCATCTTTACAGTAAGTGCAACTGATAAAATGGACAATAAGTGAAAATGAAAGTTTTGGAGCAGGTGTACTTTGTCTACAAGGTTATTTATTGAGCACCATCATTAATGCCAATCCAAAGTTTGTAACACCATAAACACCGACTGCAACCTACAGCACTCATGTCTGCAATGTTTATTTGACCATTCATGACAGCAGAAACCGTATTAGATTTAAAAAAAAAAAAATTGAGGTCAATCCTTTCCAATTATTGCTGCATTAGAGTGACATGGTGCAACAAACACCTAGCTAAACAGTCTATTTTGTTACAAAAACTGACAAGAGTTTTAATTTATGCAAATGAACAGTTAAAGAATAGAGCTTAAACTTACAAGCAGCTTAGTTCCTACAGCAGAGATGAGGAGAAAACAAACTGTCTGTGTGCCTGGATAGCACACAGATTAAAAAAAGATTATTATATATATATCTTATATATCTTATATCTTTTGAAGTGTGCAGTGAAACAGTAATGTTTAAAGCAAAATTTAACTTTTTACAGGGACATTAATTTCCTCTTAACCATTATTTAAACAGAAATACAGATTTGTTGGTTTGCACATATATTTAGAAGTGTTATTAGAGCTGATCTTAAGAGAATAAAACATACTCCAAACTCCAAAATACATATAGCATACAGATTATGGTAAAAAAAAAATGAAAAAATAAAACGAACATATACTATTAAGAATAATGCATCTTTAATTACTTATTATTATATTGTTCCTCTTGTTAATACATTTTAGCCTCCAGTATCTCAATGTAATAATAAGAGTGATATTTAAGTTTTTTTTGTTTTTATTGTACTATTGTACTACAGTTTATATTGAATTTTAATTCAAGTCAAGACAAAAGGAGACACCATGAGACATAATGTCTCATTTATTAGTTTTACATTTTTTTTTTTTTGTAAATAAAAATCCATGCAGTCTAATAATGAATCATGTCCGAACATCAATAAAACCTATGCTTTGTTCTGGTTGTATGTGCCAGACACAGAGCTGTGAAGGTCAAAGCCCAGTAATAATACAGAGCTTATCTAGTTCAAACAACCACATGATACCTGTGACATAAAGCTCACAAGTTACCAACTCACAGATCTGACTGACATTTTCAGGAAGTTGGTCTGCACAGCTTACTGAACTGTGCTAAAGTTTGTAAAAGTCGAAATCCTGATTTTACTCTACTAAAATGTTCTTGTAGGCACTGAACAAATCCATATAAAAACCTATCAATATGGTTTGAGTTGAAGCTGTTCAGCAAAATCTAATGTAAATGCTTACTTTGTGGTGATGCAGTAATCTGAAAGCGGTGGGGGTTGGATGGGAGGGTTTTAAAGTGTTACATACTTTTAGCAATAGACAATCTGGATTATTTTACTTAATTAAATGTTATTGTATTTTTTTTCTTAATATCTAGAAGTTGTGTAAAATATGAAAAAAAAAAAGAAATCTGATCATGATATAGACATATGCAAAATCTGAAGGATTAAAACTACGTATGTGGAGACACTAAATTTTTTGGTACCAGTTTAATTACACAGGTGACTGGACTTTGACTATGGGCGTACGTGCATGTACTCATTCTACTTCAGACTTCACTCAAGGTTATAACGTCATTTATTTGCATATAAACCAGGAAATGGGATTTATATCTACTTCTTTCTCCATTCTTTTATGAAGGACAATTCTTATAACATTTGTATGGATTATGTAAAAAATCATCCTATCATCCCCTTACATTTATCTACATAATTTTAGCCAATTGTAACAGTTTGAACATTTAACTATGAAAGACTTAACTACAGTTATCTTAAGATATGTTATCATAAACGTTGTACACACTTCTCTAAATTAAAACCTGATTTAAACCAATTGGTCAGAGCAATGATTCATAAGCAGATGACCCATCACTCATCTTCCACTTATTCACACCCAGCTTCATTTTAAGATCTGAGTCAGAACTGGGTCTTGCGATCACAAAAGTTTGGAACAATTCTTGTTGTCACATGTCTCAAATCTCAAGTTCTAACATTAAACCCCAAACTTTTTTCAAAATAAAATAAAATATAACAAATCACATAATCTAAATAAAAGTCCTGAAGACAAAATGGTTTAAATAATGTTTCCCAGGTCAGCCAAAAAGCATGGATTTCCACTGAAACTAAGTCTTCCTTAAAAGCTGCCTTTAAAACAATGCTCTTAGAAAAGTTCTATGTAAAGAAACTTGAATTGAAACTGTTTTACTTTTATGCTGTTGGATGTCTCTGTTTTATAGTTACTGCTCCAGGTGCACAGATTTAAATGGCTTTGTAAAAACAGAGATAACTGGAAGATACATTTCTGTTATTGTAATCTTTAACATATTAGAATTTAAATAAAACGCAGCAAATATACACCCAAAATAATTAGTCATCAAATTAGTTTTAAATATAAAGGCTGTTGGAAGACATGGTTACTTTAGTTCTTATGTTTGTGAGCAGTAAATGAGCTGGTTTGATCTTCACTTGTGTTAAATTGTGTCGAATTGTGGTTAAAGCAAAACAATTAATATGAACTGCTATGATCCTCTCAAATCAGCTGAATGTGTCACTCTGTAATTTCTTTTATGAGCCAAACGAGTCAAAGCAGTTAAAGCAATACTCCAGCTGAGACGTACTTCATACTCATTTAATTAAAGAAGAGTTTATAACACTTTTGCTTGTGGTTACATCTCTCCGGCATACGCTTCTCACTGCTTTATGAAAGTGCAGTAATATAGTGCTCATTCAGTTTCACAATGCATATTTAAAAGTTGTATGTTGGTGCTAATTGCTTAATGTTCATTTGTTTCAATACCAATAACTACAAGGACTTGTGGATTTAAAATGGGCAGGAAGGGCAGATTCTTGGTTGCTGGTTAGTTGGGCCACATTTTCTATGTAAAGTAAATGGGACATTCTCAGGACAGATAGCAAAAGCCCTGTCCTTCTACTCCTTTTGCCCCTCCCCTTATTACTCATTCTGCTAACCACCCACTAGCACATTCATTCATTATTTGTTATATTAATGTTTTCTTTCATGTCAGTGGTTCCACTGAAAGGACTACTGTGTGTTGGACAGAAGAAAATAATTTTGTTTGACAGTTAGAGTTAAAGCAAAAAGTTTCTTTAAAACTTTTAAAACTGCTTTAAAATATAAAATGTGAAATTAAATCTCTATTTACTCTATAGTTTCACACTACAGTATGCATGTGTTTGTGAAGTAGCTATGTTTTTCGTTCTATTCTTTAAAAATATATAGCTACTTAACACACGCCATATGTATGTATATATATATATATATATATATATATATATATATATATATATATATATATATAGTTGTGATCAAATTTATTCAACCCCCACTGAAATAAAGTGTTTTTGCCAGTTTGACATTGATTTGGATCATTTCAGTCATCTTATTTACAATTATATCAAAGAGGCACTTATAAATTAGACAAATATAACATAATATTTATGATGGAATAACCACAAATGTCTTTACTGTGCTCACATCATTATCAGTTTTATTCAACCCCCTAGTGTCCAGTTATGACAGCTTTCAAGCGTGAAGCATAGCTTGACACAAGTGTCTTGCAGCGACCTATGGGTATCTTAGCCCATTCTTCATGGGCAAAAGCCTCCAGTTCAGTCACATTCTTAGGCTTGCGCACTGCAACTGCCTTCTTTAGGTCCCACCAGAGGTTCTCAATTGGATTTAAGTCTGGTGATTGCGATGGCCACTCTAGAATGTTCCAGCCTTTCATGTTCAACCATGCTCTAGTGGACTTGGATGTGTGCTTCGGATCATTGTCCTGTTGGAAGGTCCAACGTCTCCCAAGCCGCAGGTTTGTGACTGACTCCATCACATTTTCCTCCAAGATCTCCTGGTACTGAAGGGAATTCATGGTACCCTGCACACGTTGAAGCTTTCCTGTACCATTAGAAGCAAAACAGCCCCAAAGCATAATTGACCCCCCGCCATGCTTCACAGTAGGCAAGGTGTTCTTTTGTTCATAAGCCTGGTTCTTCCTCCTCCAAACATAGCGCTGGTCCATTGTCCCAAACAGTTCTAATTTAGTTTCATCTGACCACAGTACACTGTCCCAAAACCTTTGTGGCTTGTCCACATGACTTTTGGCATACTGCAGTCGACTTTTCTTGTTCTTTGGAGTCAGCAAGGGGGTGCGCCTGGGAGTTCTGGCATGGAGGTCTTCGTTATGCAGTGCGCGCCTTATTGTCTGAGCTGAAACTTCAGTGCCCACATCTGACAGGTCTTTTTTCAGTTCCTTAGCAGTCACGCGGGGATTTTTCTCCACATTACGCTTCAGGTAGCGCACAGCAGTCGCGGTCAGGATCTTCTTTCTGCCACGACCAGGTAACGTTTCCACTGTGCCCTTTAACTTGAACTTGCGAATGATACTTCCGATAGTGTCTCTTGGAATATTTAACAACTTCGCAATCTTTTTATATCCATTGCCATTCTTGTGAAGAGCAATAACCTCTTCTCTTGTCTTCTGGGACCATTCTCTTGCCTTCACCATGCTTGTAAACACACCAGTAGATGTCTAGAAGGAGCTGAGTATCACAGTCCTTTTAAATCTGCCTAATTGGTGCTTATCATGCTTGATTGCTGCTCGTTGACATCCACAGGTGTTTTCAATACCTGATTGAAAACACTGGAATGAACCTCTGTTCTTATGAGTGGTAGTTGTAAAGGAGTTGAATAATTGTGTCAATGAAGAAATCACAAAAAGGCCATTTAATACTTTATGACAAAAACAATTGATGCTATCTTAGTTGCATTTAGTTCTTTAACAAGTCCTTGTAAGATTTCATTATGAACACAATTACAAATGTGCACTGAATTCCATAAAACCCTTCGCAGCATTGGGGGTTGAATAAATTTGATCACAACTGTATATACACACACACACACACACATATACATATATGCATATGTGTTCATGTGTTTGTGTGAAGTAGCTATACGTTTTTAATCAATAGAATGAAAAATATAAGGGCGAGTGCCCCATTTTATTGAGCCAAGTCTGTTCAATGCCTTTTCGGGCAGAAAAAGGTTACAAAATCTTTAGAGTTTGGGCTCCACAGACATACCCTTACTATATATTATAGTATGGCATTTTTTTTCGTAGGCACAGATTAGCCATAACATTTAACCAGATTATAATGTTGTGACTGGTCTTAAAGTAATAGTGGTATCAATGAACACAAACATAAACTGTGCGTTTTCAAAAATATTGTTTGGAAATTTGCTATGTATGTGAAGTAACTTTTGCACAGTAAGCCATTTTTCAACAGAATGTCAGCTACAGCTATAAACTCTATGCCAATGCCCTGCTTTGCACCCACATCCCAAAAACAATCTATTAGATGAAAGTCTGTGGATGGTTTTAGGGTTAGTCATGTCCAGCAAAATCCAAGACCTAGTGAAGACGAATTGTATAAGAATGGTTTGGATCTTAAAAGCAGTAAATATTTAAACATAATCCAATAAATAACTTGTTGCATGTTTACAATTAATGACTGTGTGACTGGTTACAAACATTTTTTAGTTCAACATTTTTAACCAACTCCTAACTCTCAATCAACCGTGCACATTAATAACCAAGTAACCGAGCAACATTCATTTCATTCATGTTTTTATAAATCTCTAATCTGTCCACTTCAGCATTGTATAAATATCATCACTGAAAAGCCTGCTTACCATATACCAGGAAAACTAGATGCATATAGATCCACATACAATTGCAATGCCTGTCTGTTGAAATCTGCTGACAAACCTACTTTAAACTCACTTTATTCAGACCACTATGATGCCAATAAAAAAATAATGTTGTTAGACACAGATTAGTGAGCTGGTAGGTCATTAATTTAAAACATGGTTTCCATTGTTAAGTAAATTTTCTATAAGGGTTTTGCAAATACAAAAATCACAGACACCAGAAACCAGTGTGGCTGCTCCATGTTATTAATGCTGTTTTTTTTAATCCCAGGATAAAGAGGACTGACTAAGAATATAGATTGTGTGTATGTTGAGTGCTTGTGTGAGGCTGCACTTAATGGCTATTGATAATAGATGGTAGACATTTCGCTTTTTACTGTAAGATGAGCTTTTAAAAGGATTACAGGCGGGGCATCAAGAATGCTGGGCGAAGGAAATCATTAGCCCCACCAATTTGCTTTCCACATTAATAAATATCCATAAAAAATATTATTTTTAATTTCCAAAAAGCATAGGCATTAATGTAGAGACAGTTTCAATAACAGATCATCATGTCACATCCCACAACAGTGATTCTAATAGTTTGGCAAATTGGGCATGAATGTCTTTTTCTGTGAAAATGTGTGAGGGTGCAAATCCTAATGAGTTGTAAAGAAGCTTAGTGTGTGATTAAGGGGCTAAGAGAAGCTATTTCGGTGCTACCTGGTGCAGCTTATAGCCTGCAAGATGAGTAAAGATCAAATAGACAGGGCCATGCAACCTTCTTCATTCTCATGCACCATTTTGCCTTCCGTCTTTATCTAGGGCTTAAAATAACACAGCAATCCCACCCTTACATCAGCTGCTTACCATTCTGTTGTTTAGCCAGTCTTTGTGGCATGCTTTATATGGCCATCAGGCAATGCAGGAAATAATAATAAAAAAAACATTATTCCAAAGACTGGAAAAGGCATTAATTTTACATTTCTCTTTAAACATTTAATGAAGCTTATGTGACACAAACAACAGACGAGAAGATATTATTTTAAAGAAGGAACATTTACAAGCAGTGGACATTTTAACTAACATCTGTGTTAAGCATGAGAGTGCAGCAGAAACATTACCATTTATGGTGCCTCATGCTTACCCCAAAATGAAAGGTGGGAATAAAGAAGCTTCCTCCAGTTAGATAGAAACACTAGGTATAAATACTAGAGCGGTATCATACCATAGCTATATAAAAACTACAATTATATAAGAAACAATGATAGTTACAGTTGTTCATTTTTTGCTTTCAGGACATATGGCTTAAGGTTTTCTATCTTGATGCTTTGATGTCTATCAATATGCTTTCCTTTTACAACCTTCCCATTCTGTTTGTCATTGTCCAGATTTTAGACACAGTTGACTGGAAAAAATCTTTTTTCCAGTCAAAAATCTTTTACAACATTGTGTGATGATTTATCTTCTTGTATCCTCTCCTTTAATTCACATAATGATTCCATTATATTTCATCAAAATAAAGTGATTTTTTTTAATCTCTACTAAAACAATAATATTTTTTAAAATGTGCTATATCTTTGGGATTCCTATGAGTTTATACAATTGAATGAACATCCAAGAGTGGTGATCCCATTATTTTACCAGTGGTTGTATAATGGTCATTTAAGGGAAACAAAAGCTTTTTAATTGAAGCTTGAATTTTAGAAAATGCAAGATTTTTCTGATTTATGAAATTATCTAGCTGTATAGGACAATACCGCTTTAAGACATGTGCTGGGATAGGAAAAGTCAATGACTGAACTAAATCTATTTATTTATTGTTGATTTAACATATTTGATTTCAAACATAACCATTGTATTACTGTTTTCCACCTGGTACCACTGCCTCACTCACTACCACTTCTCCTTTTGGTCTTTAGAATGTTTTTTCCTTTAAAAAAAAAAATAAATAAATAAAGGAGCTTTACCTTGCAACTGTCACTTTGGCTTGCTATTTATGGGTTCAGGCTTAGAAAACTCTAAAGCTGCTTTGTGACAATGCATAATTGTCGGGGACAGTCGTAGGCTTGTGGTCTTTTGAACTAAAGGTCCTCAGTTAGATTCCTGGTCTTACTAAGTACTATGTCTGAAGTACCCATGAGCAAGGCAGGAAAAAAACAATTGCTCCCCCAGCACTGTACATGGATGCCCACTGCTCCAGACACATGTGCTCACTTCACTAGTGTGTGTACAGTATGTCTGTGTTTGATTGCATGGATGGGTTAAATGTGGAGGACCAATTCCTCAGTCTGTAATCACAGTAGGCAAAATAAATCACTTTTTAATTGTAAAAAGTTTAAACTAAGCATTATTAAAAGTGTAGTTAAATTTCTTTTATTGTTCTATGTGTTTCAATAATTATTCGTTTCCTTGGAGTTGCTTTGATTAAACAGGTCACTGACAGACAGGAGAAAAAAAATCATTTGGCATAACTGAAATTTATTCTATTACAGACAAAATGTTTCTTTATAATAAAAAAGTGAATATATATGTATAAATCATGTTTTAGTAAAAGTATTGTCCTTATAATCTTACAAGGCTAACTAAAAAATAGCATTTAATTGGGAGGACAACTGCAGTGGAAACCACATGTTCACAATTTATGTTTAGAAATACAAAGCTCAGAGGTTGAGGAACTCCACACAGCAAGCATAACTTAATCCCGTGGTTTAGTGGCAAATGTAAGGTAACCTGTATGTCCAGCCATCTCTCTTGGAGGAGTGGCAGTTCGACAAGTCACTGAGGAATAACTGGCATTTGCTGTTTGTGGAGCTTCATCTGCAGCTGGAAAGGAAGTCATCTTAGTTACATCAGTTACTCCCTTCTCTGGACCAAAATCTGGTAAAGGTAGGGTGACCGAACGGACATCATGTACCCTCAGCAGAACCTCCAGAGTGCAAATCTCCTCAAAACCTTGGTCCAGTAGCATCTCACATGTTTTCTGGACCTGCTCTATGCATGGAGAGAATGAGCACAGTCGACCCCCTGTACAAAGAGTGGACAGAGTTACAAAGGCTATTAAAAATGACCAGCAGAAATATCCAGAACATATAACAGAACTGTCCTTTGGAGGTTTTTGGTTGTGATCCATCTCCCTCTCTCTCTATGTTGAAAATCTGTGTTCCCTATACAAATCCACATCGGCACCTCGATTACAACAAAACTTTAGATACTTACGATTCAGGACCATGCAGAGGTTTATATACTCTTTACAACCACCACAAAGTGCACCTTGCAGCTTGATTTAGGGTATCTTGGTGTGTCTCTGTTATCATGATTATGTAATTTATGAGTGTTTTTTGGAAGTCACATGCAATAAACCAAATCAGTGTGTCTCTTGCCATTCCAATTAAGAGCCTTGTGTGGTTTGACTTTGGAGGATTTCTATTTCAACGGCGAGATGCGACCAATTATTAGTGAATTAAGGTTTACACCATTTGCAGGAAATGTAATCGCAAGTCTGGGCCAAGTGGCCATTTGTATATATATATATATATAAGCACCATACAGTACAAACATGGATTGGATTTGGTGAGATTCCATTTTGGTGAAATATTGGCAGCTGTCCTTAGGCAGTGTTCAATGACCTGTAACTTGCTCCATATTGTTAAGTACAGACAATTACTGATTACTAAAGCTTTTCTGAATGTTGCTTTACATTTAAAAAAAGCCAACATTAAAATCTACTACTATTATTATTATTATTATTATGATTCTGTGTCATAGAAATGGGTAAAGACAGCACAATGTTTATTTCAGCCCCAAAAAAAAAAAAAAAAAAAAAAAAAAAACCTCTTAATAAGATATACTTTTTTCTCCTTATGATTGTACTGACTTTAGTCAAGGTTGTATACTAAAGCACATAGTTTTACAATGGAAAATTAAATCAAAAGTTTTTTTTCCCCCCTGTGTGTACATGAGATAAGAAAGGCTTTTGAAAGTGCTAATAAGCTCATGTACACATAGTCCTTGAGGAGCCAAACTTAAATACCTAAACTTTTAAGCTCCAGCACAGAAACACAGTATATGTGTTAGCTTGGTAACACTTCTAAACCTAACCCTGAATCATCTTTTACTAACTTCCCATGCAGTGAGAAGTAGCTTCTTCTGCAGAGCCTTTATGGGCACAACCCCAAACTAAATAAAACAACTGACAGAAATGCTATGAAACGTTCCAAAGACAAATAAGGCGATTCAAGTCATACAGTCATAAACACAAATTTGTGGTGTCCAGGCAACATCATCTGAGGGAGAGGAAAACCATGCAAGTATGGAATTTCTCTTTAGTGCTTTCTAAACACTAACATGACTTGGTATTCAGCCAAATAATGGGAAGAACTAAACAGAGACTGAAACTTAGTATGCAAGGGACAACTATAGCTGAGGTCAAAAGTTTACATACACCTCAGCTCAGCTCAAATGTCCGTGTGGATCACTGTCCTTACTTCATTGTTGCTTTGGAATTTCAAAATATTCCTGTTCATTATGACATGAACTACTAGTACTTGAGTCACCTGTTTTTCTTTTTTGTATTAAAGTTTGTTTCCTTTTTTTGTTTCTAAAATTTCAAATTGTGGTAAGCCATGTGTGTTGTTTATTTGTATTCACATTTATGTGCAAAAAAAGTATGTGCGACAGTGCCAGTGTCCAATCAGACACTTTGTGGTTTGTTAATTGGAGTTGGAACCAAAAATTAGGGAAGATATTTATTCGCCTACCATGTTTCTGTTGATTGCATCTGCAGAAGATAGAGGGCACAGAGGAGAATATAGGGAAGAGATCGAGTGATAGAGACTGTAACAGAAAGAGCTGTGTGCATTTGGGCAAATGTATGTGTTTTTGAGTGATGTCCACCACAAAGTGAAGATTAGTGATGCCATCACAGTACCAATTTATTGTATTTGTTAAATAAATAAATGGAACTGCTATGAAATGGTTGGTTATACAATGTACAAAGCGAAATACTAAGTACAAACTCACTGAAAGGATTATGAACACTCAAGGACCCCAGGATAAAATTCTTCAGCCATGGCTGCTCAGAAAGAACCACAAGTGCCTTTTAATAGACACAACATAAAATGTTACCTATACAACTCCATGTCAACCATGACCATGTATCCAGTCAACCAAAGATGCAATTCTGTTTCCGAATTAATGGCCCATTAAAATGGTTTTAAAACTTGTTAGAACTTGCAACATAGCTTGTTAAAAGGATTGTAATCTATTATTCATTTTCATATGGATAAAGTGGATGATTGTTTATCTTGCTTCTGAAATCAGCAGCACTCCATAATCATAACCAATCTGCTTGGCTAATTCTCCTAAGCTTAGACTTTAGCTCGGAGCACTTAAACAGGCATTGACAACATCCATTCAACCTGATGTTAAGTGAATTTAAACTACATATTCTGTTTTTAATGTAATGCCAGAACATTTCACATAACTTCAAAAGTCTGTCAGTAGCAAAAGCAAGTGATATAATTATGTGGGGCAAGCACATTATTTTTCACATGAAAAATAAATAGTATAAAATACAATTCATTACGCTTTATTAAACCCAAATGAAAAAATTGAGAGAATTTTTGTTTACTTTTTCGTATTCTACACCAATACAGAGCAACTTGGAAAAAAATATTTTAATATGGCTTTTTGGAATCATGGCCTAATCAAGCTTAAATATTTACCAGAAAAAAGTATTACTAATATGCACATTATTTGTTAACTCCTTTGAATCTAGGTATTAATACACTGCCATATTAGAACATTAAATTACACTTCATTAACTAGGAAAAACATTTGGCATAAACCATATACCTGGTGGATGCTTAGTGAGGAGTTATGCATAAATGATCTGCCTTAAAGCATATAATATAATGTTAACATGCTCATCTTCCCAATAATAATTCTCTGGCTGAGGGAGATGTTTATGTTGCAATAAAATGTATTTTCATTAACTGTTGCGTTTCTGATGGAAACCCAGCAAACCGAAGAGCATACAAATTCTTTCAATAAGTATTTTAATATTATAAAAATGGTTAACAAATAAGATTTAAAGCTCAAACTAGAAACAATTATATTAAAGTGTGGAATTATACCAACGTGTATAGGCATCCTCAATCTTAAGAGTAAATGATTCATTGAAGACTGACGCTTACTACTCATGACTTCCTCACTAGTAAGTATGTTAATAATAATAGCTGTATAATAAGTCTGTAGTATAAGCCTTACTGAGTTATGATGGTTATAAGATGAAAAACTATAAAAGTTTCATTTGCAAAAACACAATGACATGCTCACCTTTGCATTTGAATGCTCTCTTGGCATGAGTGATGGCCTCCCAGGGTGAAGGGATATCTAGAAAAACTGCGTCAGCTACCCCTAGAACACCAAAGCCCTCTTTACACACGTCCTGGTTTCTGACAGTCACCAGATGGTCCACCTTGTGCTCTTTGAACTCTAGGAGAGCCTTCTCTGCTCGCTGGGCATGGAACTCAACAGTGTGCAGGTGCCCATTTGGTGCGATGGTACGAATAATGGAGTGGGACAGTGAGCCGCTGCCAGTGCCTTTCAATCATATACAAAAGTCATAAAACAAAAGAAAAATATTTTATTTGTGACTGATGCTAAAAAATATATACACTGGTATATAATTATATTATAAAGTGTTAAATTCCATAAACAAGTGAGCAGTGCTGATGCTTCACCTCAAGAAGGTTCTTGGTTCAATGACAGGTACTTTTGTTGTGTGTAGACTTTGCATGTGTTGATATGAGTTTTGTCCCACACTCAGCAGCATAGTCAGGTAAAATGGAGTTAAACTGCCCCATAATGCATGAATAAATCTTTTTGTGTGTCTACTCTGGTGTGGATTTGTAACTTCTCCAGTGTTTCTTTGTTGTTCACTTAAGGAGCACTGAGCTGGACACTAGCAATCCAACTACACAAATTACGATAATAAAATTTGTATCCAGTTTATCAAATGCAAAATGTCCTGACCTAATTTTTAAGTAAGATGTTACCTTTTTTTGGACATCTCCTGGAAAAAAATGGATATTATGAGATAAGAGGCTGAAGAGCAAAGCTTTTTCCCTGGTAAGGTGCTAATGTTGTTCCATTTAAAATGAGCTTTGTAATGAACATTATTATATTATTTAATAAACCAAACTAATATAGGTGACCAAATCCAGCGTGTTAAATCATTTGTGTTTAATCACACATATAACCCAAATGACCGTTTAATAAAGCAATATTCTACCTACACATGCAAGTTTCATATGATCATACACATAATACCAACTGTGATAAACCCATCCAATTCCTAATTCAGGACAGAGTTAGATCACCACAGCTTTTGTGTTCATGACAACAATGGGGTCAATGTTTGTCCCACAGACTGGTATTCACATGGAAGAAGACAACTAAACTCAGAATCAACAAATTATAACGGGGAAAGAAAATTCATGAAAGATTACTGCAAAAAAGTAATTAAAGAATAAGAATAAGAAGTTGTTTGACATGACAAGTTAAAACTTAGTAAAAAACACATTATTACAAGGCAGTGTACATTAATAAAAGCTAAATCTGTCCCCTCAAATCACAAAATAACACTCTCCTTCAGCTTCTGCTCAACTAAACAGGAAAATTACTGAGTTGCACAATTCAGCTAAATGAAAAACAAGACACATGTTTGTGTGTGTGCCAGTTCTGGGTAGGTAAATGGGTCCATTCAGACCAAGTGGCTCCCATTTAGTGAATGGGTCAACACATGAGAACACCACAAACAGAAAGAAGAAAGAACAAGCTAAAAGTCCATAAAAGAGTACAATCAAAGAGTAAAAGAAATGTGAATAAGTCTAAAATAAAGTGTAGAGTGCACAATCCAAAAAGTTTTTAAAGGATTGTGCTAAAAGGCAAAAAAAAAAAAAAAACTGCTATCAATTCAGCGGCTGGACAGGTTTGTTTGTTTTTATCATATCAATCCCTACATAGTTTATATCATCAGGAATACAAAAATAAAGCATGAACACTGACTTTTTTTATTAGGAATTGTTAGCCATTTTTGGGATATTTTGCATGTAAATGGCACAAACACTTTTTACTTTTGCAGTAGAGTTTTTTCATCTGAATTTAGTCCAGTGCTGTGTCTTTATGCAGTTGAGGTCTGATCCAGTCATTAAAGAAAACAATTTTAAGTATTTGTGAAAAATAAATGGCTCTGATTTTTGCTTACTAGAATCAAATAAATGATTAATAGGACAGTTATCTTGCCTGAGAAACAGCAGGAAAAGTATTATATACCATTGCAACAACCATGGGATGGATTTTAGACTGTAGTACATATGGTTTCTCTTTTTTTGTTAATTTCCTGTTGTTTTCTGTTGGTCAGGACCATCACAGAACTGGTATAATTTGGGTGTTGTACTGTTCATTGTCAGTTCTGCAGTGACATTGATGTGGTGAGGGGGTTTTTAGTGCTGCAGTGCTTTAGTATCATTTGAACACCTCAGTGACACTGTGTGGATAGGAATAATGCACAAAGCAAATAATACCTGCTTTATAGTGCCACTATTGGGGTCCTGACCAGCGGAAAACAAAGGGGACTAACACTGAGAACTAAAGGGGACTAACATAGTATGTACTGTAGTCCACAAACAGATGGACTACATTCTGGAATTATAGAACTACAAAATCCATATTTACAGTAAGTGGAACTGAGAACATGGACAATAAGTGAAGCAAAGAGTAAGTGTGTCCAAACTATTGACTGGTACGGTATATAGACCAACAAATCAGCTTTGATATTTGGATAGGTAGCTTATTTTCTAAGGTTAGTTTGATTTCTCTCCCCTCACTGATGCAGATTTCACACATATCTCTTTGGACTCTGGGTGATAGAAATTCATTAGAAATAACTTATCCAGTCTTGCAATGATTATGCTAAACATTTTAAATAATGAGATGTGATAAACTACAAAAAATTAACAGTTTAGCATCTCACCCGATTCACAGACAACGGAGCCCGGCTTGAGGTCCAGCATCAAGGTGATATTGGCTATGTCTGTAGTGTAGAGGATCTGAGTTCGATGGGGCAAATTCACGGTCCACAGTTCTGGAGTGGGGTGCAGCACATATACCCATCCTCCTTTACTGCAGGTCACCTTGGTACCAAACTGTCGGCCTATCAAATCGGTGGAATGTCGAATAGCTCCATAGCGAGTCTGTGTTTGTGCACCAGACTTCACTTTTATGGGAATCATGGAGTCATGACCAAGGAAAATAATGACCACATCTCCTTCCTGAATAAACTCTGAGTACTCCACAAAACTCATGAGGCTGTTTTTATGCTGAAAACAAATATTGGGAGAAAAAAAGGTTGGGACACATTTAGAATAATGAACATAACTCCACTCATTAACTAAGTTAAATATTACCCTCATACAATTCAAAAGTAAAAAGTAAATCAGGAACACAAAATACAAAACTTGCTTATACTGAAAAACTGATCAGGATCCCACGTTCCCGATATCTCAAAATGTGATTTAGTGGTGAGGTGTTACAGAACAAGAAAAATCCATTGTGTAAAATCCTGTGCAAAATGTGTCAGTGGGGACCATTTCAAAAGCCTTGTAGTGTTTATACACATGCGAAAAAGTAGTATATTAAGCAGAGTAATCATAATTCCTACAACAATGTCTTTACATCGCTTGCCTGCTTAAAAAACAAACAATGAACTATGCTTAATATAAAAATAACACTTTTTTCTGAAACTTGTAATAATCTTTTTTATTTTGCAAATCATTTTTATTGGCTACTAAAGACAATTCTATGGTCTGTTTCAAGAAATTCACAAGACATGGATCAATTCACTTAGCATTTCGCTCGTTTGTTTTTCCACTTCCACAGATATACGGTGCTAAAACCATAAACAAGCCCTGTAAATAAAAAACACCTCATACACACAATCATTCGAAAACAACTTACCAATTTGGTATTTATAATTTCTGTATTGCGCTTTTCTTAGTTATCCACACGTGTTTAGCCTCTTCGGGCGCATATGTATGACGTAACC
Source organism: Corydoras sp. C115 (assembly GCA_019802505.1). Classification (NCBI taxonomy): domain Eukaryota; kingdom Metazoa; phylum Chordata; class Actinopteri; order Siluriformes; family Callichthyidae; genus Corydoras; species Corydoras sp. C115. The sequence continues at coordinate 12,216,740 of JAFMOC010000007.1, forward strand.
AAACACCCGATCTACATATCATGGAGAGTTAACTACAGGGATGTATGATGTATGATTCATATATGTATAGTATATATAAAACTACAGTTTCTTTTAATTCTGCAAACAGACCAGTTCATCTCAACTAACTACGGGAATTTCTTGCTAGACATGATTCTTAGTTCTTCATACGGTCGTTCCATCATGGATTAAAAATGGATAGATATAATACTTTGTCTATCCCGGAGGAAATTTAGCAGCCAGTAGCAGAAAAACAGTATTATTGTATTACAGTTAATAATAAAAATACACTCTACACTCACATGTCGAGTAAGTCATATTTGTTAAATACTTTATGCTGATTATTATTATTATTACTATTATTATTATTATTACTATTATCGATCAATCAATTATCTTCCCCATGCCCATCCAGGGGAGAGTGTCTCGGGCGCTGGGCAGATACACCCAGGACAGGGCGCCAATCTATCACAAGGCACACACTCACTCACACATAAACACTGTACATGGGGCAAATGGAGAATTGATCCATGGTTTTGCACTGCGGGAGGAAACCAGGGGACCCGGAGGAAACCCACGCAGCATGGAAACTCAGCATGGAAACTCCACCCAGATGGGGATTCGAACCAGGAATCCCTAGTGCTGAGAGGCAAATGTGCTAACCACTAAGCCACCGTGCCGCCCTATAATTATTCATTCATTCATTATCTTCCACTTTATCCTATATTAGGGTCGCGGGGCGAGGGGGGGGGTTTCCCCATGCCTATCCAGGGGAGAACGTTTTGGACGCTGGGCAGATACACCCAGGACAGGGCGCCCAGGGCAGGGCACCAATCTATCGCTGGGCACACATTCACACACACAGATATGCACACACACACACAAACACACTCTACATGGGGCAATTTGGAGAACTCAATTGACTTGATCCATGTTTTTGGACTGTGGGAGGAAACCGGAGAACCCGGAGGAAACCCATGGGGAGAACATGGAAACTCCACCCAGATGGGGATTCGAACCGGGAATCCCTAGTGCTGAGAGGCGAACGTGCTAACCACTAAGCCACCGTGCCTATTATTATTATTATTATTATTATTATTATTATTATTATTATTATTAATAATATTATTAATAATAATACACAGTCTAATCTTTGCAATTGAATGAATGAACTACAAATAACAGCCAATAGGAGACGCTATAGCAGAGTATATAAGCTGCACTTCGAGCCGCAGCGCTGGACAGTGAAGTGAATTTCGTGTTTGTGAGGGAGCGGATTCCCTTCAGCTGAGAAAATAGGGATCTTCGTGTCAGCACCCGCTTCATCTAGTAGTAGACCACAGGTAAGAGATAATCTTAAAAACTATAAAAAGCGTTCTGTCATCCACATTTGCACGTAATGAGGATTTAACGGCACCGTAGACCGTTAAAGTAGAGGTTTGAATGTAAGGGTTGTGGGGTGGGTGGACGTGGGCATGGATGCGTCCTTCGGGTTGTTCGTTTATATTCCTTATTAGTTATGCGCCACTAATGTCAATAAGCAAATCCTTTCTTTTCCAAGTTTATTGTTTAAAGTACATCGTTCGTCCCTTTTTTATTTTATCATTTAACTTTTTTTTTACGTTTTTCGCAGCGTGTAGTGAAAACTACGTGGAACGTTAACCGCTTAAACCTTATTGAATGCTTAAAGGCATTGTTTTTTAGAACCTATAAAAGGATTACGTGCAGAGGAAAGTTTGTATTCCACATTAAGAAAAACTTTCATATTTGGCTTAGTCGCAAAATGTGTTTTGTAACACTGTGGTTTAAAATTTGGAGTAGTGTTGTCCGCAGAGAGGTCTTTATCATGTTTAGTACCGTTCAAACGCTGATGTGAGCTTGCTTTGTGTTTCCTCGCAGAGTGCCTCAGTCATGCCGTTCGGAAATACACACAACCAGCTGAAGATGAAGTACCCTTCTAATACAGAGTACCCTGACCTGTCCAAGCACAACAACCACATGGCCAAGGTGCTGACCCCCGCCATGTACGAGCGCCTGCGCAGCAAGCAGACGCCCAGCGGCTTCACTCTGGATGATGTGATTCAAACCGGAGTAGATAATCCAGGTAAACACTCCACCAAGCCAGCTGCCATTCTACAGAACAAAGTTAACGCACAATTAACTCGCAGAACAAGGTCTAGCTGCATCAAACATTTGCGATCTGAAGGCATATAACATTTAAAAACGAGATAAAACGTGGAACTTGATGGAAGGAAAAATTAAACTCATTCATTCATTATCTCCCACTTTATCCTCTATTAGGGTCGTGGTGGGGTTCCCCATGCCCATCCAGGGGAGAACATCTCGGGCGCTGGGCAGATAGACCCAGGACAGGGCGCCAATCCATCGCTGGGAAAAATTAAACTATTTCAGTTAATGCATGTTTGTACATCTTGCAGGAACTACAGAACATCCACAAAGTTACTCATTTACCATTAATTACTTGAGCAAACTAAACTGAACACAGCTTCTCTGTGTTATTTGGCAGCTTATTTAATATAGAAGTCAGCTGAATGTGAAGTCCAGCAGTTTATTATTTTGTTTTTAGTAGTCAGTTACTGTAGGAAAAAGCCCTTGTGGATTTTACCAGGTTCAGCTTTAAACCCATCTTACTCCTCCATATTTAATAAGAGATGAAGAACTCCTCCTTACAAATCATAATCAGCATGTCCTGACTGATGCACCAAACACTCATTTGACCACCATAATTCTATTTAAATGCACATCAATTATTAGCGATATAAATACCACTGTATATGTGTGCAATAACCACTACTTCATTGAACGAGTTTTGTGTTGTATTAAGCTGTTATCTTTTATATTTTGTTATTTCTTTTATTCTTTTTTTTTTATTATTTATTATTTTTTATATGGTTTTATCTGGTCTCTAAGAGCAACCAAACATTTAATTGTATAACTACAATGATTATAAATCATATCTATCTAACCTTATAAATTCTGAAAACAAATCTTTAGTCTAAACTAAAAGACTCAAAATGTTACCTCAAATAACTAACACTACAAATGGAGACTAGAAACAAGCTAAAACTATTTTGCTATTGTTGAGCATGGTGTGAACTACACAGCTGGTCACTAATATAATTTAGAACACAATGCATTTTCACTCCTACTGTGCCACTAAATTGGTCTGAATATATTACAGGATTCATTGTTGGTTGTCTTGTATGTTTCAGAACCTTTTTTATATTGTTCTTATATCTAGTTTGGTACAGTCAGCCGCCTTACCATAGATGGTCACTTAAATGTTGGGTAATACTTGTAAAATCCTTTGTCCTAAGCTTTCGGGGACTTGATTAAATTACAAAGATGAGGTGAGAACACTAATCTAATTTTGGGGATGAGCCGTCCTAGTGTGTACGGTTGATCTGAAGCATGCTTGTTCATATTTGTCCATAGTTGATTGTTCTACAGTTGACTTGGTTTGTGAGGGAAGCTTTTTGTATTGTATAATTATGTTCCTGGTCTAGGTCACCCCTTCATAATGACCGTGGGCTGTGTTGCTGGAGATGAGGAGACCTATGAGGTGTTCAGGGAGCTGCTGGACCCAGTCATTGAGGACAGACATGGTGGATATAAACCCACAGATAAACACAAAACTGACCTGAACCCAGACAACCTTAAGGTACAGAGCTCTACATTTAACCATTGATCAAAGTATTCTTCTTTTTTTGAAGGAGGTCTTTAATGATATGTTTATCCTTTAAGGGTGGGGATGACCTGGACCCCAACTATGTGCTAAGCTCTCGTGTTCGAACTGGCAGGAGCATCCGTGGATTTTGCTTGCCACCTCACTGTAGCCGTGGGGAGAGAAGAGCGATTGAAAAACTCTCCATTGCAGGTAGACTTCAGTTTAATGTGGTGGTTACGTGGCTCCATCTAGTGGCTGTGGACCTGCATCTATCTGACTTTTAAAATGCCAAAATTGAGATTTTACAAATATTTTTGGTCTCCTCACAATCCTGAACCATTTCTTGCTGTTGAAGTTATGAAAACCTTGAAGATGAATTTACTTACAAAAAAGATTGTCTTACATTTTTTTTGGATTGTCTGTAGCATTAAGTTCCCTCAGTGGAGATCTGAAAGGAAAGTACTATGCTCTGAGGAACATGAGTGACGCCGAGCAACAGCAGCTAATTGATGACCACTTCCTGTTTGACAAGCCTGTGTCTCCCCTGCTGCTGGCCTCTGGGATGGCTCGTGACTGGCCTGATGCCCGGGGCATCTGGTAGGTGTTAACATAATACACACCTTTTACAGAATTGTTAGGATGATGTTATTAAATTAGCTGTGTAATATGAGCCAAGTGAAAGTAAACTTAATTATGTGGGTGTTTATACAAACTTGTAACTCCATAATTTCTGCACCATTTGCAGAATAGATAATCATGACGCTCTTTGCATTCAAGTTTAACTTAAAATGATGAAACAGAATACTCTATATTACTCTGCATAATGGGTGGGGAAATAGAGTGAAAAAGACAAACAGGAGCAACTGCAACAGGCAGCATGCACTATCGTGCATTGGCACTTGATTAAAAAAAAGATTAAAAAGATTAAAGATATTATTAAAAAAAAGATCATTACAAATTCTATTTGCCAAATTGTGATTATTGATAGGAATGTATGTCTCTTACAATCAGGCACAATGACAATAAAACATTCCTGGTTTGGATTAATGAGGAGGATCACCTGCGAGTCATCTCCATGCAAAAAGGTGGGAACATGAGAGAGGTCTTTCATCGCTTTTGCACTGGACTCACAAAGGTATCATCCTTGTACCTGCAGATATGGTAGATATGGTATATGGAGACTGTTTAGTGGTAAGTTTTAAGACTGACCCCATGTGTTTCCTCTGTCAGATCGAGGAGCTTTTCAAAAGCAAGGATCATGCATTTATGTGGAGTGAGCACTTGGGCTACATCCTGACCTGTCCATCTAACCTTGGAACAGGTCTGCGTGCTGGGGTGCATGTGAAACTGCCCAATGTGAGCAAACATAACAAATTTGAGGAAATTCTGAAGAGATTACGGCTACAGAAACGTGGAACAGGTAAGATGCTGAAGCTTATGAAAGGACTTGTGTGACAGAGCTACGGTGTTCGATGCTGTTCTAAGGGTGTGTGCTGGCAGGTGGTGTGGATACTGCTGCAGTAGGAGGTGTGTTTGACATCTCCAATGCTGACCGCCTGGGGTTCTCAGAAGTGGAGCTTGTACAGATGGTGGTTGATGGTGTCAAGCTGCTCATAGAAATGGAGAAGCGACTGGAGAAGGGCCAAGCCATCGATGACCTCATGCCTGCTCAGAAATGAAACCAGCCAATTTATAGTCAACCTTGACTCCAAATCCCAACCTTCTACTTTCTACACACAGTGTTTACACTGTTAATTCCTTTTAAATTTAAGAGTTAGTTGTATGCACAAAGAAACAAGCAGTTACATTGTATAATGGAATGCTACATGACCTCCCAGACTACGAGTATTTACCATAAAAATAAAAAAACACCATTAAAGTACAACAAGCATACTATAAAGTATACAATAAGTATTTGTGCTGTCTTCCTGTCTCATGTGACTACTGACATGAGAATTAAGTGTGCTGGGTTGCTGTACATAACTCGTGTGAATGGTTTAGAAGCTGCAGTTACTTGAAATATGACTGAATTAAGGATTGGGTGCTAAATGAATTTACTAAAATAATCCTTGATTTAAGTGCAGTAATTTAAATGGGAAAACAGGATTAAAAGCAATGACTGAACAACTGTATTCCATCACTGTCTGAAACCGGGTTTGCGTTCACACCTGCAAAGGAAACCGTCAGGTTAAATGCTCACAAAGTTTACATCAAACTAAAAATAAGTCATGGCTACATTTTTTTTTTCAATTACCACTTTTATCCAAAGTGCTTAAACTGTCCCAATGTAATAGTGTTAGAACACAGGGTTCACTATACAGCAGTCCTGGAGGGATTGGGGTTAAGGGTCTTGCTCAAGGACACACAGTGGTAACTTCAGTGAACCTGGGATTTGAACCCACACCCTCTAGCTATGCAAAATAAAACAGAGAAATGTAAAATAACGCTGAAATAATGAAGCAGTACTTTTAAGTTAGACGTGTTATAAGTAACAACTGAGATTTGGTTTTCCAACAGTTTTTTTCCACTTTACTTTTTCTTTGATCCTTGTCAACTAGTAACAATCATGCTGCATAATCTGAATTGTATAAATTTGAAGTAAAAGAACCATGAAATAGAAATTAAGGAAATTTTCTAGAGCTACATTTCACCTTAAAACTGTATTAACTGTAAAACTGTATTAAGATTACAGTATGAGCATTAGGTGGAATATTAGAGAGACATGCAGGCTCATTGTTTCAGTTAATGTGCAAACATACATTAAAAGTTGAAACTTAAGAAATAGCAGGGACAAATAATAAGACCTGAAGAAGCAGAGCACCTGATGTCAGTTTGAAGTGGAAAAAGAAACGAGCCACATGTTTTGAAAGCTATGTGTGGTGACCAGGACATTAAACCAACTGGTGTAATGTTTATTATACATATATCATATAAAACAACTTATGAACACATTCATTCATTATCTCCCGCTTTATCCTCTATTAGGGTCGCGGTGGGGTTCCCCATGCCCATCCAGGGGAGAACATCTCAGGCGCTGGGCAGATACACCCAGGACAGGGCGCTAATCCATCGCTGGGCACACACTCACTCACACAGACACACTCTATATGGGGCAATTTTGAGAATTCAATTGACTTGATTCATGTTTATGGACTGTGGGAGGAAACCCACGCAGACAACATGGAAACTCCATCCAGATGGGGATTCGAACCGGGAATCCCTAGCGCTGAGAGGCGAACGTGCTAACCACTAAGCCACCGTGCCACCAGCCTTATGAACAGTTATTCAAAAATGACGTACCATTTCTGTATATTGCGCTTTCCTTATTATCCACATGTGTTTAACCTTATCAGCAGCTTGTGTATGACCTAATCAAACACTACATATCATGTAGACTTAAGACAACTGCAGGGATGGTACAGGAATGGCGTGTGCACTTTGGACTCAATTAACTACATCTTTTCGGGAAAACCCTGCTAGACATGATTCTTAGTCTTCGTACAGTCCATCCATCATGGATTACAAATAAATACATTACTCTCGATACCTAATACTAGTAAAGCAATAAAGCATGAGACGGAGTGCATTAATGTAAATAAAGAGGTGTTATTAATTACGAATTTTAGCCCAGTGCCATTCCCTTGATTTATTCAGAATAATGCATAACCTTAAGTGCCTTATTTATTTTATAGAACACCTACAAACAGACTGTAATAGAAAAACAAAGTTACATTCATAAATGCGTTTATTAAAAGCAAAATAGTTTTTTAAAGTTGTATAACGGTATTCCAGTTTTTCAATCAAGACTCAAACAATCAAGCACTGCCATCTAGTGGCCAAATTATAGAACACAGTTTATTAAAAAAATAGTCAATTGAACAGGAATAAGATACATTCCCGCGTGGGGGTCTACTCTGCTTGTCTTGTCTGTAAGGAAAGTAGCTATTGACTGTCCTCAAAGTTACGAGGAGTCGCTAAATGACATCATTTAAATTGCATAAACATTTACGAGTATTTCAAGCTGTACAATAAAGAAATAAAGTTGTGGGAGAGAAAAAAGTTAGTAAAAAACACTGGAAATATGTCAAAACTAGAAATCACACACACACACACACACACACACACACACACACACACACACACACACACACACACATATATATATATATATATATATATATATATATATATATATATATATATATATTATATATATATATTATATATTATATAGATTGTTTTGTTTCTTCTACATGGAAAACAATTTGGAAAACACAGGGGTGCTCCTGGTGGAATGCCTGGATTCAATGCTAGTAACCTGACCCCAATGGTAAGTCTTATTAAGTTTAGTGATAAAAGTATCTCTGCATAATTATAAGTGATATTCGTATGCTGGTAGAAATTGGTAAAAGGTTTAGGATTTAACTGGGTTTACAGCTTATTCAGATTAGCCAGCATCTATTTGGGACATTTTACTTTGATGAACCATTATTCATTGGGATGATTAACACTAATCCTAATCCTATATATATAAATTCATTCATTCATTATCTCCCGCTTTATCCTCTATTGGGGTCGCGGTGGGGTTCCCCATGCCCATCCAGGGGAGGGCGTCTCGGGCGCTGGGCAGATAGACCCAGGACAGGGCGCCAATCCATCGCTGGGCACACACTTACTCACACACACACACTCTATATGGGGCAATTTTTGAGAATTCAATTGACTTGATCCATGTTTTCGAACTGTGGGGGGAAACCGGAGAACCCGGAGGAAGCCCACGCGGACACGGGGAGAACATGGAAACTCCACCCAGATGGGGATTCGAACGGGGAATCCCTAGCGCTCAGAGGCGAACGTGCTAACCACTAAGCCACCGTGCCTCCATATATATATATTTATTTATTTATTTATTTATTTTAATTACTTTTTAAATAGTTTTTATAAATCCTCTGCTGTCCAACGAGTATAATGGAACATTCTCAACAACTTGAAACCTAAAAGTAATGGTTCTCATAGCCATAAACCAGATAAGTTCATGTAAGAGAAATGTGTGTTAACATTGAAATGTTACACTGAGATATGTTTGTTTAAATATGTAGGCATCCATCCATCCATCCATTATCTTCCGCTTGTCCGGGGTTCGGGGTTCGGGTCGGCAGCAACCGAAGTAGGGAGACCCAGACCTCCCTCGCCCCAGCCACCTCCACCAGCTCGACTGGGGGAACCCCGAGGCGTTCCCAGACCAGCTGAGAGATATAATCCCTCCAGCGTGTCCTGGGTCTTCCCCGGGGCCTCCTTCCAGCCGGACTTGCCTGGAACACCTCCCTAGGAAGGCGCCCAGGAGGCATCCTTACCAGATGCCCGGACCACCTCAACTGGCTCCTTTCGATGCGGAGGAGTAGCGGCTCCACTCCGAGTCTCTCCCGGATGACCGAGCTTCTCACCCTATCTCTAAGGGAGAGCCCAGCTACCCTGCGGAGAAAACCCATTTCGGCCGCTTGTATTCGCGATCTTGTTCTTTCGGTCATTACCCAAAGCTCATGACCATAGGTGAAGTTCGGAACGTAGATCGACTGGTAAATCGAGAGCCTTGCCTTGTGGCTCAGCTCCTTCTTTACCACAACAGACCAGTATAGGGTCCGCATCACTGCTGACCCCGCGCTGATCCATCTGTCAATCTCACGCTCCATCTTACCATCACTCGTGAACAAGACCCCGAGATACTTAAACTCCTCCACTTGAGGCAAGATCTGATCCCTGACCCTGAGAGGACTCTCTACCCTTTTCCGGCTGAGAACCATGGACTCAGATTTGGAGGTGCTGATTCTCATCCCGGCCGCTTCACACTTGGCTGCAAACCGATCCAGTAAGAGCTGAAGTTCGCAGCCTGATGATGCTAACAGGACCACATCGTCTGCAAACAGCAGCGACGTGATCCTCAGATCACCAAACCGGACACCCTCCATCCCCTGGCTACGCCTAGAAATTCTGTCCATGTAAATTATGAACAGAACCGGTGACAAAGGACAGCCCTGACGGAGTCCAACACTCACTGGAAACATGTCCGAGTTACTGCGGGCCATGCGAACCAAGCTCCTGCTTCGCAAATACAGGGACTGAATGGCCCGTAGTAAGGAGCCATGTACCCCGTACTCACGAAGCACCTCCCACAGAATACCCAGAGGGACACAGTCGAAAGCCTTCTCCAGATCTACAAAGCACATGTAGACTGGTTGGGCAAACTCCCATGAACCCTCGAGGATCCTGGAGAGAGTGAAGAGCTGGTCCAGTGTTCCACGACCAGGACAAAAACCACACTGCTCCTCCTGGATCCAAGGTTCGACTATCAGTCGGACTCTCTTCTCCAGTACCCCTGCATAGACTTTGCCGGGGAGGCTGAGGAGTGTAATTCCCCTGTAATTGGAACACACCCTCCGGTCCCCCTTTTTAAAAAGAGGCACCACCACCCCCGTCTGCCAGTCCAGAGGCACTGCCCCCGATGACCATGCAATGTTGAAAAGGCGCGTCAGCCAAGACTGCCCCACAACATCCAGAGCTTTGAGGAACTCCGGGCGGATCTCATCCACCCCAGAAGCCCTGCCACCAAGGAGCTCTCTGACTACCTTAGCGACTTCAGCCACAGTGATGGACAAGCCTCCCTCCGGGTCCTCTGACTCTGCCTCCTCTCCGGAGGGCATATTGGTGGGATTGAGAGGGTCCTTGAAGTATTCCTTCCACCGCCTAATGACGTCCCCAGTCGAAGTCAACAGTGCACCCCCTCCACTATATACTGTGTTGGTGGCACACTGCTTTCCCCTCCTGAGTCGCCTGACAGTTTGCCAGAATCTTCTAGGAGCCAACCGAAAGTCACTTTCCAAAGTCTCACCGAACTCCTCCCACACCCGGGTTTTTGCCTCCACGACGCACGAAGCCGCAAATCGCTTGGCCTGTCGTAGGCAGTTTAAAAAAAAGTGAATCACATTTACTGTTCAAAGCAATTATTGAAGAGCCGATGGTCTACCCCCCCCACCCCCCCACCCCCAAAAAAAAAAAAAAAAAAAATCTGTCTGAATAAATGATACCTATGTATATGCTAATCTAATTACACAATGATGAAAACTACATGCAAGTTACAAAAACACTTTGATCAGAGATGGTGGATAAACTCTTGGACAGGCTAGTACTGCCCCTTTGTAGGAATGTTAGATGTCAACAACAGTTTGAATTTATGATTGCAAAGCACACATTTATTTAAAGACATTTTTTTCTCTGATGATTCGACAAATTTCATATCTTTTTAGCAGATAAGGCCATGGAATGATGTCAGTGGACTGTTCTTTTCGCTCTTCTCCATTCTTGTGCTGTGTGTGTGTGTATCAAAACATGAGCATGCATATGGAAGTGGAATCAGCAGACAGAGCAGCACACACACACAAAACAAAAGGATGGCGAAAGACACAGACGAAAGAGAACAGTTCACTGATGTCAATCCATGGCCTGATCTGAAAAAGTATGACACTTGTCGAATCGTCAAAGAAAAAAATGTGTTAAATGTGTGCTTTATAATCCCAAAATGAAACATGTTGTCGACCTCTAAGACATTTATAACCAACCTAAGAACCCATATTTTTGTGACTCATTCATTTCCCTGCTGCAGTAGGCTAGGTGTTAAATGAAATAGGTGTTAGAAACGAGTGAATACGACATAACATCATGGTATGGAAAGTATCTATTGGCTGTCCTAAATAACATAAATAAAAATAACGTCTTCACCTAATTGGCAAAATAGTTCATATGCGTGTATTTGAAGCTGTAGAATAAAGGAATAATGTTGTGGGAGAGAAAGAAGTGAGTAAAAAACACTAAAATATGTCAAATCTAGAACTAAACTCTATTTTCTAGGTTTTATAAATAAATCATCTAGTGTCCACAAATGAAGCGTTCCCAACAACTTGGAACGTTGAGAGTGGTGGTTGTCATAGCGATAAAAAGTCACTTAGAACGTCATTTCAGTTGTGTACAGACAAATCTTGTGTTGAGTTACAGTACACTCCTGCAAACTGTCAGAAAATCATTAAGAGTTCACAAGTAAGTTTAGGTAAGAAAAATGTGTCCTAACACTGAAATGTTTGGCAAGCTACTTGTAAAATGTAGTGAGCTGAACTATTAGTTACTCAACAATGTAATCAGCTTCAGTATACAAAAGCTATAACCTACTGAAATATAACAAGCCATGTTACGCAAATATGGCAAAAGTACAGTAGCTACTCAGAAGCTACTTACATAAGTTATAAGAAACAACTGAGACTTTGCTCTACAACTAATTGACTTGTGTTTTTTTTTTCTTTGAAAAATCCTTGTCAACTAGTAACAATCACAGCTCCGTTATCTAAACAGTACAACTTTGACTTAAGTAAAAGAAACATGAAATACAAATTAAGGAAACATTCTAGAGGTAAATTTCACCTTAAAACAGTATTAACTGATTACTTGCTTAATTGATTTAGTAGTAGCTGTTGAGAATCTAATAACATGACAGCGCCAAGATTACAGTATGAGCAGCAGATGGAACATCAGTGAAGACATCTAGGCTAATTTTTTCTGTTAATGTGCAAACAGACATTAAAACCTGGGACAAAAAATAAATTAGAGAGACCTGAGTAAGCAGAGCACCTCCAGTAAATTATAGCTGGTTTAATATCCTAGTCACTACTCACACGTAGCTCTTAAAACATGTAGATTGTTTCTTTTTCAGACGAAGCTCAGGTTAAGTTACAGAAAACTTATGCAAATTGTGAAAAGGTCATTTAAGATTCCACAGATAAGTTCTAGTAAGAGAAATGTGTCTTAACACTGAAATGTTAGACTTTTTACTAAAAAATAATGTTGGTTTAAATGTGTAGGCAGTTTTGGCCAAGCTACTTGTAAAATGTGAGCTAAACTATTAGTTGTGCGACAATAAATGAAGCTTCATTACACAATAGCTAAAACCCACAGAAATATAACATGATAAGTTACACAGATATGGCAACAGTACTTTAACTACTCAAAAGCTTTTTTACATTCAGCTACTTCCCCAACCTAATATCAGATCAGTGCAAAATGAATTTAAAACATTTATTGAAGAAGAACCTAGAGATAGTCTAACACACAAAAATGATCTATATATAATTCAGCCTGAATAACTGGAACATTCATTCATTCATTCATTATCTCCCACTTTATCCTCTATTAGGGTTGCGGTGGGGTTCCCCATGTCCCCTCCAGGGGAGAACGTCTCAGGTGCTGGGCAGATACACCCAGGAAAGGGCACCAATCCATCGCTGGGTACACACTCACACACTCAAACACACTTTATATGGGGCAATTTTAGAGAACTCAATTAACTTGATCCATGTTTTTGGACTGTGGGAGGAAACCGGAGAACCCGGAGGAAACCCATGTGGACACGAGGAGAACATGGAAACTCCACCCAGATGGGGATTCGAACCGGGAATCCATGGCGCTGAGAGGCGAACGTGCTAACCACTAAGCCACCGTGCCGCCTAACTGGAACATATTGCTAAAAATACCTATGTAGTGTATATGCTAATCTAATTTCACGATGATGAAACTATATGTAAGTTCAACAAAAATTATTGTGATACACTCTAAAACGGGCTAGTACACCCTCTTTGTAGGCATTTCACCCCCGCAGGCCAGCATAATTTAACATTCGTTCCATGGTGTTTTTTTTCACTAATTTCTAACACTTTAAGTTAAACTGTAGGTTATTATTTTGCACACCCATTTCATTATAGCCTATTGCAGGGGGGAAACGAATGAGTCACCTGAATTTGGGCTCTTAGGTTGGTGTTAAATGTTTTAAATATTTAAATATAACAGTTCAACAGTACCAACAAGCACACATTTACACACATTTTTTTCTTTGACGATTCAACAAGTATCATATTTTTTGCAGATAAGGCCATGGCACGATATCAGTGGACTGTCTTTTTTTTTTGCTATTCTCCATCCTTGTGCTGTGTGTGTGTGTGGATACATGCGCATGCATATGGCTGTGAAACCAGCAGACAGAGCAGCACACAAGAGGATGTGAAGAAAAACACAGGAGAGCGAGAGAAGCAGTCCACTGATGGCACACTGTGGCTTCATCTGCAAAAAGTAGATTATAGTTGTTGAATCATCAGAGACAAAAAAATGTGTTTAAATGTGTGCTTTGCATTCATAAACCAAACTGTTGTCAACATGTAAGATATCTAAGGTTTCTGAGTAGTTATGTTACTTTTGCCATATTTGTGTAACTTAGCTGAGTAAGTAATAACTTAGATTATAACATTTTACAAGTTGCCTGCCCAACACTGATATTATGTCTATTGTAGTTCAGTCTTATCTTTCCAATTGAATGAATTAACTACAAATAACTGCCAACAGGAGACGCTTTAGCAGAGTATATCATCAGCAGCATTTCAACGCCAGACAGTGAACCAAATTTCGGGTGTGTGAGGGAGCGGATTCTCTGCAGCTGAGAATATGGGAACCATCGTGTCAGTACCAGCTTCCACTCATAGGCCAAAGGTAAGAGATAATCTTAAAAGTAATAAAAAGTGTCCTGTCATAAACATTTGCATGTAATGAGGATTTAACTGCACTGCAGAACGTTAAAGTAGAAGTTTGATTATAAAAGGGTTGCAGGGTGAGTAGATGTGGGGTGTCCACCAGGTTGTTTGTATTTTTATTTTTAATTTTCAGCCACTTATGTCCAATAAGCAAATCTTTCTCTATGTTAATCTTATTTAAAGTACTTTGTTCATCCAGTGGGCGGCACAGTGGCTTAGTGGTTAGCACGTTCGCCTCTCAGCGCTAGGGATTCCCGGTTCGAATCCCCATCTGTGTGGAGTTTCCATGTTCTCCCCGTGTCCGCGTGGGTTTCCTCCGCGTTCTCCGGTTTCCTCCCACAGTCCAAAAACATGGATCAAGTCAATTGAGTTCTCAAAATTGCCCCATATAGAGTGTGTCTGTGTGAGTGAGTGTGTGCCCAGCGATGGATTGGCGCCCTGTCCTGGGTGTATCTGCCCAGCGCCCGAGACGTTCTCCCCTGGATGGGCATGGGGAACCCCACCGCGACCCTAATAGAGGATAAAGCGGGAGATAATGAATGAATGAATGTTCATCCAGTTTTTTTTAAAAACATTTAACTTTTTTAACAGTTTTCACAGCGTGTAATGAAAATGTAGAACGCTAACAGCTTAAACCTTATTAAATGCTTAAAGGCATTTCATTTTTAGTAACTATGAAATGATTACATGCAGAGGAAAGTTTGTTTTCCACATTAAGAAAAGCTTTCATATTTGGCTTCTGTGTGGTTTAAAATTTGGATTAGTGTTGTCCACAGAGAGGTCTTTATCATGTTTAGTACCGTTTGAATGCTGATGTGAGCTTGCTTTGTGTTTCCTCGCAATCAGCTGACCTCAGTCAAGACATTCAGGAAATCACACAATAGGTTAAAGATGAAGTACCCTGCTGATTCAGAGTACCCTGACCTGTCCAAGCACAACAACCACATGGCCAAGGTGCTGACCCTCGCCATGTACGAGCGCCTGCGCTGCAAGCAGACGCCCAGCGGCTTCACTCTGGATGATGTGATTCAAACCGGAGTAGATAATCCAGGTAAACACTCCACCAAGCCAGCACATCAATAAAGTCTCACTTACCCAAGTTAATTGCTTGAGTAAAGCAAACATGTTATAATTTTACCACAAACAAAACTTGAATTGTAAACAAATGAGAGAATTGATGCTGTTATTTGGCAGCTCATATATTTAATACAGAAGTCTGTCGAATGTGAAGTTCATCAGTGTTTATTATTATTACCACCCCTATATTAGTTGTCTGTGTGTCTGTGTGTCTGGTAAAAAGTTGGGCAAAGCTATTTCGCTTCCTGTTATTCGATTAAGCTGAAATTTTGCACAATTTTTCATCATTGATGGCAACACATGAATCAATTAAAAAAATTAACAATTCATTTACTAATTAGTGGTAATTAAAAAAATCTATGGATAAATTGCCCATTTTCTATTAAATGCTATACATCACAAGCAGAATTAATTTAGGATAAAGAATTTAACACGATATAGGGGTGTTTTTTAAAAGAGTTTTTAAATATTTTGCTTGTTTTATGAATTAAAGACACAAACTACTGTAGGACAAAGCTCATGTGGCTTGACCCAGGTTCTCCTTCATCTAAACAATCTTACTCCTGCACATTTAATTAAAGATGAAGAACTCCTCCACTGCAAGACCTGCTGCATACCAATCACAATCAGCATGTCCTGACTGACACACCAAACTCACTTGACTACCATAAACTCCTTTATTCCAATGACAAATCTTGGACCCACACATCCAGCCACTAAAATAATTTGTAACACAATGTATTCCTAGTCCTAGTGTGTACGGTTGATCTGAAGCATGCTTGTTCATATTTGTCCATAGTTGATTGTTCTACAGTTGACTTGGTTTGTGAGGGAAGCTTTTTGTATTATATAATTATGTTCCTGGTCTAGGTCACCCATTCATAATGACCGTGGGCTGTGTTGCTGGAGATGAGGAGACCTATGAGGTGTTCAGGGAGCTGCTGGACCCAGTCATTGAGGACAGACATGGTGGATACAAACCCACAGATAAACACAAAACTGACCTGAACCCAGACAACCTTAAGGTACAGAGCTCTACATTTAACCATTGATCAAATTATTCTTCTGTTTTTGAAGGAGGTCTTTAATTATATGTTTATCCTTTAAGGGTGGGGATGACCTGGACCCCAACTATGTGCTAAGCTCTCGTGTTCGAACTGGCAGAAGCATCCGTGGATTTTGCTTGCCACCTCACTGTAGCCGTGGGGAGAGAAGAGCGATTGAGAAACTCTCCATTGCAGGTAGACTTCAGTTTAATGTGGTGGTTACGTGGCTCCATCTAGTGGCTGTGGACTTGCATCTATCTGACTTTTAAAATGCCAAAATTGAGATTTTACAAATATTTTTGGTCTCCTCACAATCCTGAACCATTTCTTGCTGTTGAAGTTATGAAAACCTTGAAGATGAATTTACTTACAAAAAAGATTGTCTTACATTTTTTTGGATTGTTTGTAGCATTAAGTTCCCTCAGTGGAGATCTGAAAGGAAAGTACTATGCTCTGAGGAACATGAGTGACGCCGAGCAACAGCAGCTAATTGATGACCACTTCCTGTTTGACAAGCCTGTGTCTCCCCTGCTGCTGGCCTCTGGGATGGCTCGTGACTGGCCTGATGCCCGGGGCATCTGGTAGGTGTTAACATAATACACAGCTTTTACAGAATTGTTAGGATGATGTTATTAAATTAGCTGTGTAATATGAGCCAAGTGAAAGTAAACTTAATTATGTGGGTGTTTATACAAACTTGTAACTCCATAATTTCAGAATCTGCACCATTTGCAGAATAATCATGACGCTCTTTGCATTCAAGTTTAACTTAAAATGATGAAACAGAATACTCTATACTACTTTGTAGAATAGAGATTAGAAAATCAAAAGCAAAAAACAGGAACAGAAGCAACCGAAACAGGCAGTATGCACTATTGTATGAACAGTTTGTGTGTAAACTTTTTTTTTTATCATTACAAATTCTATTTACAAAATGGTGATTATTGACACTGGATCTTACAATCAGGCACAATGATAATAAAACTTTGCTGGTTTGGGTAAATGAGGAGGATCACCTGCGAGTCATCTCCATGCAGAACGGTGGGAACATGAGAGAGGTCTTTCATCGCTTTTGCACTGGACTCATAAAGGTATCATCTTGTACCTGCAGATACGGAGACTGTTTAGTGGTAGGTTTTAAGACTGACCCCATGTGTTTCCTCTGTCAGATCGAGGAGCTTTTCAAAAGCCAGGATCATGCATTTATGTGGAGTGAGCACTTGGGCTACATCCTGACCTGTCCATCTAACCTAGGAACAGGTCTGCGTGCTGGGGTGCATGTAAAACTGCCCAATGTGAGCAAACATAACAGATTTGAGGAAATTCTGACAAGATTACGGCTACAGAAACGTGGAACAGGTAAGATGCTGAAGCTTATGAAAGGACTTGTGTGACAGAGCTACGGTGTTCGATGCTGTTCTAAGGGTGTGTGCTGGCAGGTGGTGTGGATACTGCTGCAGTAGGAGGTGTGTTTGACATCTCCAATGCTGACCGCCTGGGCTTCTCAGAAGTGGAGCTTGTACAGATGGTGGTTGATGGTGTCAAGCTGCTCATAGAAATGGAGAAGCGACTGGAGAACGGTCAAGCCATCGATGACCTCATGCCTGCTCAGAAATGAAACCAGCCAATTTATAGCCAACCTTGACTCCAAATCCCAACCTTCTACTTTCTCCACACAGTGTTTACACCGTTAATCCTTTTTAAATGCTGTCTTTTTGTCCCATATGACGTCTGAATATTGGGACATAAGAATTTAACTCACGGTTCATGTAAATATTACTCAGTTTAACAATACATCGATTATACTATACATCAATTACAGTTGTGATCAAATTTATTCAACCCCCAATGCTGCGAAGGGTTTTATGGAATTCAGTGCACATTTGTAATTGTGTTCATAATGAAATCTTACAAGGACTTGTTAAAGAACTAAATGCCACTAAGATAGCATCAATTGTTTTTGTCATAAATTATTAAATGGCCTTTTTGTGATTTCTTCATTGACACAATTATTCAACCCCTTTACAACTACCACTCATAAGAACAGAGGTTCATTCCAGTGTTTTCAATCAGGTATTGAAAACACCTGTGGATGTCAACGAGCAGCAATCAAGCATGATAAGCACCAATTAGGCAGATTTAAAAGGACTGTGATACTCAGCTCCTTCTAGACATCTACTGGTGTGTTTACAAGCATGGTGAAGGCAAGAGAATGGTCCCAGAAGACAAGAGAAGAGGTTATTGCTCTTCACAAGAATGGCAATGGATATAAAAAGATTGCGAAGTTGTTAAATATTCCAAGAGACACTTTCGGAAGTATCATTCGCAAGTTCAAGTTAAAGGGCACAGTGGAAACGTTACCTGGTCGTGGCAGAAAGAAGATCCTGACCGCGACTGCTGTGCGCTACCTGAAGCGTAATGTGGAGAAAAATCCCTGCGTGACTGCTAAGGAACTGAAAAAAGACCTGTCAGATGTGGGCACTGAAGTTTCAGCTCAGACAATAAGGCGCGCACTGCATAACGAAGACCTCCATGCCAGAACTCCCAGGCGCACCCCCTTGCTGACTCCAAAGAACAAGAAAAGTCGACTGCAGTATGCCAAAAGTCATGTGGACAAGCCACAAAGGTTTTGGGACAGTGTACTGTGGTCAGATGAAACTAAATTAGAACTGTTTGGGACAATGGACCAGCGCTATGTTTGGAGGAGGAAGAACCAGGCTTATGAACAAAAGAACACCTTGCCTACTGTGAAGCATGGCGGGGGGTCAATTATGCTTTGGGGCTGTTTTGCTTCTAATGGTACAGGAAAGCTTCAACGTGTGCAGGGTACCATGAATTCCCTTCAGTACCAGGAGATCTTGGAGGAAAATGTGATGGAGTCAGTCACAAACCTGCGGCTTGGGAGACGTTGGACCTTCCAACAGGACAATGATCCGAAGCACACATCCAAGTCCACTAGAGCATGGTTGAACATGAAAGGCTGGAACATTCTAGAGTGGCCATCGCAATCACCAGACTTAAATCCAATTGAGAACCTCTGGTGGGACCTAAAGAAGGCAGTTGCAGTGCGCAAGCCTAAGAATGTGACTGAACTGGAGGCTTTTGCCCATGAAGAATGGGCTAAGATACCCATAGGTCGCTGCAAGACACTTGTCAAGCTATGCTTCACGCTTGAAAGCTGTCATAACTGGAAAAGGATGTACTAAGTACTGAAAAATAATGTCACTAGGGGGTTGAATAAAACTGATAATGATGTGAGCACAGTAAAGACATTTGTGGTTATTCCATCATAAATATTATGTTATATTTGTCTAATTTATAAGTGCCTCTTTGATATAATTGTAAATAAGATGACTGAAATGATCCAAATCAATGTCAAACTGGCCAAAACACTTTATTTCAGTGGGGGTTGAATAAATTTGATCACAACTGTATACCGCTGGCATAGGCAAGAGTATTAATTAAAGATTAATGTTTTTATATTACCACCTTTTGTGAACCTGTGTTAACATCCGCTCCAAACTCAACATACTACCTATTCCAAAGCTACGGGTGGCGCTAACTCATTATTGTCTTCCAACTTCACACCAGTGTTGCCATTCAGTTACTGTCCACAATGAGCAACAGTTTCTACAGTGAGCTCCGTTCACTCGCACTCAAAGCATTTGCTAAAAGGACTAAATGTAGTGAATTGTTATTTAAATGTAATGTTCAAATAGGCATTACAGTTAAGAAACAGCAGGGACTAAAAAAGAGAGCTGAAGAAGCAGGGCACCTCCAGTGAAATATAGCTCGTTTAATATTCATGTCACCACTTACATGTAGCCCTCAAAATATTAGAGTATGAAAACAAATAATCATGACAATGTGTAATAAATGAGAATGAATTGTTTGTTATATACATTTGTGTAGTGGATATGAAAATAAAATAAATAAAAGCTGGTTTCACTTCAGTACTGTTTCACGGCATTCACACAGTGAGCTGCAGCATGTTGAACGAGCACTCTGAACGACGACAGAAACGGGTGCAACAATCCAAATTACTTCTAAGCAATTGAAAAGCATTTCAATCCTAATTCAGGATTATATAAAGCTTTTATACACAAGCTGCTCAAGATAACTAATGCTATAGTAATAGAACACTGGTAGGCTAAAAGAGGCTCTCACCTATTAGGCCACTTTTTTGTTTTAGCCATTTGTTTTAACTTATTGGATGCACAGAATACGTGCAACAATTCTTTCATATACCAAAATCTCAGAGCTGTTGCATATTACAGTACTAAGCAACTTTTGACACATGAAAAGTTATTGCTTTTAGCAACGTTAAAGTGTCTATATAATGTAAGTGGTTTAATAAACACATTTGAAGACTGCTAAGGTTGGGATTGTACGGTTTACCTTGTCTAGGATTTAACACCTTTATATTTGGCTCTACGTATATAGATTACACAGATATTTGTTTATAGCTTGAGTTCACTGGCAACTTTGGAAGCAATGTTTTTGAAAGCAATGGATGTTCCTGATATCCTTTTAAATCGCACACCGTTAAGTGAGAGACGGGGCAGTTTGCAAACCTCCATCTCCCACTGGACGAGGCTGTCAGCACGTCCATCACCATGGACACAGAGAAGCAAGAAATGTTCCTGCTGCTCATAGTCGCAGTTGTTGGCATCTAGAACTTTGCGGATCTCGCTCATGATGGCGGCCGGCTCCATGCTGCTGGTGGTGTTCATACTCCAGGTGAAACGGAGAGAGCGGGGTTTCCCGTCTTTTCCATCTTTCCCTTCATCTTTTTGCTGATCCCCAGGTACATGGCGACTGATGGAATCAGAACATGATATTAATTAATTTTTTTTGCTTGCAGTCAGATGGCCTCTCGCTCTCTCTTGAAAATATATATATATATATATATATATATATATATATATATATATATATATATATATATATATATATATATATATATATATATAATATATATATATATATATATTTTTTTTTTTTTTCCCCCCCACTGTCCACACCGAAACCTAATCTGTGCATGTTACTTAAATTTCTGATGTTTAATAAATGAAAGTAATAGAATTCAACATTTATTTCCCCATACTTTATTTTTATATTAAGTCATGTCAAATTAATTCTCTAATCCACAAACGAACTACTAATAAAAGCAGGACAGTGAGTTTTTCTTTTTAGGCACTGAGATAAACTCACAGGTTCATGTCTGTATAGATAATTTCCAAGTTCCAAATGCTGATGTCCTTAGTTTTTGTATACACAATGATTGGTAAAAAAACGCTTACTAAAAGTTTCCTTTAGGTGTTATAATACAACGCAAAAGGCCAAGCAGTCCAACTGCTTATAATACAACGCAAAAGGCCAAGCAGTCCAACTGCCAACTGCCAAGCTCTACCATGGTTGAGCTCCCAAAAATTACCCTTAAGGGTTGCTTAAAATGTACTTAATGTCTTCATATTAGATAAATACATACATGGCAAATTACAGTCATTATTCACTAAATAAAGAGCCAAAATGGGAAAGACTGCCAGACCCCATGAATTAAATGTTCTAGACTCTTCACTATAATGTTCTATGGTTTGTCTGAACGATTTACCCGAGATTTCTGCCATCCTGTGGTGCAAATTTGTCATTGACAAATTTTCTCCTGTTAATGATGTACCAGTCAGCTGTTCTACCCACTTCTACTTTTCGAGTCTGTATATATATATATATATATATATATATATATATATATATATATATATATATATATATATATATATATATATATACAGACTCTGTATATATATATATATATACAGAAGGGGGGCATAAATGTCGTTGTTTATCTTTGGTACTGTGCCCGTGAAATGGACTAAAGCAGAATTAAAGTGAAATTTGTAAAATGTCAACAGAAAAACTTGTGTGTACTGGGTGAATTAAGTTCAATACCAAGGACACAGATAATTTTAGTGTTGTCAATATTGCTTGATTCAGGTATCTATTACACTAGGCCATGTTTTGTGATGAATGTTATTTTAACACTGTGTTTTTAATGCTGTAATATCAAGACTATTGCATGATCTGATGAATCAGTTTCTCACCTTGTGCCCTCAAATCTCCCGCTTCTCTCAAGCTCGGTTGAGACTCTATTTTGGTGGTTAAACAAGAGAAGGAAGAAGGAAAACATTAACAAAGTCAAAGTTGGTTACAAAAGTTTGGAACAAAGGATAAAGAAGGAACATGATGAAATGACACATGGAAAGAAATAAAACACGAGAAACTACAGGACCAATATTTTAGACCAGAAGTACAAGAGGTTTTTCCCAAAACAAAAGGTTAAACATCATCCTGCTTATGGATATGTATCTAATAGCTAAACAAGCAGTAATGAAATGTTCTAGGTAACTTAAAATCTAACATTTATTTAGTACTACATTTCAAAGTGCACTAAATGTTTAAAATGATATTAGTAATCCACATATATCTGGGTTTCTGAATTGTTTACAACCTAAAACATTTGAAGTCAGAAAACCCACCCATTTTTTGTGGTTGGCATTTATTTATGAACAAGGAAAGAAAAAAAAATTAATAAATTAAAAAAAACCTAAATTTACCTCTTAAAATGTTGCTAAACAAGAATACATAATTCATCACTATCATTCCAAAGGCATTTTTAAATGACAGAAAGACACAACTCTGAATTTCAGGGAGCAACCAACTGAACTGCAGTTTTATCATTCCTAATCATTTGGCCCAACCCTGTTTTTGTTAATGTAGATAATGAAATTACAGTGCTTGTGTGTTGAGATGTTTCTAGAAATGCCAAATGTCTCAGCATTTCAGATTGAGCTAAGGAGATCATAACAGTGGTGAAAGATGGAGTGAAAACTGGCACCGCAGTGAGGTTGAAGCACCAGATGGCAGTCGTCACTAGAGTGCATTGGAAGCCAGCGGAGAGGCAAGTATATTTACATGGATTTGCTTGGGTTGGTTGAACATTGCGGGCAGCACGGTGGCTTAGTGATTAGCACGTTCGCCTCTCAGCACTAGGGATTCCCGGTTCGAATCCCCATGTTCGTGGAGTTTCCATGCTGCGTGGGTTTCCTCCGGGTCCCCTGGTTTCCTCCCACAGTCCAAAAACATGGATCAAGTCAATAGAGTTCTCCAAATTGCGCCATATAGAATGTGTTCGTGTGAGTGAGTGTGTGCCCAGCGATAGATTGGTGCCCTGTGCTGGGTGTATCTGCCCAGCGATGGAAACTTTCTCTCCTGGATGGGCATGGGGAACCCCCCCGCGCCCCTAATAGAGGATAAAGCGGAAGATAATGGATGGATGGATGGGTTGAACATTGCTTTTTACTTGAAAATTTGTATCACTTTAAAAGCCCTGATCATACAAGATGGGTGACTGGCAAGTAATGTATTGCAGCAGTCAAACCAAAAAAAATAAATACGGGCCTAAGAGCTAACAGTTCAGTAGCATTAGCAGTCAGATAAAGGGTCAGGTTGTAATGAATTGAGGTTTTTGCAGAAATAATCAGGAGCCCTATTTTTGTGCAATTAAGCTTGGTATGACGGGCATTCATTCAAAAAGGTATGGTGGGGCTGGCAGATAAGTAAGCAAAAATTGTGCACAGGCAAAAGACCTGTGATGGGGCATCAGCATACTCTTGAGCCTGAATGACTGAGCATTTGAATTCCTTGTTAAGGAACATTTAAAATCAGTTCTGTTGTTTTACTTGACAGCTTGCTTGTTGAAGTCATGTTAAATGTAAAGCTAACAGATATAGAATATAACTTAGTGGTTGCATTTTACAATTGCACAAGTTAAATGTGAGATGTGTAAAAGAAAATATGTGTATGATTTATGTGACAAAGACCTTCAATAATTAATATAAAAAGCTTTCACCTTCACAGGCACTGAACTAAAATCCAGACTACACAATGAGCAACACAAATCTGTACTGCTTTAAAAGTGATGTGAAATGAATTGTGTATTATAAGCATTTTAACTATGCAACAACAAGTAGCAGTGAATGACATTAAGCAACTTCAAGCAGCTGTATTTGCAGAAGCACATTTCTAAAAGGTGAAGAGTGAGGAAAAAAAAGGAAGATGGGACAGGAGTCAGAAGAAAACAGAAGAGGACAGACTTACTAAGAGTCTTTGGCGCAGAGTTGGAGGGGGTAGACAGGGTGGGGGGCACAGAGGGCACACTTGGCCCTGATTTAACGGCACACTGCCGCTTGTTCGGGTCAAAAGTGACCCTAATGAAAATAAACAAACAAACAAACAAAAAAACAGCAAAAGAGGAAAAGGAAATATAAAAAAATATATAAAAAGAATAAAAGGAAAAGACAGAAGAAAGAAAAGTAGATAAGATAAAGAGCAATAAAAACAGTAAAGAGAAACATGAAAGAGTACATTATAAAATCACTATTTAAGCTTAAACCCACAACCCACATAAAAAGAATTATAGAAACATAACGTTTTAAATAATGAAGACAACAGGCATGGTTTGCACAAAACAGACAAAATATGAAACATATGAATGAGAAAATGTAAATGAGTAGGAAAAAAAAGAAAGACATGATCAAAAAAGTCTTAATAGAAGCTTCTGTTGTTAACATCTAGCACTAAATGCGAGCAATCACACAAAGAGGGCTTGTGTGTGTTAAAATATAAAACACAAATTGAATTTTGTGGAGTTTGTATGTTCTCATGTCAGTATAGGATTCAACCCACAATTTTTAAAAAATCCCAAAATAGTAACTAGTAACAGTTCTTGGAACTGTACTTCACTGTAAAGCAGTTTTAGGATTTTAATGAATTTTATCATTGGTTAAAAAAAAGTCTTTTTTTGTGTATTTTTACAAAAACTTAAGATACTTCGTCAATTTTTCCTCCCTCTAGCTGTTGTTACACTTCACAAGCCCTGTAGCTTTCAAATCATTTAATGGATTTTGGGCAACCAGCAAAACAATGCAAAGGCTGTACTAATAATGAACAAGGTTATGTTTCAACTCATCGTTGAGTATGAGTTAGCAAAAAAAAAAGAAAAGAGCAAAAGTGCATGATGCACACAGTGGAGTACTGTAAAAAAAAAAAAAACAGTTCAGGTTGTTTGCTTTAAAGCAAAGAAGATTTAATTAGTTGCAATCAGTAGAAGCAAAAAGGATTTAATGCTATAATATTAGCATGCAGCTAAAAGTTTTAACACATGCAGAATCCAATACCAAAATAGACAAAAGTAATTATAGCATCTAAAAAAGCATTAGCTGTTAGTAAAATGTTTTAGTTTATTATTCATCTAAACAGACTTGAAGTCCTACCTTTTGGAAAATCTGAATGACATGTTTCTACAACACAAAAATATGACAGAGGAAACATTACACAGATGGAAGAAATTAAAATTTGCTTTTGAGCCTAAAACATTGAGAACAGTGGTTCTGAAAAAAATAAATATTGCATATTAGAACATTAAAAATCAACTTCTGTGATTTAGTCAAGTTACAGGTTGTGTGTATTACCTGCGTGTGAGTTTGGAGGTGAGCTTTGTCAGCAGGTTATTGGTGTTGGCACGCATGCGCGGCTGCGTCGGAGATGTCGGTGGTCCGTTGTATGTTGCAGTGCGACGCTCCCTCACCTGGCCATGAAAGGTGCTGCGGCTTGCAGTGCCACGAGGGAAGCGGAGTTTGTCAGATGTGGCGGAGTTGCTGATGCTGTGCGTTGAGGCGCCAGGATTCTGCTGGTCAGGGGACAGAGACCCACTACAGAAAGATTGAGGAGGAGGATTACCAGATGTATTACAAATGCAGATTCATCCTCCGTCATCCTGTAAACAGCTAGCAAAATTTTTACATCCTGTTACAGATTTGTATATTTAAAGAAATCTTCCATATGACTCCTGACCAAACAGTTAGGAGAGATTTTAATCGACTATACCTGTTCTCTTTTCCATTCGGGATAACAGACAGGCGCTCTGTGTTGCTCCGGTCACTGCACACGTACGTGTTTCTCCGAGCCATTCCACTAGCGGGGTTATTCTAAATATCACAACATAGATTGGTATCTCAATGTTTTATCCCGAAAGACTTAAAATATATATATATATATATATATATATATATATATATATATATATATATATATATATATATATATATATATATATATATCAGTATCTGGGCCATACGAAAAAATTTTCACCAGGCCTAACCACTGGACCCCAGGTCAAACTCACGTTGGGAGCAAGTGAGTTGCTCATTTTTCGCTCTGGTATGTCTGCTTTGTTGGGGTTGTTAGCGTTGCCCAGGACTGGACTAGTGGGGCTGTGTGATGGAGCCTTACGCACTATAGCCCCAGCTTCCTGCTTACTGTCACCATCTGTAGTGCTAGGAATAACCTTCTTAATATTACTTGAGTTCATGTTTGCTGCAACTCCCACTGAGAGAGAAGAAAGAAAAGAAATTTTGTTTTAGATTGTGGCATTGTTGAAATTACAGTCGGCACATTTTTAATTACCCGGCCTATAATAATGTCTACAGAAAAATATTGTGATAGATGATGACATTGCAAAAAGAAAATCTATAAATGAGCAAAATATTTTAGCTTAGTTGGCATAGTTGTAGATAAAAGGAAACACACTGCACTTTAGAAGCTTTAGACTAAAATGAGCCGTTTCCATATTATATTTAATGATTTTATTGTTGTTACGAGTATTTCACTGCATGGCTTGTGCAGAAAGTGGAAAAATTGCTTGCTAAGATTCAGCTGCTGTTTCAGATTTCTACATAGTTTTTTCTGCCCAAATCTAGCTGTAATAAAACTTAATGATATATCATACAGTGTTACTGACACTGGTCTTGATGCTGTATTTAAATATGTTGTAATAATTAACATTTAGATTCACCTTGGTCACTGTAGCGTCGGGTTTTGTGAGTGGATGAGACACTTCTTTGGACTTTTGAGTGAGCTGGTGATTGACTGTTCATCTCACTAGTCAGCTTGTTTTTCACCACAGAAAGATTACTGTTGCTTGAGTCCTTTGCCCCCTGTAAATGCACACACATTAATACAATTTAACACTCCTTTATATTAAAAACAAGATACATCAATGATTTATGTGAATTCAAACTGGTGTAAAAATTCAGAATGAGAATTGGGCACAACTAGAGTGGATTCTTACTTCACTGGACTTCCAGTCCAATAAAAGATATGTGGCTGTGACATCATCATATTTCTTCTTGGATAGGGAATCTTGAATCTCTTCCCTAGTAAAGCCCATGCTAACCATTACATCTGCAACAAACAGTAACAAATATTCTAAATGCCAATAAAATTAAAAGATTTATAAAAAATTAAATACATAAACATATCTTCTAACACAGTGTATCCCAATTCTGGGTCAAGAACACCACTGCCCTGTACACACTTCAAAAAATGTCAATTTAAGTTTATGTGGATATGTTGGTATGTTGGAAGCAGGAAAACACAAAAAAATGGCACTGCGACTGAGAACATATCTACATTTTTATAAATGTTCACTGGTGTACATTTACTGATTTTTAAATATAAAAAAATTAAATGTTCTGTGAAACAACAAAAGCATATGTAATACACATAAAGCCTCAAATTAATTACATTCTGTTAAATTTGGTGATAATAATTTGTATAAAAATGTCACATTTAAAGGTCTTGTCTATAATTTCTTAACACTTCAACAAATCAACGCAAAACTGTCCACAGTTATGCAATATGAGTGCAGGCTTTTTAAATCAACTCAAATACACAATAAACTACACATAAAAGCATACATATGTATAAAATACAATAAACTGTAATGTGCATCATATGATTCATGATAGAGCTTACTCTTATAATGTACTTTGATACATGGATGTTTAAATCCAAGACCTCATTTAATTAATGAAGCTTATGAGAAATCTACAATGTTTTTTTTCTGATTCTGTTAAGGAATCTTCATTTAAAGATGCAAGCTACAAGGACAGCTTTTTATTTCAATGTGCTTTGTGCTCGGTACATTTTTGGAAACAGACATTGTACTGAGCTAAACAATTGGTAGATGGTTATCTTTGCGGTTGTAAATGGCTGCAGTGCTCAGGAGGGAAGCCTCAGTTAAGAACGAGATAGAAATATCTTGAAGGTGTATGCAGTTATGAAGACAGATATTGCTTACTTTCCCCCAAAACCTGGCAGGCAGATAAGAATCAGACAGCTGTGTCAGGACTCAACATTACTCCCACTCTGTCTATGCTTTGCTGTATTACTGACTCTTATGATCATGCACTCCATTGAGCACCCACATACTGTGGCTACTTGAGGAGTTTACCAAATGTCATGAGAAACAAAAAGTAGTTGCTATGAATAAAGAGAACAAAAACCTCTTCATAGTAGACAATCAAACCAATATTTTCAATCTTCCAAACTTGCATTATTTTAAAACGTGTGATTTAATTGTGGAAGTCCTGCTAATGATGCTTGGATGTCCTTCAGGGTAAAATCTCAAGTTCACCAATAATCAACCAGCAGCTATTTGTGATAACACACCTATTCTCTTTTGACTAGAGATGTCAATCTCTGGCTCAATGTAGGGTTTCAGCTCCTCTTCCTCCCACCCTGTGTTGATCCACTGATCCTTCATTATTTGCTGCAAAAGAAGAAAAAAAAAAACACTCTTTAGTTATTGTTGAAATGAAAAACTGTTCAATAATTTTCTCAAAAAATATTTTGGAAATGCATGTCCAATGTGAACTATATGAATTTATCAATTAAAAAATATATAATTTTTTTCAATTTAAAAATTCAATTTATCAAAATATAATTGCCAATCTAGTGAAATTGCTAAGCATAAGAACAATGGCTTTTGAACAATAGCAGACACAGTTAAGGGTGTTTTTAAGACAACTAGCTGCACAATTAAAATATCTGCAAATAAGGGAAGAGTAGGGCAACTGACTTTCCCCAGGAAAAAGTTAACTGTGTTAAATGACTATAAATATCTCTATGACTCTGTTTTATGAATCGATGACCTATAAATTACTTTAGGATGTAAACTTTTAAAATCAACTGGACAAAACAGTTCACCACCCTCATTTGTTGTAAGATAACAGCTTATATAAAGATTAATATAGTGAGCTTTATTTTTTAAAATAATGTATTACATATTATAGATTAGGGTAATGTCAAGCATAGACATACAAATAAATGTATTTATTTTAAATAAAGAAATGATAGATGTTCACTGGGTTATGGCAAAAATTCTCAAAAAGGATGCTTAAGATGAAAAAGACAAAATATACAATGTGCAGCCAAAGTCAACATTCCCACAACACTTTAATTATTGATGCAGCAAAGCAGATTTCTTGAGTACTTGTTTGCTTTACAAAAAATGTTAAAAGCATACATACAACACACTACAGTAAACAATATTCATTGGTCCCTCAAATGCCAAAGCTTAGGCAATAAATTAAGAATCAGGGGTGGTCGTAAAATAATTGGAATAAAAGTAAATAATATAATTGTTACCCACCTCAAGAGTTCCTCTCTTGGCGGGGTTGAGCACTAGAAAACGTTTCAGAAGATTCTCGCAGTCAGTGGACATGTAGAAGGGGATTCTGTATTTACCCCTCAACACACGCTCACGTAACTCCTACAAACAAACATTAATGTAAATACACTAAATCATGGTAGATTTATATTACTTAACTGTAGAGGTACAGTAGAGGCTGAAAGTTTAAATATATATAGGATAAAGACTTTCATGCCTGTTAATCAGATGGAACATCCAATACCATCAAAAAGGGTGCTCAATCCTGGGTGTGCAAGACTATTCCAAATACTTCCATGCATGTATGCATATATTTGTTCTTAAATTCAACATAAAAACCTGAAATGCATGTCTATTAGGAATCACTCTATAAGATAATTTCTCGTAGAAAACCAGCAAGACTGTCTCTTGGTACTGGAGCTCTATGTTTGAATCCTGATCTCAATTGCCCCTATATAGCGTGTGTGCACCCAGTAATAGATTGGTGCTCAATCCTGGGTGTATCTGCCCATTCATAAGAATATTTAACATTAATAGAACAGTAATATTAAATGACATGGGAAACTTGAACCTGATTCTCTAATGCATGTTAACATTTGGCTTCAACTTAAGACGTAATCACAAGAACTAAAACAGAGAAAAGAAGCTCACACCTTAAGGTTCTGTCCATCAAACGGCAGTGATCCGCTAACCAAGGTGTATAGAATGACTCCCAGACTCCAGACGTCCACCTCTGGCCCATCATACTTCTTACCCTGAAATAACTCAGGAGCAGCATATGGAGGACTGCCACAGAATGTGTCCAATTTATTTCCAACAGTAAACTCGTTACTAAAACCAAAATCTGCTATCTTAATGTTCATATCAGCATCAAGCAGCAGGTTTTCAGCCTAAAAGAGTACACAGAAAATAAAACGATTGATAAAACTTTTCATAAATGACTTTTAACAGCAACAATTCAATGTCTGTATAACCAAGCTTTAAGTCCATGTTTGCATCAGATGCCACATTGCTGGCAGAATTGTTTAGATAGAAGGTAACATAACTGTTATAGTATATATTTTAACTTTCTATAATCAGAAAAAATATACATGTCACTGATTTCACAACTATTCATTATTGAAGTTGTAATGTTTTATTTCTGTAAAAAAATATATATATAGATAATAGGGTGTAGCAATAGTTACACACACACTAGTGGCAAACTAGTGGCTACACCAAGGCATTGTTTGTAGTATCCATTTACTGTACCTTTAATAAAAGTAGAGTTGGAATAGATAAAACTCCTCACTTGCAAAAATGCATACTACACTAAATCTGTACATGATATTTGAATAAATATATAAACCCTCAGTATGGGCTGAGAGAATGGGCTGTTATATTATAATATTGATCATGAGATCCAGATATCAATAACTTGTAAGATCAAAGTTGTTGCATTCCACTGAATACCACTTTAAAAGCGAGAGAGCATCTTCTCGATGGCATTGTAGTTGTTTTTTTTTCCTGAACTGCACTGTTTCATTTGTATAAATGCACTCAGTGTCCAGCCATCTATCTGCTCTTCTAGATTATTCATGGCACAATGAAGTGAAGCCAGAGTGTCAGTGTGACCAATTTATATAACGAGTCTGTTCTAAACAAAACAGCCTAAAAATATCCTTCTTGCAACAAATGAGCAGATACCAGTCAGCCATTTTATATCTTAAAATGAAAGTACACATTGTTACTGTTTCCACCATGAATAAGGTGTTTTCACACCTGGTACAGAAATCTGAGTCTGTACCCTGCAATCATTTTGAAAGTGCAACTGATCCTGGTTAATTTGGTTTTTAATACAAATTTTATGCTTTAAACCCCAAACCAATTTACATTAAATCAACACCAAATCCCCAAATCTATACCTACCTTCAAGTCTCTGTGCACAATGTGTTTCTGATGACAATACTGTACAGCAGACACAATCTGAAATGGAAAAGATTTTCATATTACATAGTAAAATGACAATTTAATTCCCTTGAAAACGATGACTTCAATATGTTAGTGTATCTGTTTGTCAGGGTAGCATAAGGTGCTGGATCACATTTAAGGAAAACTGTTTATACACCACTAACAAAGTTTCAACATGCATATGATTAAAGGGGATATCACTAAATTAGCACTCATTGTAATGTCACTCTTATTAGAATTATTTCCCACATCAATAAACACAAGATAAATTACTTATAAGTGGTTCCAGCAAGTCAACTAGTCATTAGTGTAAGTATCAGACTACAGCAATGAGCCTATTTATCTCTACTCAAGTCTTAAACAGCAGTTCCTTAACCACACTGGTAAAGAGCAACATAAACTGCAAATTTTTGTCCTATTTAAATTGGTTCTACTCCCAGTGCTTCTTGCCTAATCAGTTACTCTTGGTCTTCAAAAGACTGGCACTTGTTATGCAGGAATGACTGTGGAGGTTTTAGTTCAGACATAAAAAAGACAACCCTAACTAATTGGAGAAAAAGTGAACTGGACACTAAAGAGCCCACAAAATGGGAATCAATTTCCCTCACAGACTGGTGCGTCCTGTTTTCTGCTCGTATTCCAGGATCAACCACATACCATGATACTTATCATGAAGTTAAGCACTGAACTTACGACTGCTAGTCAAGCATTTAAAATGTTTTTTTTTATTTTTATTTTTTTGTAAAATGCCACCATTATACACATTACTGTAAACTATCTAAATAACAATCACATTACAACAGATGATTTCTTTTCAGCCCATCAGGACAATGAATCAGTGTGTGATTCATAGTTATCAGCAATAACTCTGACTGATAAGAGGTTGGACCTGGAAAGAAATTGGTGTTGTGTTTATTGAAGGGCACAGTGGTGCGATAGCACTTCCATATTGCAGCATGAAGGTCCTGTATTGGATTGCAGTTTCCCAGCATTTTTCTAACAAATAAAAATCAAAACGCTGGGATAGGCTTCAGAATTCTCTGTTAGGCTCAGCAGGACAAGCAGTTTAAAAAATAGGGATGACTGAATGAATGTGATCATAAAATGTTGTAGAGGTATGTACATATTTTGGAAAATATGTACAATATTAATTAAAAATATTATGTATAATATTTATAAATGTAATAATTATAAATATAATCCATCCATCCATTATCTTCCGCTTTATCCTCTACTAGGGTCACGGGTGGGGTGGGGGGTTTCCCCATGTCCATCCAGGGGAGAACGGGAGCTGGGCAGATACACCCAGGACAGGGCACCAATCTATCACTGGGTTATAAATATAAATATAATATAAAATATAATTTTTTTATCCTGTCATGCATTTAAGTCTAATATCTAATAAAACTGTTCGACTTTAGTTTATATGATATAAATAACATTATTTCACAAAAAGAGATTTTAAAAAGTGTTGAAGAGTTTCGACTACATCACTTAAATCTTAAAATGCCTAGATTAATTGAAACAGGTTATAGTGGAGAGAAAATGAGGTTTGTGTTGCCAAGGTCCCTGTCTGTGTGCAAGGGTGCGAATGTAAACTGTTCTGCAGGAAGAAGTTGCCACTGCACCTGTCTAAATTTAGCTCTGGCCTCTTTCTCCTTCATCCTGCCATGTGTAACAAGGTAATCAAACACTTCACCTGCACAACACAATAAAAGCATTGAAAAAAAGTTTAACACAAGATCACATAACAGAAGGATATATAGTCAGAAACTTGCTTTTTGTGTATATGCATTTACCTCCACTGGCATATTCCATCACAAGATAAAGAGTCCTGTCAGTTTCAATCACCTCAAACAGCTTTACTGCAAAATGGTAAAGATGAAGCAAAGTGAAGAAAATAAACGTTTCAGGTACTTGGCAGATACACCCAGGACAGGGCACCAATCTATCGCTGGGCACACACTCACTCACACAAACACACTCTATATGAGGCAATTTGGAGAATTCAACTGATGGGATGAAAACCGGAGAACCCAGAGGAAACCCACGCAGACATGGGGAGAACATGGAAACTCCGAGATTGGGATTCGAACTGGGAATCCCTAGAGCTGAGAGGTGAACATGCTAAACACTAAACACATGTGGTCCTGAAATAAAAAAAAATTCAAAAGAAAAAATGCTAAATTGTTTAAGGACCAACATATTATGTAGCTCTCAGACCAGAAGAGATGGTACATACAGCATGTTAGTTGTTATTAATTATGTTAGCATTTCCATTGCTATTTCACCCATCAGTGAATGTACGTCAAAAAAAAGTACAGTGGCATATGTATATCTGTCTGATTAATCTGCTCATCACCTTATTTACAACTACAGACAAAGACAAAAAAGGTAAATTAAAAAACTTATTTACATGGAATAATTAATCTGCTGTTATAACAAAGTCAAGAGAAAAACTTTATCTTTTCTTCTTACCAATATTTGGGTGGTTTAACATCTTCATTATTCTGACCTCCCTGCAGAGCTGTTGGAGGGGAAAAAAAAAACAGAGCAATGCTTTGATTCTGAGATTCGGAAATGACACCATCTACACTGATAGTGTTTCTAAAGGCGCTAGAGACTCAGTGTGGGGAGTGTGGGAGACAGCTCGGAGACAGGGCTTACATTCTGTTCCTCTTAAATTAACAGGAATTTTGAGTGCTCTGTTCTCAAAAAAGAAATGGTCATCAAAAAACCACCAAGTTAAATTCAGATTTGTTTCTTAGCTTAAATAAAACAAATGCCACAGGCCTAAAAAGTTTCTGCGTTTAGATGTATGAATTGTGTTAACATTCCCACTAACAAAAATAACTAATCGAGCGTACATATAGAACTTGTACCTGTTACTGTGATTGGTACCAAAAGTGACCTGAAAATGTTGGTAAGTTTTCAGTAAAAGTTTCATTTTAACACTTTCCAAATTAATGTGTTGGCATGTGTTAGGCTCAAAATATGCCTGTTAACAGGCACAACATATTTATCCAAAGCCTACAGATCACAGTGAACAGCTATAAAACCATTAGCATGATGCACAAAGATATAAAGTATGTCTGCTTGTAACAATGCTACAATTTATAAGTGAACATAAATGACAATTAATCAAAATCCTGGATCTGCCACTTACCTAGTAAAAAGCAAGATAACATAACTTAGTAAGTATATAAATATTAGAGTTTTTGGGTAAATGTGCTTACATGAATTTTCCTGATGAATTTGCAATTAATAATGATTAAAAACTCAATTCCTTAATTTTCCAATTTATTAATAGTAAGAGTGATGACATCCATAAAAAAATACGTATTATGCCACAAGCTGGAACATTAAACCAATCATTAAACCATCGCAACTCGCACAGAACAAAAATAAAAATTTTTAAAAAACACTTGCAGCACACTTGTCTGTTTACTTTCAAATGGATATGAACATGTGTACTTCAAAACACACAGATTTAATTTCATTTACTTTAACAATTAAAATCATTATTTTGTGTTAATATTCAGCAAAATCCCTGTATTATCGTATTTTTTCAATAACAAAATGTTATTTTGTGTTTATATGAAATAAATGATAAACCACAAGAAAGCATGTATTATTCAACATTAACACTTTAAATGTTAAAATGCTTACAGTGACTGCTGGGGGAAAAAGGGGGCAGCTCAATGTGGAACAGGAGAAAAGGTCAGTGAGTTCATAGAAACCAGACTGATACTGTAATCTTTCAGGAAATAAAAACATTTGCTCAAATATGCACAATACAACTATGTCAGTGCTATGTTTGGAAAGGCCATTTTCCTTTCAATTTAGCAAAACCAATGAAACTGGAAGAGTGTCCTTTAGAGCTAAACCAATAATAAAAAAAAAAGCTTGCAAACATCGGGCAGGACTAGCTTTACTAAGTCGTCAGAATGAACAAATTTTTCTTTAAAGGCATGACGACTGACCAATTTATCTTGGTAATTTCAGCAGATTATCTGGTAATGTAAATAATTAAAAGCAAAAAACTTGTGCCATGCTGTTGTTAAATTCTAAGCAAATATCTGTAGTTTGAGAATATTTGAAAGTATATCAGTATAATAATAAAGGTTCATGTGGAATCAAAGCAGAAGCAAAGAACAGCTACACCCAATGCTAATCTGATTTATAGATCATATAAATCATAATACATGAGAAATGTTGTTCTCCATTGCAAACTACAATAGTATCTAATGCACACAAAAAAAAACATAGTTGACGCTGACGTCTGTGAAACCAGTTCATAAAGAACAAACCTACTTCGTTTTAGATCCGTAGATAAATGACACAAGAATCACAAAAAAGCAGTAGCCAACAGTAAAACTTTTTTTGTTTTGAGTTAAAAATCACTAATGCAGACAGATGAGCAGTGGAACATAATGCATGATATCAATTCATGTCTCTCCGTTCACTTTCCTGTTTTGTCTCATCCACCAGCATAACACCTTCATGTTGGCCAAAGAACACCGCGGAACAACAGCTCACTTCAGTCGAGGAACAAGTGCAAGATTAGCACTAGCACGCCTACACTCAATTACACAACCGTTTACTGACAAAATCCTGACACACGAATCCAGACACTTGTGACTGCTAGTGTAGAAGTTCTGAAGACATGATTATAGTAATGATGCATAAAGTAGATCATATGAAGCCTATATAAGCAGAGAGGCTTGAAACATACTGCCTTCAAATTGCAACAAAACTGACAAAAAATATAAAAACAAGATGACAGCTAGGAGAGTTGTCTTGTTTATTTTTTCCTCTGGTCATGATGGTGCTACATATGACTCATAACTTTTTCTATGCTAGCAGGCAAACACTAGTAGGCAAGAACATACACAGAATCCTAATCGATGGTGGTGTGGAGAATCAAACGGTAACTGCAGTGCCCTCCTGTGCTCAGCTAATAATAGATGTGTTTTTTCAATGCAATCTTGCAGAGTGAAGACCACTTTCCTTGCTTCTCTTTTTTTGTATAAATGTCTATTTAGCTTGTATACTTTGTGAAGGTTATACAATGGCATTTCTTGCATATCCTGCTTTAAATCCCCACCTGGTGTCCTTTAGTCTTACCAAACGTCTATTTGCTACTTATTAGTCTAATTATTTTTGCATCACACCCTTTAACAAAGAACCAATAAATATGTTACTTACCTTATATTACATAAATTGGTTTACCTACTAATATAATATTAAAATTAATATAATGTCAAATTAGCTGTATTCAAAATTATTTATAAACAATGGTATATTCTATATCTGTTCTTTAATAAAAAGTTGTGTTAAAATGCTTAACACAACATAGTTTGACTTAAATTCCAAAAACATGCATTATTTTTTACCAATGCATATCTTATATGATTAAATGATATTATTAAGAATCCTCTGATCCAACCTAATGTATCCAATTGGAGTCTGAAGTGTAGCTATACAAACAGATCTGCTGGTGGTTTCCGTGATTCCTCACATCATAGCCATAGTCTTAAGTCTTAAGCCATAGTCTTAAGTTTGGAGGTAAAGCTGTTAAGTATTATTTTTTTAAAGTTGAAGGATAAGTATATAGGGTGTGGTAACTAAATGGTTAGAGTGATGGTTAACCCTCACTGATCCAGAGTTACAGTATCATGGCTGACCCCATTTGAAAAACTGAAAAATGTAAGGATATACAACCTGTAAAGAGTTCACTGTAAAAATCTGTAATCAGGAAAGCTGCACATTAGATTGGTCAAAAGAACTTCCATAAGTCCGTAAGTCCAAAACTTAATTAACATGACATCAAATGCATCCCCACTGCTGTGTAAGACTGATCATCAGCTACAGATTAAAAACAGTTGCTAGGTGTCAGTGCTATAAAGTTCTAGTAGCTAATAATTATACAGGGGCAAAAAAAAAAAAAAAAAATTGGCAAACTTTAGGCAGCACCAAATTGCTTGTGAAAAGGTCACGTTATCACATTAACTCTCCTTATTATGATTGTAGACAATACAACTAAACATAATGTAAATTCAATTCATAGACTTATAATTGTTTAGCTAGATATTTCCATACATATTTTGAAAATATATTTCAAATAATTATTAAATGCAAACCGCATTTCCAAACAAATTCCATCAGTAAATAATCAAGATGTCATTATTGATTTAGATCGCTTCTTCATAAAGCACATTTGCAATATCAGAATTGCAATTTACACCTTCGCAACATTTCGAAGCGTAGAAATAAACTCTCCTTTCAAGATGCAGAAAAAGTAGATAATTTATAACTTATTAAATAAACTACAACATGCTCAAAATGCTGCTCCACAGTATCGGAGTAAACTCATTCAACTGTATAACCAAACCCGCAAGCTCTGCTCTCAAGGTGCTGGTTTACTTTTAGCTCTAAGAATTAATAAAATTACTGCTGGTGGAAGAGTGTTCTCCCACAAAACTCCTCAACTTTGAAATAGCCTTCCAGTAACTGTACGTGATTCTAAATCACTATTACTCTTTAAAAGTAGATTAAATGCACATTTATTTACATTTGTGTTTATTCATTTACTTGTGAAGGTAAAGATAAAGGTGTAGATCTCAGTTTGGTGGTGTTGGGTTGGTAATCTGGAATCAGTATGTGCTGGCATTTCACCTCTTGACCCCTCCCCATCATTAGTAGAGAGGGTGGCACTAAAATGATGCTGTTCCCTCTCAGCTCTCTCAACAAAGTAAAGTCTGTAGTATCTGCTGCTCTAGACAGTTATTCCGAGTCACATGCTGCATTGTGTTAAAAATCACACATTGTCTACCTCTTAATTACCGTTCTTTATTAGCTCTAACCACTTTTATTTTCCGTTTTTCTTTGAGGCATCATCAGCTTCTTTGAGGTATCATTAGCTCTTTATCCATTACACTGCCAGAGCACAAAAGCAACTACAAATACTGGACAGAACCTGGATTTACGTTGGACTACTTGCATTGCAGCCCTGTCAGGATGGCCTCACTGAACTTATATAGTTTTTTTCCTATTTTTAAAAATGGATCACTGCACAATCTGTACATTAATGTCCTGCACTGTTGATTCTGCCCGGCCACTCAAGGAGAATAGGTTCCCCCAGGAGCCTTCGTTTCGTTATTCCAAGGTTTCTTCTTTAAAAAAACAACATAAGTTTTTTCTTACAACTGGCTTGCTCTTTCAGTGTTCAGGCTCAGAATACTGTAAAGCTGCTTTGTGACAATGTTAAACTGTTGGACTGCGGACAATACTGAATGGAGAACATTAAATCTTAGAACCAAAAATCAAACTTTCTTTCTGGAATGAAAAGCATTTCCTTACAATCAGAGATACAACGATTAAATATAAATATAGAACAAAACCAATTATAACTAAATTAAATATAATAAATAAACCATTTATTATATTTATTTATTTATTATATGATACTTCAAACATAAAGAATAGCTGAAAATTAGAGATTTTAACGAAATGCTCACCTTTTGCAGACTTGTTGGGTTTAGCTGGGACTTGTCAATCATTTTTACTGCCACCTGCAAAAAAAACATTTATTTTTTTGAAACTGTAAAATTCCAAGCAACACAAATCTGAAAGACCAAAATTTCTGACTAATGTTCTCCAACCTCTTTGCCAGTAAGAACGTGACGAGCCAGTTTGACCTTGGCAAAGTTGCCTTTTCCAATGGTTTTGAGAAGTCGGTAGTTCCCAATGTGTGGCGGCTGTTCTTCTGTGCTTGAACTGCCTGAATTCCGATTTCGGCCACTTGATCTTGCCGACCGGGAGGTCCCCTCCACGCGTCCATGACCATTGGACACATGCTATAGAAACACAAATAATTAAAAACAATATAAATAACTTTTGTCCACTTTGTGGCTGAGTTGCTGTTGTTCCCAAACACTTCCATTTTCTTGTAATACAGCTGACCGTTGACTAGAATATTTAGGAGCAAATTTCACACCTGGATTTGTTGCACAGGTGGCATCCTATTACAGTTCCACGCTGGAATTCACTGAGCTCCTGAGAGTGACCCATTCTTTCACTAATGTGTAAAAACAGTCTACATGCCTAGGTGCTTGAACTTATACACATGATTTTAATCATTTGGATAGGTTAGCAAATACTTTTGGCAATATAGTATATATATATATATATATATATATATATATATATATACACACCAAGCTCTTTCCTGAACTAAAATCTTTGTTGTAGAATTGAATAGAGACATTGTTTTTAAACTGATTGACAGTTTAAACATCTTTGCTTGCAATGACTGTGCTGGATGCTCCCTTTATACCCAACCTTGATTACCTTACCTTCTACCTGTTAAACTGCTCATTGTGGAAACTTCAGATCATATTTTGTCTCAACTGTAAGTGTGTTACAATTCCTATTTTTTAACAAGTAAAATAAGTTGATCAGCTTCTCTACTTTGTCCTGTTTTATCATTTTTAAAGTGAATTAGCAAACTAAACCATTTCAGCTTTGATTGCCTTTTTGAAATGTAATTGTAATTTGAAACAATTTAATTATTATTATCACTATTACTAAAATCGATAAAAATCGATTATGAAAAGTGTCGATAACGAATTTCCTTATTGATTCTTTGGGTCACAAGATTTCCGCGTTAC
The DNA here is from genome assembly GCA_019802505.1 of Corydoras sp. C115. Lineage (NCBI taxonomy): Eukaryota > Metazoa > Chordata > Actinopteri > Siluriformes > Callichthyidae > Corydoras > Corydoras sp. C115. The sequence continues at coordinate 12,257,365 of JAFMOC010000007.1, forward strand.
TCGCAATGTCATAACCGCTTACGTCACCTGCAGCGCTTCAACAACGCTGGAAAAATAAATAGCGGGTTGAATAGAACGAGGCGGAATCTGCAAGACAAAGTTGATTGACAAATTAAACACAACCAACGCAGAAAAAAAGCTTCCGTTTAAATCGTCAAAACTGTGGGAACACTTCACGATTCACATAACTAAAGAACGTACATACAAGCTCTGCGAAAATAATTTGACCTGCACGGAGCACCATGGTGATGATACACCACCTGAAACTAAACATGTTGGAGTCATCAATAAGGATGAAGCTCAACAGCAGATTAAATCACTACAACATCCCGTTTCTTTAGTTTTGAAGTGAATCAACGTAACGGTGCACTCACACTATGAGAACCAGAGCACGCCTTCTTACTGTTTTTGGACGTTAACTGTATAATTACTAGGGCTGTATTCAACTAAGGTTTTTCATAGTCGAATCTGATTCGTCAGATTTTCCCTATAGTCGACTGATAGTCGAATCAGTTAAAATTTCACCACAAGATGGCGCTATAAGCGTGTTTTTTTTAAAGATTTTTTTTTATATTTTACATGTTTTTCTAGAGCACCGTAAATGGGTTAAAGCGCACACATCATTTAAAAAAATATTAACAGAAATTAGGATGTGTAACAATCACCTGCGGCACCTGTCCCTCGTTTGCTTTCAGATTATCTCACTTGGGTGATTGGTTGGGTTAGTGCACGTCTTTAATTTGTGGTTACCTTACCCGATGTTGCTTTGTTCGTTTACTTTGTTCTGTTGGTGCTTCGGCATCACTTTTTTAATAAATTCTAGTTTTGTTTTTTATCCCGGGTGTTCCAGTTTTTCTCCATCAGCATTTCTGCCACGGTGTGTTGCTGCGCATTCGTTCCGCGCAGGTCGCACTCTGTTTAGACCGGCTGACGCCGTGGCTGACGCGTAGCCGGATCCCGGGAGACGCTCAAGCGCGAGCGGCGTTCGCGATTTCCCCGCGGAGCCGCTCATCTCCGGGGAAAGACGGACATTTGTGACAGGATAATTTTATTTGACAAAAGGCTATATATATAACGAAAACAAAGACATTTCATGTAAAAACTAATGCTTAGCAGCAGCCATGGGCACCCCCATGTGATCAAAATGGTACATTCGACTATGAGGTTCATAGTCGACTACGGTTCTCCGAATCGAATCGTCGAATCAGCGAATATTGCAACTCACCCCTAATAATTACAGTGATAGAGAACATGTGTTACTTTATATTTTCATTCAATTAGTTTATGCAGTGTTTAAATGTGCTTTTTAAATACATACAACTTGTACACAATAGTGCTAATTAATTAATTAATTAATTAATTAATTAATGATTAAGCTTCCCATTTTAAATTTTTTGACGAAATGACACGGCAAAATAAGATAAGATAAGATAAACCTTTATTTGTCCACAAAGGGGAATATTCACATTCTCAGCAGCAGATACATTATAAGAAAGGTGAAAAATGTATCTAGTCATTACAAGAGATTTAAAAAAAACTAGGAAAATATTAAATATAATTATAAATCTATATATACACGATAAAATTCTAATATTCTAATTTTCAGTCACTCTATGGGAGTGATGAGGATTAGGTAACATATTAAAGATACACAAATTTGTGTAATTTTGTATTTTTTTCACACTATGCTACATATTGTGCCAGTGTGTTTGAGATTTATGTTTAATTGCTCTTTGGGATAATTGGATGCCTTAAACTCATACTGTAAATAAAACCAGACATTTATTGAGCTGCTTAATAATTCTACTGTGTAGCTGATTTTCTTCATACTGACTTGTGGTGTTCTCATTTATAAGTCTCTTTCGATAAAAGTGTCTGCTAAATGACAATGTAAATGTAAAGTCATGGAATTTCTCTTTAATTTAGCTGATTAATAAAATCAATATAATTGTTAGTTGCAGCCCTAGTGATCATGATTTTGGTGCAATCACACCCCATTGTTAAAAAGCAAGACACTTAAAACAGAGCTGTTGCCTAAACTGCAGTAAAGATTGGCTTTTTTGTGGGACGCGAAAGACATACATATCTATTTTTTTAATTAATTAATGTTTTATTTATTATTTTTTTTTTAGGGATCTTCATTTTTCTCCCATATTCAAAGACATATTGATAGACATGTAGACTGAAGCTATTCGATGGATGCTAAACTGTAGATGCATCAGTATCACCCTTACTGCCAGAACAAAGTTTGGGTTAATAGGAGGTTTACATCAAGGTCTAATATGCGGCTTTCCAATGTACCAACTGGGGCTATATATATATATATATATATATATATATATATATATACACATACATACATATATACACATACATATATACATACACACACACACACTTTTTTTTTTAAAGAATTATATCCAAAAACATGTGATTATCAGACATATCTGTATATTAATAGGTGCAAAACAAGTAACCAAAGCAGTGATGGAAAAATGTGGTTGTCAATGTGGTAATTATTAATATTAAACAGTAGGTATGTTAGGACATGACAGCATCAGTCTCTTAGTATAATGTTTTACAGTAGGACACCATTAAAATCCATTCAAAAGTCAGCTTTTTTTTTTTTTTTAAAAAACCCATGTCGCTGTTTTGCTGCCATGTGGATAAAGTGGGCCAGGATGTTTGCATTCAAGTTCTCGTGTATAGCAGTTGTACTGTTGTGAAAAGTAATCTCCACTTTGAAAATCTGACAGAGCACCACACTGGTGTTTCTGTGTAAAATGCTCCCACACTTTAGATGCACGCGGGTGATTTTTAGCTGCTGCTAATATGTGTGCTCTGGATAAATTCTTTTTTTCGGCAGACACCAACGTTTTGTTGTTGAAGTTATGCAAATCGATGCATTTTCATAATCAATTATGTTGATGTAGTCAACGCGTTGCCCCAGACCGAGTACCACCCCTAATGGGAATAGACAAAAGAAGGGGAAAAACCAGTGAAAATGGAGAAATTACAGTAAGAAAGAATGTTGAATGGCATTCACAAAATGTATGCACCTAAAGAATGTAGGCAGTGTTTTGTTCGGTTTGATTATTTATTTTAGGTGTGTCATGGTTAAAAAGAAAAATGTTGACAGTGTAATATAAAAAAGAAGCTATGTTTTCCAAGCCAAGTATCTTAAAACTTTAAATGATGTGAAAAGATTCAAGGAATCTATATAAGGATTTCACTTGTTTTCTAATTATATTATAGTTGTATTATAATATTTTAAAATAATTCCCCAGTCATGAAATATTGATTTCCTTTTATATTTAAACACAAAGACCTGGAACATTTCAAAATTCGATCTAAAACAAGTGAAATGTCTATTATTGATGCGTCAGCTACAACATTTGTAACCATCAATGACATCATTATAATGTGCTTTATACTTGATTTTTATAACTTGTGTGATTAACTGCCAATGTGAATCTGAAGGTCAAGCAGTAATAAACATTTTTTAGATTACATTTTTGTTTTAAAAATTTTTAAATGAAGATTTCTGGCATTAGGCACAAATCAATATTATGAAATATATTACTACGTACTGTCAGTTAAATTACTATTGTCTATGTCTATATTTTGTCAGATAACATCACAAAGCAAAAAGAAGCTGATTGATTCATCATTGATGTTAATTTCTTACGATTAGGATTAAGATTTTACATGAAATTTGACATTTATAAAATTATTTTACTTCTGATTTTTATAATCCAACTTGATTCAGAATTGATTCAGCCATCTTTGTTCCTAGTCAATATGTTGACTCAAAAAGAAAAGAAAATGGGGTCCCCAAGTTGACATAATACAATGTTTTTCATTACAATTGTGAGTGTGTAGTAGTGTAGTAACTAGTTTTTAGCTCGTGATTTGTGGAATCCTTCTTTAAATTGTACGCTGCTTAAATTAAATGTATGCAAACAAAAGTATTAAGTTTGCTGTAAAAAGCAATGATATGATCAACTGATGGCATGCGAGTCCATGTTTTTAACCCTGTTGAGCAGAGATCACTACTGACACAGCTGAATCTCAAACCCTGGTTTCTACAGTAGCACATAATGGTCTAATATCACCAGCCTTTTAATATAACCTAATAATACATTAGAACAGATCAATTACTGACTTGTGCAACTTTACACCACATCAATTTATTTAAGTAGCAGAATACTGCAGTCTACAACCTCTGAGACCTTAAACCACATATGATTAAAAGAGAACAGTAAATTCAACTGCACTGAACAACTTAATGTAAGTGCTGTCTGCTTTCAGTAAGAATCAGTGACTGCCAAATGACCTGCGTGCGCCTGCACACACACACACACACACACACACACTGCAGACAAACCTGTGACGCACAGAGGACATAAGGCGCATGTACTATGCTTGCGCTGTAACAGTATGGCTTTGGGCTGCTGCAGCACTATGCATTCACCTGCAATAGTCGTGACTCATTGAGAAGTGAGCGACTACAGTACCTTCATCCACAATCTGTGCTGTTCAGTTACACGAATGCGCACATTTTAACTGCAACATCAGTGCGTGTCTTTATTGCTCATCTTTTGTCCCACACAGTGGATTAAATAGGCTTCAGTCTCGTGTTTACCAGCGACCGTGTGTGCAGGCTGCTCAAACCGTGACAGAGCATCATCACAGGAGCGCAGCACCTGGACTGCACACTGATCTGCAACACATTCCTGTACACACAGTGAACCCCACAATCTGCCTTCAAACATCCATCATGACGCCTTAATAACGCAGACGACACGCGTGCAGTAATACAGTTACCTTACAATGCAAAAGCAACGCTAAACAACTATACAATGGTGCAGCGTCATTATAAGGATTCTAATCACTGTATTTACTGTAGACGGGTATAAATCAGATCGGTCCATTGTTCTGTATCTTTCGAACAACTTGGCGGTGCACTGCATCGTTGCAGAAGGTTCGGCAGAACAGAGAACAGATCTAATTCGGATTTAATTAGAAACTGATCAGCACACAAAGAGCACAACAAAAGCGGAGACTCACGTTTTCAGCTTTCCGCTCGTTGACGGAGAGCAGCGCCATTCTCCCGGACATCGTCCTGAAGCTGCTGCTGCTGCTGCGACTCGAGAGGATGAGCTGAAGCCGCAGACGTGATCAGCGGGGCTGAGAGAGGCGCTGGGTTCGGAGTGCAGTGACGTGAGTCTGATTAACGCGACATCACAACAGCAACACCGCGAGGCAAAGTTGCCAGCAACTTCGAACCGGAATAATAGCGAGGCTTAAAAACGACGTCCTTCTACTGAGGATTTGACGATACGGGACCAAGGGCGAGCCATTAACTAGAGAAAAAAACAGTCTGCCTAACTAATAAAAGACTAAAAACGAAATGTACAACTCGCTAATAACCGGCGGTGCTGTCTGTCTGCTTCACATCTCGGATGTCCGGTTGCTTTAAAAGAACTCCCTGCACTCAACAGGCCCTCACCATCACAAATACCTCCGCTATTCACTACCGGAACACCGGCGTCTTTTTAACTTCTTTCTCTTGTCATCGTTTTTCAACAGGAACGTCGCGCTAGTGCTCCGTAAAGAAGGCGCTCCCTTAAAGCTTCATCCTACCCGTTTCTTCCTGTCGTTACTCACTCTGTCCACTTCCAAGATGGCCACCCAATGGCAAACAAGCCCAGGCTTCCCCCCACCCCGCACTCGAATTTGGACAAACCCACCCTCTTGTGTAGGATTTGCCGGTTCTTCCTGCCAGCGCCCAGTCATCTCAAAGATCGCGTCACATCTCGGTGAAATAATTGGTTGTCATAACGAACTGCTACCAATCCACGCGGGGAGGCGGGATTTTGTCGAAATAAGGGTGGGGACACGCCACTGAACGGCTGCGTCTCAAACCGTCAAATAAAGTAGCCAACAGTTTTCATAGAATTTTTAAGTTTTATTACTGCAGTCGCCAGTTTTATGGGAAATGTTTGACTATTTAGAAAAGACTATTCAGCTCTAAACATAACCAGCGGTCCTCCTTCATTCCGTTAAACGACGGACCAAATCACGACCGACTCACTGAATCTAAAATGTTCGGCTGTTTGGTGCCGTGTGGCTCTGTGACAGTTTGTTGAACACAATACAAGTGTGACTAATTAAAATATAAAAATTTCTTTTGGACTTTCTTTCATTCATTCATTCATTATCTCCCGCTTTATCCTCTATTATGGGGTTCCCCATGCCCATCCAGGGGAGAACGTCTCGGGCGCTGGGCAGATAGACCCAGGACAGGGCGCCAATCCATCGCTGGGCACACACTCACACTCTATATGGGGCAATTTTTGAGAATTCAATTGACTTGATCCATGTTTTTGGACTGTGGGAGGAAACCGGAGAACCCGGAGGAAACCCATGCGGACACGGGGAGAACATGGAAACTCCACCCAGATGGGGATTCGAAGCGGGAATCCCTAGCGCTGAGAGGCGAACGTGCTAACCACTAAGCCACCCTGCAGCTGGACTTTCTTTACACACACAAAATATGCATTTTGCAATACTAGTTTATTTTTCAGTCTTATTAATAAGCCACAGAAATTCTTAACAGATATCTGGTTTAAAGTTTATTCATACATCAACCAAAAACTGAAAGAATGCCACTTGCAAAATAACTTATGTAATAATAATAATAAAAAAAAAGCATCTATTCAAACGATAGGCTTTTTATAAAAATTTGATTGGACGTAATTTCTTTGTCAGTTAAAAGTTAATTTACATTCTTAGGTGTATAATGAGCAAACGGTATTTAAAATTTCCAGGAGCACTGTGGTCTGATCCATTCACATCAATGCAGCACTACAAATCTGGTGGGATCAAAGTCATTTACCACCCAAATTCTTTTTGCTGTGGTGGTTCTGACTAAGAGAACACAGTTAAGAGAACTACAAAACAAGACTGCAGGCTGTAATTCCAAAGCTACAGATTATTTTTAATAGTCAGAAGAGATGAATAAATGTAGTAACAATGAGGTGAAACCAGTAGTGGTCAATGAGTATATTTTGAGTATATTTTCATGTGGACTTTAGGATGTGTTGATACTTTTTAATTGAGGCTGGAGAACTGCTGGAGAAGTAAAACTTTACTCAGTTGAAAACCATACACACACCACTCTCACGAATGAACAAAAATATTTAGGTATGCAAGGTGAAAGGAAGCTTTATTTAACCACTGAATCAAATCAAAATATCCAACCATCTGTAAAACCATGAATCAAAGAAGTCAGTCACAATATACAATTCTCAGTAAAGGAAAAGCCTGAACAGCAGCAAGCCACTTGAAAGCGCCACAATAAAACCATGCCTTAGCAGCAGATACGGAATAGAAACTAGTGAAAGAAGCCATGTGAAAGAAGAGGGATTGAATCAAAGGCTACTGGGAATCATATCATTAAAGAGAAGCTGAAGATATCAGTTTCCAAAGTTGTTACTTCTTTAAATGGCATCAATATCAAGATCATCCTCTTCTTCAGTTTTTGGTGGCTGAATTGTCTCCACTTTTAGCGCACGAGCAGAAGGAGAATAGACAACCTTAAGAGAGAGAGAAAAAAAAAAAAGTTAAAATATATTTGCTGGTTTAAAAAAAAAAAAAAAAAAAAAAAAAAAAAAAAAAAAAAAAAAAAAAAAAAAAAGTGCAGGAATCAGGGAAAAAATACGAAACTAATAATACCTCGACATTCTCATCATCTTCCGCCTCTTGCTCTTCACTTCCTTCACTCTCCTCCTCTGCCTCTTTTAGCCATTTGACAAAGGGAGCAGCTTTCGCATGGATTTCTTTAGCCAGTTCCTTAGACACATACTTTTTGGACACCTTAAACCAAAATAGGGGAATATTAACACACCTGCCACAGTGAACATAAACGACATACTGAGCAGGATGGAAAACAAAACAAATGTAAGTTTTATACTTTTTCAGCCCAGGTAAGAATGACATCCTCTTCTAACATGTCCAAATCATAAAGGTCCTTCAGTATGACTGGAACTCTGGGTAGCAGCTGAGCCTGGTGCAGCTTTACCACACATTCGAAGCCACCCAGCAGATACTTCTGTGCCTTTTTATCATTATGGCAGAACTGTGGGGGATTCAGAAAAATTGTCATTTAAAGAATAAATACTTAATATAAAACTTTGAATCTACACAGCTGCTACTAACTCACACGTAGAAAATGACGTTTGTATTTTTTGATCTGGTCTCTGATGTTCTCATTGAAGAGCAGTTCACTCAGAATAAGTGGACCCATGGCCCTCACATCCAGCCGCTCAGCCTCAGCAAGGATATCCTTATCTGCACCGTCAATAGCACCATTTTCTTTTTTTTCCTAAGTTAACAAAAATAATTTTAGTCACTAAACATAGAAAATTAATTAATTTCAGTAACATGAAAATCTGGACATCTTAATTTTTAAAACAAAGCAAGAGATTTTCCTAGGTTAATTTTAAGCCACTGCATTCCATAAAACTTGCATTTCAACACCAATATGCCTAAAGCTGCAGATTTCCCTGACATGCAGTTGAGCAACACAAGTCACTTCAGAAATTCTGATTATTGAAGTTGCTGCCTCATCAATAAACTTAAATACACTGTATTTCAAGACTAGTGTTAGAATAGCTTTCAATGTAATTACTGATTTTTGCAGTGAAAATTAAAATGTATTCATCAAAACATTTCATGTTGGGTATTTCGCTTAACACACAGACACTAAAGACCACAAGATGGCACCAAGAGGTTCCTGCATTGATGTGTGTTTTATGTTTTAGTTTTATTACTTTAGATTTATTTAGCACAGTTGTTCAAAGTCAAAAGAATCAAGTATGAGGACTTATACTTAAGTCTTTTTATAAGTATAAGTCTTTTTAATTAAAAACATCTGTTAAGTTAATTGCAAACAAATAAAACCAAAATCATAAAGCCTAGCAGCCCAAATCTCATATGTAAAGAAATGTGTTACTTTTAAATTACTACATGCTTACTTTGACAAAATTGTAGAACATGTTGACTCTCTCTTCCAGAGTCTTTTCCAAGTCATCAGACAGTGTCAGATTCTTAGCATGGTCACTGATCTCTTCCATGCGGCGACGCTGGGCCTCTTCGGTGGTGTCCTCTGCCCAGTCGTCATCATCATCATTATCATCCTTAACACAACATGGATGTGACTAATGGCTCTTAATAACAAAAACTATTACCAACATCAATTAATAGATTCTCACCACAGCATCAGGTGCATCAATATCATTGTGGTTTCCAGCATCACTACTGCCAGAGCCATTTTCCTTGTCCTTCTTTCGGTTCTTTTTGTCCTTTTCTTTTTTTACAGAACAGCTTTCACTCTCTGCGTTTTATAAAGTTTAGATTAAACAATTGATTTGATAACAGTGGGTTGAAAATGTTCCAATAAAAACCAAAAAAAAAAAAAATTCCAAAAATCGAAAACTTACCTGGTGGATTTTTCAGGATGAATGTGCAGAGTTTGTGGCGAGTGTCCAACATGCCCCGGTATCCACAGGCCTTACAAGAATTTCCAATGGTCTGTTTTTTGGGATTCACATGCTAAAAGACAAAATTAAAGGTGTAATTCCGCAATTGTTTCAGTATCTCAGCAACACGATCATTTTCACATTAACTGCTTGCAATGCGAAATCCCTAGAGAACGTGGACCCACTTACCAGGTCAGTTTCGGGATTGTCACACTCGGGGCACAACACAAACTTGCGAATGAACCCATCCAGCATGTCCTGCAGTTTATTGGCCTCATGGGAGCCGTTCACTATGTAGCGGTCATTCTTCGTGTCAAACTGGGTCTGTGCCCCGAGTTCACAGCCAAAAAACTTGGTTGGATCTAAACACGCATGAAAAAGAGAAGCGATATAACACTGACTAAGTCACATCTAAAACAAAAGCATTCTTTATATTGAAAATGTTCACTGGCAAGTAAATGAGCCCCACAATTACCAATTTCATCCATGTGTACTTCCACATATTAAATTACTACATAAACTGTCTGCTCCCATTATAAATTTTCAAATAAGCTCCAAAATATGAGAAAATAACTAAAAACGTACATGTTGGAGGCCGATTCAGTGCCTTTGCAACATCAACCATGTTGACAATGACTGTCTTGATTCCATTCCCTTTGCCTTCCACCTGATAAATCAAACATGTGATGTCAACAACTAAATATTAGAAAAATTTGCTAAAATGCAACAATGAAACCAAGTTGTGTTTCTACCTTGGCAATCAGACGGGGCATCTTGTAGCGGTAAAACTGGTCTGACACATTGCGGTTGACATTGACAGACATTTTGAGTGGCCTGTAGTACTATCAGCAAGACAAAAGGATCTTGGATAGGGATTTTTGGGTATCTTCTGTCTGGAGAAGACGGGATGACATAAACGACTGCAAGCGTGCTCGGTCTCTGACATGAAAAAGATTTTGCCACAGTGGCTGCAAGTTCCTTGCTCGTGATCTAGGTTGACACCACTCACGTTCCAACAGCTGCGCAACAGCTCTAAGGGGGGAAAAAAGTAAGAAATTTTTCACATGCATTAAGCAGATAGGATAGTACATGCAGACAGCAGCTTTGGAAAAAAAAATTGCAATCACATTAATTGTTAAATACATAATTGAGACGCCCATTAAGGGTACATGGATAATAAAGTTAACACTGAGGGAGTCAAATTAAGTTTAGGACTGAAATGTGTTTGTGCACACAAAATATTAAAATATATTCATTAATTACAACAGCAACTAGGCAGTAACAAAGAATTAAAAATGAAAAGCTCCAACAGAGTACATACAAATGTAGTGTTTGAGCTCTTTTTTCTTTAGCTTTTTAATAAAAGTGCATCACAACCTCCAACTTGTAATTTAACTTAATCATAGTTAAGATGATCTTTGTGCATTTTGACCATGGACTTCACTGATTGTACAGACTACACATTTTCACAGAACATTAATGAATTCTCACCAAATATATATATATATATATATATATATATGTTTCAGTTCCATACATTTATAACAATGCTACTGACCTGATAAAAGGGTTAAAGACGTGGCTTAAATGCTATGGGATGTCAAAGTCTGAGCTAAAGATTATCTAAGGGGCAGTGGGTTCTGGGTAATTGATTTGGAAATTATTGGCACACAGTGTAGCAGTTTAAACTTTAAACTACTCTATATCCTGTATTAAAACATTCAAATGAAGGAAAAAGTTGCTACAAACAAAATTGTTAATTACAGGGCTGTACTTTAAAACAACCAAGCATGTACAATGGGAAAATGTTAACAGGTTACAAATCTACCCAACCTGATGTGAATGCGGGTACACAGCATTTTCTCCTCTGTAATTAGTAAAGTAATTTAGTTAAAGGTTGTGGTTGGTTTCTGGCGTGATAAATTGAGATAAATGCCACATTTGAAAGTTACTATCTAGTCTGTAATGCATTAGACACAAGCTCATCATTCTTTCAGTGTCACATTATAAATCCTGGCTGTAGAAATAGCATATATATAGATTTTTTTTTTTTTTTTTTTAAACCCATGCTAATGGTTTTACTGACACACGAGTCCTTAACAATGATCTCTATAAACCATGTGTTCATAGGCTGCACATTGTTGCCTAAAATGCCTTTCCACACCACAGCATTTCCCTTTATTGGAACAAGGGGCCTAGTCAAAATACAAAACAGAAGAAACATTCATATAACTTGACAATACAGTGTAGTCGGCTTGTATAAAACACATAGGAAATTAATGGTGGAACTACACTGCTCAACTGCTGAATTCTGAGGTTCTGTAAATTGATTCAAAACCACCTACAAAATGCAGGTTGTGTTTTCTTTAGGTTGGACTTTACCCTTTGACAACACTGATCTAGATAAATAGTTGGACTACACTTATTTGAGTTACACCTGATAATCTGGGTCCCACATTTATTTCTTGGAAAACACATTTCACATGTGCTTTCTTGAGTACCAAGTATGTGCATGCGGGTTAAACACGAAACAGATTGTGACTTTGATAGTGGGGTAAAAACTAAATTCATAATAAAACAAATGAATACATGCCAGAATATATTAAAGTAATATTACATTGAGAACATTTGGAAAATTGGGACAAAGTCACCCAAGTAGTAAGAGCGCAGGGAATCAAGATATTATTTTATAATGAACATGTTAATGTTGAGTAGTCTGAAGAGTATTCCACCCCCAGCCTTTTAATTAATAATTAAGACGTTACACAGACCCAACCTAATGTAAAAATTTGTAGTTTAAAAAAACTAAATTAATCCAGTGTAAGGTCTGAAATGCAGCTAGTTTTATACATTTCAATAATCCAACCTATAAATGAAAAATAATTTTGAAACGGCTTACACAATAGCTTTAAAAGGGACCCTGTAAAGACTGAGGCGTGAAACTAAATCAGTTACCAGATTACTTATGATGCATGACACCCAACTAAAATATAAAGTGATTTAGTATTGCTTTTCACTTTCTGGAGGATATTTCCAACTTCTAGAAAACCTTAATACGCTTTCAGCAGCGTTTACACAGTGTGCATATGGAAGAGAATCATCGTCGCGCTGTTATCCAACCATATGGAAAAGAATGTTAAAAGAACAAATGGAATTAAGACAAATCATTTAAAACACATAAAATGTGTTTCTAATAACACATTAAAACAAGAGAGTTGAATACCAGAGCGGAAGTATGAACGTTCATTTCGCGCTGTATGCAGCATGGTGCAGAGTGCGTCATGGCTAAGCTAATGGACTACGTGCGCCATAGCGAACAGTATGCAGGACGCCATTTTGATCCAAGTTCTTCAAGTCATTCACATCCTGTAAGCAAGCTGTAGTAGCTAACCGCACGACGTGTAAAGCCATTAGCAGTCGTCAAAAATGTCAATGAACACGGATCACACGAAGAGCACGATTGCGCACTTACCGTTTCCGTAAAATAAAGACATAAACACGACGCTGGTCGTCACACGGCGCGCTGAAGGCTGATAGTCGGTCTGGCTTTTTATTATTGGGTCGTGATGAAAGAATAAAACCGACGAGACCGCAAGAGTCCAATCGATGCAGGAAGTCCGACTAGCACAGCAGCTTACCTGCAAATAAAACAGCAAACGTGTCAATGAAGAGAGGGCGCGTGAAGCAGACCCGATCAGCGGTCAACATGACACACTCCGTAGCGTTTCAAGGGAAAACGTCACTATGGCGCTCCGCCGTTAATCCGCACTGCTCAGAACAGAAACCTGCGAACGCGGCAATGCTACTAACATCTAGCCACGCGAGCTAACCGAGTCACCGTCCCAAAGCAAGGCAAGGTCCTACATGGCTTTTCAGACGACGTTTATCAACGAACAACGACACGATGAACGTAATTATTCCGAAAACACATCCCGATAGTTAACACGGCCCGCCGCTCACCTCTCGGTCTAGAACCTTCTCGTGCCACCACGCAATGGCAGAACACTTCAGCAGCACACCCAACGCGAGAAGTCGACAGGCACCGCCTCCTGTGCCATCCGATTGGACAAGCCTCACACATGTAAATACTCTTGGCGACGCCAATCGCTACTTTGAATGTCAATCTCGACAAAGCGGACCACAGCACTGTCAAATTAGTGCACCGCCAACGGCGGCGATTCTGTTTTTCACATTCTAACCAGCATGTGGTTTGGGACATGGCCTGTGTGCGCCGTTTCCCAGAACACGTTGCGCAACTGCGTCGAATAAATGTAACTTTGTTCTTGATTCACGAAACAAACCGTACATTTAACATCTGTCTCTCTCACACACACACACACACACACACACACACACACACACACATTAATACGTGTACATTTTCATGTACACGTTACTTGCAAGGGCGGCACGTCTTAGTGGTTAGCACGTTCGCCTCTCAGCGCTAGGGATTCCCGGTTCGAATACCCATCTGGGTGGAGTTTCCATGTTCTCCCTGTGTCTGCGTGGGTTTCCTCTGGGTTCTCCGGTTTCCTCCCACAGTCCAAAAACATGGAACAAGTGAATTGAATTCTCAAAATTGCCCCACATATAGAGTCTGTCTGTGTGAGTGAGTATGTGCCCAGCGATGGATTGGAGCCCTGTCCTGGGTCTTTCTGCCCAGCGCCCGAGATGTTCTCCCCTGGATGGGCATGGGGAACCCCACCGCGACCCTAATAGAGGATAAAGCGGGAGATAATGAATGAATGAATGTTACTTGCAGGGCTTGCAGTTACTTGGTGGCTTGGTGGTTGCACGTTCGCCTCTCAGCGCTACGGATTCCCGGTTCGAATCCCCATCTGGGTGGAGTTTCCATGTTCTCCCCGTGTCCGCGTGGGTTTCCTCCCACAGTCCAAAAACATGGATCAAGTCAAGTTCTCCAAATTGCCCCATAATCGAGTGTGTTTGTGTGCGCGTGAGTGAGTGTGCCCAGCGATAGATTGGCGTCCTGTCCTGGGTTTATTTGCCCAGTGCCTGAAACGTTCTCCCTGGATGGGCATGAAGAACCCCCCCCCCCCCCCCCCCCCCCCGTGACTCCAAAATAGCATAAAGCAGAAGATAATGAATGAATGAACGTTACTTGCAATTTACCTGCTTCATCTGCCATACTCATCCATGGCGGATGGCAAAGTAAGAGTTTCATTGCAGAGGGAAACATGTTTCTATATGTGCATGTGACAATAAAAGCTTTGAATCTTTGCATCTTGAATTTTATTAAGTGCACCTTTTTCTTACAGTAATTCTTAATAATTAATAATTGTATCAGGTGTATTGACGGCGGCACGGTGGCTTAGTGGTTAGCACGTTCGCCTCTCAGCGCTAGGGATTCCCAGTTCGAATCCCCATCTGGGTGGAGTTTCCATGTTCTCGCTGTGTCTGCGTGGGTTTCCTCCGGGTTCTCCGGTTTCCTCCCACAGTCCAAAAACATGGATCAAGTCAGGTGAGTTCTCCAAATTGCCCCATATAGAGTGTGTATGCGTGAGTGAGTGTGTGCCCAGCGATAAATTGGCGCCCTGTCCTGGGTCTATCTGCCCAGCGCCCGAAACGTTCTCCCCTGGACTCTAATATAGGATAAAGCGGAAGATAATGAATGAATGAGTTCTATTGACCATATACAGCAGTGGGTGTAAAACTCTGGACCGCGGGCCTAATTTTCCCCGCAGTGTAATTAGATTTGGTCCACCAAATCCGCCGTTGTAACAGCGCATTTACCGCTAGTACTACAAATCCCATAATGCCTTCCTGTTGTTTTGGCACTAATGACATCTTTAGCGTGCTTCTGCTGTTGCAAGCAGAACGAGTTGTCCACCCGCGCCTTTAATGATCATCACCCGTCCAGCCCTGCAGTGTCTGTAACTCCGGCAGGAAAGCCCCACTCACCCCCCCCCCTCCCCACGTCTCTCTTTTAGACCACGCTACGACAACTGTTACCCTTTCCCAAAAATGGCGAAACGAAAGGCAGAAAGCAGAACTTTTCCGGACAGGTGAGAGGCAGAATATCTGTTTACATATGTAAAAGACAGAGTGACGCAGTGACATAGATTAAATCTGTAAAACAGTACACACTATAACTATAGCAAACTGAACCCTGAATTTAGCATTGATGTAGATGATTTACGTAAAATGTAAATTATAAAACACTTACCCATCACAAAATAATACAATGCAAAATATGAAACAAATATTTTTGTCTTGAGTAGATTTCTAAGTAAAACAAATCATTTAGTTTTTAGGAACTTTTTCTTATTTAGAAAAATCTTAACAGGAAAAATGTACCCACTATATTGGCAGATAATTTCACTTAATTTATGTAATTTTTTTCCTGATTTGTGTTGATTTTTATTTTTTTGACCTATTTTATATAGAGAGCAAAGTATTCTAAGTTCATTCATTCATTCATTCATTCATTCATTCATTATCTCCCGCTTTATCCTCTATTAGGGTCGCGGTGGGGTTCCCCATGCCCATCCAGGGGAGAACGTTTCGGGCGCTGGGCAGATAGACTCAGGACAGGGCGCCAATCCATCGCTGGGCACACACTCACTCACACATACACACTCTATATGGGGCAATTTGGAGAACTCAATTGACTTGATCCATGTTTTTGGACTGTGGGAGGAAACCGGAGAACCCGGAGAAAACCCACGCAGACACGGGGAGAACATGGAAACTTCACCCAGATGGGGATTCGAACCGGGAATCCCTAGCGCTGAGAGGCGAACGTGCTAACCACTAAGCCAACGTGCCGCCAATGTATTCTAAGTTGTTTAAGTTTATTTATTGATGAATAATATTTCTGTCTGTTTTTATTCCTATTCGTCTTTAGAAAACATTTACATTTAGTGTATTCAACTGTTTGGCCCACGACCTAAAGTTTGCTTTAGTTTTGGCCCCCGGTGCAACTGAGTTTGACACCCCTGATATACAGTATTTCACAAACGTTAGTACACCCCTCATATTCCTGCAAATATTGCATTATATCTTTTAATGGGGTGGCTTAGTGGTTAGCAAGTTTGCCTCTAAATGCTAGGGATTCCCTGCTCAAATTCCAATCGTGGTGGAGTTTCCATGTCCTTCCTGTGTCTGCGTGGGCTTCCCCCAGGTTCCCAAGTTTCCTCGCTCAGTTCAAAATCACGAAACAAAGTAAATTGCATGCTCTAAATTGCCCCATATTTAGTGTGTTTGTGTGTATGTGTCTGTCTGTGTGAGTAAGTCTGCCCAGCGATAGATTGACGCCCTGTCCTTGGTATATCTGCCCAGCTCCGGAAACGTTCTGCCTTGATGGGCATGGGGAAACCCCCGGTAGACGATTAAGTAGAAACTAATGGATGGATGGATGGATCTTATAATGGCACACCATAGGAAAAAAATGGATTCAACTTAGTTGGTGTACAGCTTGTGTAGACATATAGATTTACTGTCTTCTGAAAATAACAGCCTTTAATGTCCAAATAGCTGGCAACACAAGTGAGTACACCTCAGGACTGGACTGGTAATCTGGTATACCAGGCATTTTCCTGGTGGGCTGACCGTTCATCCTCAGGGGCAGATTCTGTTATTATTTTTATTTCCTTTTTTTCCTATGAGCTTCGGACACAAGCACAATACCACACAATACCCTAACCACTGAGCTACCACACCTTACCAATCGCTTCCTCGCATTATTAAACTTCAGACACACAAACACACAGAGCACAAGGATGAAGCAAACCAAAACGAATAGTCATACAAAAATATTACACCTGTCAAATCATCAGATAAAGTATATGTGCTTAAAAATGTGATTTGTAATTCTAAATTCAAACTGTTGTAGATACATGTAGATATCATTGTGAAATTAAATTAGCATATAAATAGGTGTTTTTTATCAATAAACTCTTTTTTATCAATAAACTATCAATAGTTATTCAGACTGAATTATATATAGATAATTATTTTTCAGCTCTTCTTTAATAAATATTTTAATCAGTGTATAAGACTGTTATTCTGCACTGATTTGGCATTGGGTTGTTACAATGTGAAGTAGCTTCTGAGTAGTTAAGGTGCTTTTGCCATATCAAAAGTAACTTGTATAAGTAAAAGTGTAACTTGTTATATTTTTGTGGGTGGTAACTTTTGTCTAATGAAGCTCCATTTATACTTATCTATACTTTAAATTTATTGAATAACTAATAGTTTAGCTCACTACATTTTACAAGCAGCTTACCCAACATTGCCTACACATTTAAACCAACATTATTATTTAGTAAAAAGTGTAACATTTCAGTGTTCAGACGCTTTTTGCTTACCCGGACTTATGTGGAATCATAAATGGTTTTGTGACTCTACCTGAGCTTCATCTGAACACAATTAAATTTGACATGCTTTAGTTTTATCGCTATGACGCCCACACTCTCAGTGTTCCAAAGTTGTTGGAAGCGTGCCAATATACTCCGTGGATAGTAGAGAATTTCTCACATTTGTAAGTCACTTCTGACAAATGACTAAATGTAAGTATAATAAAACCTAGAAAATAAAGTTTATTTGTAGTTTTGACATATTTTCCTCTCCCACTTTATTATTCCTTTATTCTACAGCTTCAAATACATGCAAATTGCCTATAATTCAAATTGAGTGAGGACATTATTTAGCAAGTTCTAGCAACTTTTAGGACAGACAATAGCTACTTTCCTTACAGAAGAGTTGGGAAAACTGACTCCTGATCATTTCAGGGTTGAGTGTTTGTATTAACGGAGTCGCAGATGGAGAAACCAAGGCGTAAGAAAGGGGGTGCAAAGAAGTTGCATGAGAAAAGAGTAAGAAGGGTCACTGTAGATGCTGCAATATGTGCCAATATCACTGACATGTTCATTGCTGTAGTAGTCTCTACATCCTCATTGACAGCAATTCTCCAGCAACAGCAGGTTGTGAATAAAGACAGCAGCAGCAGACAGGGAGAGGAGCAGTCCCAGTCCAGCCCTGTCCCTGTCTAGCACTGGTACACCTCACAGTGAACATGTCCAAATTGTGCCCAATAATTCACCAGAGCTGCACAGGTTGCAACTGGAATCCTCTATCACTCCTCTACAATGACATTACAGATCTGGTGGATGTTAGGCACCTTGTGCTCCTCCACCTTTTACCTGAGGATACTCGACAGTAGGGCTGCAATTTTTTTGATAATCGATTAATCGGTTGATTCTTTTTTTTTGATTAATCGATTAATCGGTTAAAAAAACTCAATAAATGTCTTTATTAAACAGGTCAATAAATGTCTGGTTTTATTTACGGTTTGAGTTTAAGGCATCTAAGTAGCCCAAAGAGCAATTAAACACAAATCTCACACACACTGACACGATATGTAGCATTGTGTGTAAAAAAATACTAAATCACACAAATTTGAGTAGCTCTAATATGTTACCTAATCCCCGTCTAAATGCAATTCATCCTACCTCACTCCCATAGAGTAGTGTCTTCACGCATACTTTGTCAGAAAATAAAGCTTGATCATTAATTACCACTGTTGTGTACAAGTTTTATGTACTTTTACATATACATTTAGCAGATGCTTTTATCCAAAGCGACTTACAAATGAGAACATCACAAGTCAGTAGTTATGATGAAAACCAGCTACATTGTAGAATTATCAAACCTGATCGTTATATGATCCTGCAATCCAAAAATATTGGTTTTCTCCATAACTTCTGACTTGTAATGTTCTCATTTGTAAGTCGCTTTGGATAAAAGCATCTGCTAAATGACTAAATGTAAATGTAAATGTAGGTATTTGTTAAAAAGATGTGTCTTTAGTAGTTTCTTAAAAATGCCTAGTGACTCTGCCTTACGGACAGAGTTTGGAAGATGGTTCCACCATCTTGCAATGATGAATGCCACGGAGTGAGAATTAGCTCCTCTGTGAGGTGGAATTACCAGGTGACAATCATCACTGGAGCGAAGTGAACGAGCCGGAGTGTATTTTGAAAAGATAGAGTGAAGATAAAAGGGGGAAGATCCAGAAATGTTCCTGTAGGCCATAGTCAGTGACTTGTACTGAATGCAAGCAGCTACATGGAGTCAATGGAGAGAAATGAGTAGTGGAGAGACATGCGTTCGCTTGGGCTGGTTGAATACTGCAGAGTTCTGAATTAGTTGTAGAGGTCTGATTGTGGAAGCTGGGAGACCGGCAAGCAACGCATTACAATAATCACCCCGGGATAGTGTGAGGGCTTGAACTGAGTAGCATGTTCAGTCAAAAAAGGTCTGATCTTCCTGATGTTGTAAAGAAGGAATCTGCAAGAACGGGCAGTTTTGGTAACATGATCAGAGAGTTTACGGTGGGAGTCTATTGTGCAACCAAGGTTACAGACTGAATCGGTTGGAGAGATTGTGGAGCCATCAATTTGGAAGGTCAGGTTGTGATGGATTGAGGGTTTAGCTGGGATTATTAGAAGCTCTGTTTTTGCTAAATTTTATTTGAGATGAGGGGACTTCATCCAAACAGATATGTTGGTGAGGCAGACATTCATTCATTCATTCATTCATTATCTCCCGCTTTATCCTCTATTAGGGTCGCGGTGGGGTTCCCCATGCCCATCCAGGGCAGAACGTCTTGGGCGCTGGGCAGATAGACCCAGGACAGGGCGCCAGTCCATCGCTGGGCACACACTCACTCACACAGACACACTCTATATGGGGCAATTTTGAAAATTCAATTGACTTGATCCATGTTTTTGGACTGTGGGCGGAAACCGGAGAACCCGGAGGAAACCCACGCAGACACGTGGAGAACATGGAAACTCCACCCAGATGGGGATTCGAACCGGGAATCCCTAGCGCTGAGAGGCGAACGTGCTAACCACTAAGCCACCGTGCCGCCCTGTGAGGCAGACAGATATCCGATTTGAGATTGTGGCGTCATCTGGGGCAAAAGACAAATGAAGCTGAGTGTCATCAGCATTGCAGTGGTAAGAAAAACCATGTTCCTGAATGACTGTGCCCAGTGATGTCATGTATAAAAAAAGGAAAGAGGCCCAAGTACAGAGCCGTGAGGAACACCAGTGAGTATTGTCATGGCTCTCCGTCTCTCCTGTTTGCCACGTCTTCCTCATCTCCGTCTCTTCCTATAAATGCCTCCAAGTTCCTCTGCCGCTTCACCAGAATGTTTGACCGTTATCTTGTGTACCTGTGTCCAATTCAGCGTTCCTCTGAACTGAATACCTGTGTGCTGACCTCCTGTTTCCCATTTCCTGATTCTCTCGTCTCGTCCTCTGGTACCATAGCCTTGATTTGTTTTCGTAGTTGTTTTTGATTTCTTTTGTTTGTTTTGTCGGCCCTCGTGCCAGGTTTACTTTAATTTTCGTTATTTCTGAGTTTCAATAAACCTTTTATTTTTACGCTCCGTCTCATGTGTCTGTTCAGCCGCATGTGCGTCACAAGTACTTGGTAAGAGTTTGAGATTTTTTTCAGCGCTGCAGTAAATAAGCGGTTACAACATTGCAAGTAATGTGTAAATCATGCGACACAACAAATCGATAATAAAATTTGTTGTTGACACTTTTCATAATCGATTTATGTGTGTGGACACATACTTGGCAAGTCCACCACTTTTATATTCAGCTTCCTCAGCAAGGCAGTTGACATTATGGAGGTGTTTTTAGTATGTCATATTTTATCAGGTTGTAAAGCTTCTATAAAGCCTAGTTTCTTTTGTTCAGAAAGTAACAGTATAAGAGAGGATTCATGTTTTCCTGAATGAACGTATGATCCTCAAACTATCATGCTCCTACCACCATGCTTTACTGTAGGCAAGACACCGTTATCTTGGTACTCATCAGGGTGCTGCCCCACAGGCTAGACACCATCTGAGCCAAAAAGTTTATCTTGGTCTCGTCAGACCACCGGACACTATTCCAGTAAACCAACCTCTTAGGCTGCTTGTTTTCAGCAAACAGTTTGAGAGCTTTCTTGTGCGTCCCGTTCAGCAGAGGCTTCTTTTTTGGACAATAGCTATATTCAGCAGGCAGACTGATTCAGTGTCAGCGTGTGAGCATTGATCTCCCACTTCCTCAACATCTGCAGCAATACTGGCAGCACTCATGCATTTATTTTTTAAGTCCAACTTGTGCATATAATGGTCTTAATACAACCCTGGCAAAAACAGCTGTATGAACTTGGCTATCATGCAATTTTTATTGCCTAGGCCATCTTTGTAGAGAGCAATGCTTTTACTTTTAAATTAAGGTGGCAAGTTAAATATTATGTAGTCTGTATGAGAGAGCTGCACCCAAAAGCACCAAATTTACCAGCCCTGCTTCCTATTCACAGTTGGAACAACTCTAACAAGTCACATGACACCAGGGAGGGACAATGTCACAATCGGGCACAATTTTGAAAATGTTCACTGTGAGGTGTATAATTTCTCAGTAGTGAAGTGAAACTGACATGTTGGTGGTAGGTCGGTGTGTTATGCTAGTACAAGTTAATTAGCTTTGGCAGTGCAGCTAGTAATTTTAAACAGCATTATTCATCTCTCTCAATTGACACCCTGTAGCTACCTGCATTCAGTACAAGTCACTAACACTGGCTTACCTGACAACCACTTGACCCGCTCCTGCCTACCTTAACTCTATTTTTCAAAGGTACACCACAACTTGGTTGTCACTACTGCTCCCTCTAGCGGCGCGGCTACGTCACCGGGTGGTGGTTCTGTGGGCGGTCTTGCGCAGACGCGATCTCGCTCCAGGTCACCGGAATTCTGATTCCGGTTTCCTGTTTTTGTCACTTCCTTTTTCCTATTTATTTCCGTCTTTTGTTGGTGTTTGTCGCGTTGGTTCTCGTTACCTGACTCTCCTCTGTGTTACTCCCGTTTCAGGACTAAGCGCTCTCTTTTGTGGTTGTTCTCCATTACGACGGCTACGGCGATCGTCTTCATCGCGGTTACGCTGTCGTCTCTACTGCCATCCGGCCAGCTCGCCTCCATTTTGTGTTTGTGTTTGTTTTTTGTTTCTCTTAGTTTTTATTTTGGAGGTCGCTTTTTGTTTATTAAATATTATTTTGCTTTTGAACTTTGGACTGCGCTCTCTTTGTTATCACGCACTATCGGCGCTTGTGACAGTAACCAACGCCATATATGGATCCGGCTAATCCCACGGACCCGTCCCTCGCGCTGCGCGAGCAGGGACGTTTTTTGGGGGAGCTACGGCAGGAGATTAGCGAGCTTACTCGCGCTATGAGTACGCTTATGGATCGGCAAACCCGTCTGGAACAGGGATTTTCTCTGAACGCTGCTCCACCGGACGCCGGGAGTTCTACCAACACTGCCGCGGCTGCGGCAGCCGGCACGTCTTCCTCGCCTCTTCCTGTAGCAGAACCGGAACGGTATGATGGAGATCCAGAGGTATGTGAGCTGTTCCTTCTTCAATGCTCTCTGTACTTTGCCAATCGTCCCCCGGCGACGGATGAACAGAAGATCGCCTTCGTCATCTCCCGCTTACGGGGCCGGGCTGGTAACTGGGGATCGGCTCTTTGGAACGCTCGTACTGCTGAATCCAGCAACTTCGCTATGTTTTTGGAACGTTTTCGCAGCACGTTTTTTCACCCACGTAAGGGACGCGCAGTTGGCGATCTCCTTATGGAACTTAAACAAGGTTCCCGATCCGTCGCCGACTACGCGCTGGAGTTCCAGACTCTTGCGGCTCATAGCGGCTGGAACGAGCCGGCCCTTATGGGAGCGTACCGCTCGGGATTAAAAAAAGAGATCGCTGCGGAGCTACTTTTTAGGGATGAAGGCATGTCTCTCTCCGATCTCATCACGACTACCATTCGGTTGGATCAGCTCTGGCAATCTAAGAAGGGACAGTCCTCATTTCCGCGTTCCACGGCCGCAGCTACTGCTTCGTCGGCAGATGTTGAGACTCCCATGCAGGTGGAGTCTATTCGGCTTTCCGCTAGTGAGAGGAGTCGTCGCATCCGTGGACGTTTATGTTTATATTGTGGGGGAAATGACCATTTGTTGGACCAATGTCCCACTTGTCCTTCCACTAGGGGTCGTGGTTCGGCTACTAAACTAAGGGCCATTACCTCTTCCCAGGATTCTGTGGTGGTGAGCACTTTTCAGTTACAACACCCTTTTTTACTACCTGTTAATTTAACATTCTTAGGTAATTGTATTTCTACCACTGCTTTACTGGACTCTGGGGCTGAAGGGAATTTTTTGGATTCTGCTTTTGCTGATAAGTGGGGTATTCCTAGAACTAAACTGGCGCATTCCATCCGGGTTAGTTCCGCTGATGGTCGCCCGCTGCACCCGGGTACTATTTCACATTCCACTTTGTCTTGTAAATTGTCTGTGAGTGCTCTTCATACTGAGGATCTAACATTTCTACTTATTTCTTCTCCTTCCTTTCCTCTCATTTTAGGGTTGCCTTGGCTTCAGCGGCACGATCCGGCCATCTCTTGGGCTTCTCGGGATATTACCAATTGGTCTCCATATTGCTTCGCTCATTGTCTGCACCCCCCTCTGCCCAGGCCGCGCCCTGGGGTCCAAACCCTTCTGGAGCTTCCTAGTGGTGTCCCATCTGACTATTTGGAACTGGCACAGGTATTTGGTTCCTCCACATTTTCCACACTTCCTCCTCACTGCCCTTCGGGGTTACTGTTTGTACCCTTACCTTTCCGTACTCGTTTAATAACTTGGGCTCATTCTTTGTTGTGTGCAGGACATCCAGGGGTAGATCGTACTATTCAGCTTCTCCGGCGTAAATATTGGTGGGAGTCTCTTAACTCTGACGTTCAGCAGGTGGTTTCCTCCTGTTCCATTTGTGCGGCGTGTAAGATTCCTAAGGTGTTACCCGCTGGTAAGCTCAACCCCTTGCCGGTACCTTCGCGTCCTTGGTCCCACGTGGCAATAGATTTCGTTACTGATTTGCCCGTTTCTGAGGGGTTCACCACAGTGGTCACCCTCATTGATCGTTTTTCTCGTGCAGTTCGTTTTTTTTTCCTCCTTCCTTTGGCGGCACTTCCTTCGGCTCTCCAGACTGCCGAGCTTCTGTTTACCCATCTTTTCCCTATCTTCGGCATACCAGAAGACATTCTGTCGGACAGGGGTCCTCAGTTTACTTCCGCAGTCTGGAGGGCCTTTTTTGAAAAACTGGGTACTACGGTCAGTCTTACTTCTGGCTATCACCCGGAGAGTAATGGTTTGTGTGAGAGAGCTAATCAGGAGCTGGGCAAGTTCCTTCGGATCTTTGCTTGTAACAACGCTGCAGATTGGGCACGTTTCCTTCCCTGGGCAGAGATCGCACAGAATTCCCTCCGTCATTCTGCTACCGGGCTGACCCCGTTCCAGTGCGTGTTGGGATTCCAACCACCTTTTGCGTTATGGGATCCAGAACCCTCCAATTCACCCATCGTGGATGCTTGGTTCGAGCGTAGTGAGAGGATATGGTCCCAGGTCCATCAACGTATCGAAGAAGTATTGCGTCGCAATAAGAACTTTGCTGATCGACGTCGTAGTCAGGCTCCGGTTTATTCTCCTGGGGACCTAGTTTGGCTCAATTCCCGTGATTTTCGTTGCCGTTCTGGTTCTCGCAAGCTTTTACCCAGATTTCTTGGTCCTTTTAAGGTACTGCGTCAGATTAACCCGGTATCATATCGATTGGAACTGCCTCCTCAGTATCGTGTTCATCCAGTCTTCCACACATCCCTCCTAAAACCTTTTGTTACTGGTCCGCTGGATTCGACTCTGCAAGAGGGTACTGTCTCCCAGTCTACTTCATTTCCGGATGTATTCACGGTGTCCACTCTGCTGGATTCTCGTAGACGTGGTTCCACTATACAGTACTTGGTTGATTGGGAGGGGTTTGGTCCTGAGGAACGCAGTTGGGTAGCCAGTACGGATATATTGGATCCCCAACTCATTATTGATTTTCATGCTAGTCATCCCGAGAAGCCTGCCCCCCGTGGCCGTGGTCGGCCGCGTCGTCGAGGTAAGTCTATTTCCTACACCCCTTTACCTCTCCCTCCTGAGAGGGAGGGTACTGTCACTACTGCTCCCTCTAGCGGCGCGGCTACGTCACCGGGTGGTGGTTCTGTGGGCGGTCTTGCGCAGACGCGATCTCGCTCCAGGTCACCGGAATTCTGATTCCGGTTTCCTGTTTTTGTCACTTCCTTTTTCCTATTTATTTCCGTCTTTTGTTGGTGTTTGTCGCGTTGGTTCTCGTTACCTGACTCTCCTCTGTGTTACTCCCGTTTCAGGACTAAGCGCTCTCTTTTGTGGTTGTTCTCCATTACGACGGCTACGGCGATCGTCTTCATCGCGGTTACGCTGTCGTCTCTACTGGCATCCGGCCAGCTCGCCTCCATTTTGTGTTTGTGTTTGTTTTTTGTTTCTCTTAGTTTTTATTTTGGAGGTCGCTTTTTGTTTATTAAATATTATTTTGCTTTTGAACTTTGGACTGCGCTCTCTTTGTTATCACGCACTATCGGCGCTTGTGACATTGGTCACTATGCTCTATTGACTTGTAATCTAACATTACTGGGGTTCTAATTTTCACTATTGTCATTCCCCACTGCAAAATGGAGGAATTATCTTTCCAACTCTGTCTGAAATGCTGAGAGATTTTTCAAAAAAAACAAAAACTAAAAACACATCTCTTCCAGATGCAAATAATATAAAGAAAAAAAACAAACAAAAAAACAAAACAGTAGGGTGAATCTATACTTGAAAGTCAGATTGGATAATGATCAAAATTTATAATACTACAGCAGAGGTGCCCACACTTTTCTGGCCCGAGATCTACTTTTCCATTGGACAGGTGATCGAGATCTACCGGGGTCAATCTCTATTTTTTAGGCTTTTATATTGAAACCTGTTTACACACATCATGTTAGTATTGTCAAATCTTTTAGAATTGCTTTTTTATTAAACACATTCCAGCAAATAGCACGGAGAAAACCTGATTTTAGTTAAACACACAGTATACAGCACAAATGTAAAACAATCACTGTAACCCACATTTCCCCAAACAGAACAGAATCCATCCATTATCTTTGGCTTTATCCTCTGCTAGGGTTGCAGAGGGGGTTCCCCATGCCCATCCAGGGGAGAACATTTCAGGCGCTGGGCAGATACACCGAGGACAGGGCGCCAATCTATCATTGGGCACACTCACACACACAAACACACTCTATATAGGGCAATTTGGAGAATTCAATTGACCTTGATCCATGTTTTTGGACTGTGGGAAGAAACCAGAGAACCCAGAGGAACGTGGAAGCCACGTGGATTCGGGGAGAACATACAAACTCCACCCAGATTGGGATTCGAACTGGGAATCCCTAGTGCTGAGAGGAGAACATGCCAACCACTAAGCCACCGTGCCGCCCCCAAACAGAACATGAACATTAATAAAAGCAAATGCATTTTGAGTTTGACATTGTAAAAAATATTGACCCCCCCACTCTAAATGAAAGTGGAACATTTAAGTTCTTTTTGAGCTTCACTCGTCCTTCACTCATCTTGTCAGTCAAATAAAGTGTAAAAACACAAACAGAAACTAATGGAGATGATTCTCGAGGCAGTGCTTCATATTTAAGCACGGAGGTGTGGCCACGTGTCAGTTTTGGGAACATCGAGAGAGACGGGGGGGTGGAGGGTGGGCAGACTGTTCGCTTGCAGAACGATAGAGATCGCGATTTAGAATGAATCACATTATGTTTGAATATGTGCGCGCGTGTGTATAAGTGCTTCCAATACTGTGCTGTAAAAAAGCGCTGATACGTGATAAGAGCTTTTTTTCCTCAAACCTCCATCGCGATCTACCTGACACCCCTTCGCGATCGACATATTGAGCACCCCTGTACTACAGTGTAGCTGGTTCCTCCTAAATTACTGACGTGTGTTGTTCTATGGATAAAAGTGTTTGCTAAATGTATATGTAAATCATAGTAATACTTTTGGAAACAATCTAAATATTTATTCATATTTGTTTAACAAAATTTTTTAGAAAAATCATCCATCATTTACATATTAATACTTTTTTTTTTATTTAGCTTAGTAATTGATGCAGATTTAGATATACAGAATAGAGTATTGAAGTAATGTGCAACATCACCCAATTATTTTATCAAAAATTGTTTTAGATTCTTAAATTAAAAAGTATGAATCGGGCAGCACAGTGGTACAGTAGGAAGCTTTGTCAGCTCACAGGAAGAAGGTCCTAGTTTTTTTTTTTTTGGGAAGAGAAAAAAAAGTGTAAAGTCTGTGTACAGTTTGCACATTCTCCCCATATCTGTGTGGGTTTCTCCAGGAGCTTTGGTGTTTTCCAAAGTCCAAAAAACTTCCTGTGAATATAGATTCTTAAATGAATTCTGTGTTTGCTTGCAAATATACAATGTTTTTAAGGAATTTCCTTGCAATTTTACCTCAGAAGTGCTGTAATAATTTCCAGATCCAATGTGATCACGGTTAGATAGAGCATTTTGGAAAATGAGTAGGCAAATAAAGCATTATAATTATAATTATATTAAAGCATTATAATTGTATAATTGTATTATAATTGTGGCTTCAACTTTTATGTGTCCATTTCTTTGTTTTGTACATATTACAAAACATAGATTAAAATAAATTCTGTCAAATAAACCCATATAGGACAGATGAAGTTAGTGAAGTTTAAAGGGCATCTAATGCATTTCATAAATTTGATGAAATGGGTTGCAGCTGCTTAAATTGTGACTTCACACTTTTTATTAATGAATAAACCGCTTATTTTCCTAACCGAATGCAACAGGGAATATTCGGGGAATTTTTAAATAGGCAAAATGAATACTTTGGGCTGCAGGGAAAGTACTGCAGTTGATTCCTTTGCTTAAAAATGTGGGTGGAGTCCAGGTGGGAAATACCCAGGGAAACAAACCTGCATAATCCTGTACACTTTACATATCAAATATATCAGCCAGACTTAGAATCAGTGGCAGTAGGTGTTTGCCTTGATATATACACTTCAAATTTAACTACAAACACCAATTTTCCTTACAAAATTTTAATCTAAACCTCTGCAGGTGAGGGGGAAATAAGATATGCCTGGTTTCCACTTAATTCGTCGTATTTTAAGGAAGAATAATAGAACAGCAGAAGAGAATAATTTACTAGCAGATCCAGCTGATGGTAAGCTGTTTTTTTAAATTAAAACAACAATTTATTTACATGTGTGCATGTTACTGCTGCAGAGCATGTTTTTAACTGAAACTGAAAATTTAAAACCAGTTATTTGCATAATGAGTTTAAAAAAAAGTATTTATATTCAACAGAAGAAGACCAAGGAACACAAAACTATAACTACATAAATACGGCACATCAAAAGGAAAATGATGACAGCCATGATTCAGAAAAGATGTTCTCCATTTTCAAACGTCTGTTTAACAATGATCTGAGTGACAATTCTGACCAAGTAAAACTGTTCAATGTTATGAAACCCAGTAAAAATGATGAATGTTTTACTCTCAACCAGAACTGGTTGAAGAAATACCACAAGCTGGTGGATGACTATTTAGACCAGCACTTTCAGAATAGGCCTGAAGAATCCACGAAATGCCTGAAAGAAGCAACCGAATTAAACTGTAACATGTCTACTTTAGTTCCAGTTTTAGAGCATTTAGGAATTTTGACTTATGTGGTTGACAGTTTCAATTGTCGCCTATTTGCCATGCTGGATGATTTAATGGACAAGTGTGTGTCAGTAACAGAGGCAAAATTCCTTTTACACTGGGTAACCCAGACATACTTCAGGTAAGAATATTACCAAAATTCACCATGATTGTATACCATGACATGTAAGAATATATAATACATATTGTTTTTTATTCATTTAATACATACTAGACAGGACCATAAAGCAGACACAAATATACTCCTCAAAATATCAGATCCTCTAATGTTAACCAGCTGGTATGAAAAGTCAAAACATAAAGCACTTCATCTGATTCAAAGTTACATTTCAAGTACACTGCAGAACATTCTGCGCAATGAGGAGGTTGACATCATTAGTGATTACAATGATGATGAAGCTTTTAACAGAATTCATATTGATGTCATTCAGGTATTTTCTTTTCCTTTTCTAAATGTAACTGTATATAGCAGCTGAGTTTTTGTTACATATTTTTTCTAACAGTAACATTCTCTTCTCCACAGTGCCTACATGAAACTATTAAGTCCACTACAGTCATTAGCCAGACTCTTGGGAATATTGTTCAGAGACTTTGTTGTGATGAACTTCATAGTTTTGTAGAGAAGTGAGTTTGACTGAATATTTAGCAGTATGAAACATTTTCAGCCTCAAATATCACTTATATGTATATTGTTAGGATTAAATAGTCTGTGTTCTTGTAATAAAAAATAACTTTTGTGTTCTTTTCAAAAGGTTAACGAATGCTGAGACAAACTATTTTCAAAAAAGTAAGAAGAACAAAAAGATCCAACTGAACGATTTACTGAATTGCTTCAGGTTAATTAAAACCTATAGGCAACTCAGGTGAGTTTGATATCTGAAGCATTTTTTTCCTAAAGTAACTGGACACAGTAACGCTTGAAAGTTTGTGAACTGTTTAAACATTTTCTGCATAAATTTGACATTAACTGCTAAAAAGTAGATCAAAACAAATCAAACAAACTAGACATAAAACTGATTGTTGATGTATTAAGTAACACAATCCAATAATACATATAATTAAAGTAGGGTATGGTAGCTAAGAGGTTATGGTGTTGTGCTATCAAGTTGTGGGTTCAAATCCCATGTCCACTGACATTACAACTGTGTGTCCTTGAGCAAGTCCCTTAATCCTCATTGCATTATGGGTTGTTGTATCAATCCTGCGTTCTAATGGCAATCTTTGCGGTACTTGTAAGTCACTCTAGAAAGAAGTGTCTGCTAAATTACTTCATATATGTGAACATTCAGGTTATTCATTTAAAGGTTAAATAAGAGTCATATGTTTAGGATTACAATCAGATGAGAGCATTGTTTTAAAAAAACAAACAAAAAAAAATGATTTTTTTAGGGTGATTTTTGTGCATTTGTGCACTTGTTTCATGGCTTGGTCAAAGAAGATTTCTGAGGAAATCTGTAAAAGATTTTTTGATGGTCATCATGCGAGACAAATTTTATATATTGACAATGTACACAGTGTCCTGATTTTTTCTTTTAAACGTGCTAATATAATTTAGAAATCATTGTTTCCTCACAGTCCAAACTCTTTATACGTATATATTGATTTTGTTTCAGACCTTTATTCCAGCTCGATGGCCATAGACAACTGTTTTTCTAAAGTCCTTAGAAATCTCCTTTGTTTTGTGTTATGACCCATTTCCACAAATGTGTTTGTACATTGTGCGCATGCGTGAGCCGTGCATGCAGCCTTTGCAGTTGCTTCTGCAATTTCCCTCTGGGGATTAATAAGCATTCTGATTCTGATTCTGATAATAGAGCTGTTCTTTGTAAAGGACTGTTTTGCATTTCATTTAGTTATTTCCATTAAGTTTTCCTTATTTACTTAATAATGTGGTTATTTGGGTGGTTTTGCTTTGTCACATGGTCAGGTTTCAATGTATATTCCTTCTGTTTCCGTTCCGGATTGTATAGTTGTTGTCACGCATTGTCCGTGCTCCAGTGTCGTTTTGTTGTCCCTTTGTTTCGACTTAATAAATTGACTCACTTACCCAAGCCTCCTGAGTCCATTCAGTGCTATGGCTCTTCTCAACGCTCTCGCGACAGCGCGCCTGACAGTCTTTATATAAACCAGGGTGACTACTCACACCTGATTGTTGTTCTATGGATTGAAAACCTTTTTTTTTTTTTTTTTTTTTATTTATTTTTACAAAAGCCTTGCTTTCTTGAAAATTTTTGTAAATTTGATAGACTTATTTGAGCTGAAGTATTTTTATGCTGGTACATCTTGTATTGTGAAATTCTTTGAGTTTTACCCGCAACTCCTCTAAATTATCATTCATAAAGAAGAGATTTGTGGACCAACAAATATTACATAGTCTTAAATAGTTCAAGGGACTTTTTTAAATGCAGCTCTCCTTATTTACATTTTTCCTTTGTTCTAAAATGTTTGATCTTTTCACTTCCTTGTAGGGTGTATGCTGGAGTGATTACGTATTTAAACAAAACAGATTCTTTCACTGTTCTAATATTAACAGACATGGAGAAACAAGCAATATCAAATGCACAGTGGTGTTTGGAGAACATAACAGAGGTAAATATTAACTTTATAATTAATAATAACGTCTTATATTCATTGTATTATAAAAATAATGCTGCCCCCCACACACATTTTAAAGCACAAAATAAATGTGCCTGGGCCTGTACCAATATTTCTCCACATTGATAAAATGTTTCATTCTGTCCATATTCCTTTTAGAATTATATAAGGAAATATTTCAAGTCAGAGGAAATATACAAAGACAAACTGATAAACACAATCAACAGAATGTTTAAACAAATGTCACAGATCGAAGAGATGAAGGATGTGAAAGAGGTGTGAATACAAAATATAAATTATCTTATCAATTTTTAAATGGTTTGTGACAAAGTTATAATGATTATTAACCTTTAATTAACCCTTTTCTCTAGCAAATTTTAAATGGAGCCTATCAAAGTGTAACCAGAACATATCTACGATTTCTGCTGCAAAAAAAATACAAACAGCTGAAAAAGACTTGGAATGATATAGAAAAGAGAGTAATGAGAGATGCTGAATGCTTCCATTCAGTCTTTAAAGAGGTGAGGGGTAGTGTAATGACCTTTGGTGTTTGGTATGTAAACTATAGGATATTCTTGAATTCTTGATAAAAAAAATTGATTGACAATTAAAATAATTTGTTTTATATTTTGAGATTAGTCTTACCATATATGCATAATATAAATATAATGAATTACAATTAAGATAGGTTAGCCCACACATTGCATTGAATGGGTTAATTATAATGTGGTAGTATATATATATATATATATATATATATATATATATATATATATATATATATATATATATATATATATCACAATTTAGAGACAGAGAATAATGGAAATGTTTTTCTTTGCCAATATATGATTTTTAGCGGCACAGTGGCTTAGTGGTTAGCACGTTTGCCTCTTAGCACTAGGGATTCCCGGTTTGAATCCCAGTCTGGGTGGAGTTTCCATGTTCTCCCCGTGTCCGCATGGGTCTCCTCCGCATTCTCCGGTTTCCTCCCACAGTCCAAAAACATGGATCAAGGCCAATTGAGTTCTCCAAATTGCCCCATATAGAGTGAGTGTCTGTGTGAGTGAGTGATAGTTTGGCGCCCTGTCCTGGGTGTATCAGCCTATTACCCGAAACGTTCTCCCCTGGATCGGCATGGGAAACCTCCCCGCGACCCTAAAAGAGGATAAAACGGAAGATGATGGATGGATGGATGGTTTTTTACAAATAATTCGTTCTTTTAAATAATACACGTCATTTCTGTACATCAATCAGAATGGTTATGAAGGACAGGAATCGCTACTGCTGAAAATAAGTGAGATTTTGTCGTGTGGCGAAGAAGACTCCCTTAAGCTTCTCTGCACAAACCTTATCACTAATTTTCCCATTGAAAGGTAAATGTTTCTGAGCTTATAAATGATTTATCTATTTTATCTAAATTATTTGTTTTGGATTTTCCACATTATTATAATTTATTGCAGTGAGACGTACCTGGCTGTTCTACTGTACTGGAGAGGAACCTTGTCAAAGCGACAGATTAAGGAAGTATTGAATGTGAGCTGGGATGTGGTTAATGACAGACAAAATTCCATCAAATTCCCAATGTGCTTAAGCTGCTGTATTTGTAGCTCATAAATAAAGAGTGCAGTTAATAAATGAGTATATGGGAGTTCTTTTTAAAAGCATTATTGTAAATCCAGTTGTATTGGTGTTTACAAATATTAGAAAGGCTGTTGTTCATGATATTTGACATTTGCAATTTCTTTATTATTACATTTATTAAAATTTTGTCTTACAATGCAAAAACAATCATTGCATCTTTGTACAAACTAAAATGTGCTATAAAGGAGGTTGGCATTTAACATGTTATTATTAAATGTAATAATATTTAAAATCTGAATTTGCTTCCTTTGTATTGTGTAACACTTCTTCATGATTATATTTTAAATGCACAAATATTATTATCTATTTCAAATAAAATTTACAAATTTTAATATTGCTGTAAATTTAAGCTTAACAGTAACCTATTGTTTAATGTGTCCATAGAGGCATTTACATGAATTGTCCACATATTGGCAGCATAACACAAAAAAGAGAAATTTAAAGTTAGGAAGAGGATTCACTTTTACCCACTAAGTACTCTCTCCACTGATTCTCACCAGGTTTGCTTTTAATAGGTTTACGTCTTCTAAGCAACAAGAGGAAGGTTGTTACAGCACCTTTTATTTATTTAATTATTTATTTAATAATTTTTAATAGGTTAAAGTTTAGCACCAATTGGTTCCCATGGACCACAAAAGTAAGATCATGCAGTGCAGTCAGACTATATTACAATGTAAAAGTACATATATTTTAATCTATTTACAGTTTAATTAAAAATGAATTACCAGTCAATATTAACAATTTTAAACCAGTTCATTTATAATGAGACAGCATAACTAAATAGTGAGCAGTAGATTCCTTGTTTGTAAGGTCCTTTGGGTACTTTCTACTTTACAGATGCCATACACATAAAGTTTCCTGTTTTTTTCCAAGAAAATGATTGAGCTCCACCACTTAACAGTGGAAAGTGAGTTAAGTTTGTATATTTAATTCCTAATAGTGGCGTTTCCTGTTCCCCCAAGAGAAATTCCGCTTCCTAGATTATGTCTGTTTTCTGGAATATCCTTGGTCCGGGGATTTTCCTCTTGGATTACACCAGTAAAGCAGAGCCAAGTGTCAAAAGGTCCAGACCGGTCATTTTTCAACACAATATAAATAAGACAAAATAGGAAAAAAAAAGTTCCAACTTATATTGCTCTAAATGTGCTTTACTTCCTGTGTAACCATTTACAGGAAAAACTGTCATTACTCTGTTTAGACATAACAATAAATCACAGATATCTTCTTTTGCCCGTAAAAGAAAATGCCAGCCCATAAAGGATCAATGCATAAGAGCAATGGATTTAAATATGAATTAATTTTGTATTTTACAATAATATGTACAAAAATTTACACTTAGGTCCACTGGAATGTACATTTGAATGCCTGTTCTTCTCCTTCTTTCGCTCTTTCACACATACACATACTACATGCATACAAACAAGTGTAAAATATCAAATATTGTGAAGATTGTTTTTATGTTTTACTTTAAAGTCACTTTAGAGAAGAAGTTTTCGCCTAAGTAGAGTGGATCTTGGAAGGGAACAGGGGCAGTGCGGCTTATGGTTCCTTGAAGTGCAGTAAAGGTCTTCTTGATTTTTTTCATTTCTGATCCAGAAAGATTTCCTTTAAGGTAAAGCCATGCAGAAACATGGCGTTCACTGTAAAAGTCAAAACATATGTCATATTTTAAGTTGTTTCTGTTGATTAAAATTTGAATCTAATATGAAATTAGTGTTACCTAAATTCAGGATATTTTTGGGATATCATAACCAGCTGTAATTCAATACACTGTGGATCATTTAATAGCAGTAACTCAGCTAGACAAGGCAAGATGTCTTTCAATTCATTCAGGCCTGACCCCTGTTCAAATAAAGCAATATGAATAAATAAATATAACATCACAAAAATGAAATGGTTATTGGATGTGTTACATGTCATAAAACACATGACAACAATAATACAAAATATGAGTATGATGTATTAGTGTAGAGTGTTAAGGAGAAATACACGTACAGCTTCAGTAAAGAGCGTGTGTAGTTTCTGGCTGTCATCCTGCAAAGCTTTAGCTGCCTGCTGTTGTTTTTTCTCATGTTTGAATTTTAGTTTCTTCTGCATCATTTTACTTACATATTTCACCAACACTTCTTTATGCAGTTGACTTACTAGTTCCTGCCAACAGGCCAGAATAAGGTCAAACCGCAATGCAAAACTGTATATATGCATCAGATAATACACACATCAATCAGTGTATGCAAGTACTTTGTACCTTTAAGCACGTTTGGTCCAGATTTGTAATTTTCTGGATGTGGCTTTGCACACCATCCAGCAGTTGACTGCACACTAGTTCATTATGCTTAATCCACTCGTTAGACCCTAGTTTGGCATACTTGTCCTGTTGGAACACACACGTGTATTAGTGTAAAAAAAATATTCACTCATGATGAAAATGATGATTTGAAGAGGGTGAACTCAAATACAGCACATTTTACAGTAACACATGGTATTACAGTAAATAGGGGGATGAAAAAGCAATCTGACAGTTGGCGGTTCAAATACCAAATCCACTAAAGCTGTCAATAACCCTTATTGCTCTAGGTGAACCCTGTGTTCTGACCTCAAGTTGGAATATCTGTAAGTTGCTTTAGATAAAAGTGTCTGCTAAATGACCTCAACAAGTTCTAAACAGAAGAAACTT
The DNA here is from genome assembly GCA_019802505.1 of Corydoras sp. C115. Classification (NCBI taxonomy): domain Eukaryota; kingdom Metazoa; phylum Chordata; class Actinopteri; order Siluriformes; family Callichthyidae; genus Corydoras; species Corydoras sp. C115. Next base: position 12,293,509 of record JAFMOC010000007.1, read on the forward strand.
ATGAAATAGTTATAAATGTATAAGTATATATGGTCATATATTCATTCATTCATTATCTCCCGCTTTATCCTCTATTAGGGTCGCGGTGGGGTTCCCCATGCCCATCCAGAGGAGAACGTCTCGGGAGCTGGGCAGATAGACCCAGGACAGGGCGCCAATCCATCGCTGTATATGGTCATATATTTTCATCCATTCATTCATTATCTCCCGCTTTATCCTCTATTAGGGTCGCGGTGGGGTTCCCCATGCCCATCCAGGGGAGAACGTCTCGGGCGCTGGGCAGATAGACCCAGGACAGGGATCCAATCCATCGCTGTATATGGTCATATATTTACTGACTAATTTTATTTAATCTTGAAATTAAGTTCACTTTAGTTATTAAGCTTTTTTTATATATTTTTTTTACAATTGTTCATTGTTACAAAAAGTATTTTGTTTGTGTTGATTAAAGTAGATACAGAAACAATCATGAATTAACTGTTAAATATGCCTTTGAACAGAACACTAAGGTAGTGCACACCAACAACATAAACCAGCCAGTTTACATACATATAAATGTTTGCGAAGTAGAAAAATGTATGCACTTACAAGGACTTAAAAAAACTCATCCCAAACAATAACCAAATACAATTACACTTTCAGTTGAAAACCTAATTTGGCACTACCAACACTACCTGCCATCCATTTGTTTTTCCTTACTGCAATGAAAATTTGTAAACCAATAAAAATATCTATATTTATATCATGTTTATCTTAAATACAACTCACCTTGAGGTCAGAATGTATAGACTTGGTGAAATAACAATGGCAACTGTCTCTCATGTCGGTCAGCAAATTTAAACACACAGTCTGGATTTGTTCGGTAAAGACTGAATCTTGATTTCTTTTTATGTAATTTCTGGGTAAACAGAAACATTTGCATGAACAACACGAAAACTCAAAATTATTTGTAAAAAACACATAATATATGTTTGAAATGTGTACCTGAATTCTCTTATACAGTGAAGGCCAGCCTTTAATATAGCATCTGTATTTTCCTTATTATCCTTAATGACCTTCTCAAGGAAAGACTGGTATCTGAAAAAAGCCAATTTGGCAGAGTAAAGAAATTGTGCAGGTAATGTAGCAGCAAAATCTGAGCAAAAAAATAAACTTACTTGATAAGGAATTTGTGAATTTGGTTTATAAGACCTTCAGCATTAGACAAAGTGCCTAAGATGTCTTGTGCTGTGGTAAGAACGCCATGGACACACTAACAGAAAAACAAAGAGCATTTGGATTACGCATTTGCCTGTTTTATCTTGTTACAATGCTTTTGCCATCTTTTATGCAACAATACCTGAATTACATCAATGGCCAGATGGCTAATGTAACAATCATCCTTTAATATAGCACCTTCCTTCTCATTTGTTCTTAAAATTTTTAGGCACCAGGTTTGCAGCTCATCCTTGAAAGATAAAAGAAAGAATGTTGTGGTTTCTTTGATGCTGGTCTTTAAATAACATAAATGCAATGTTACAGTGATAATGTATGTAAAAAATTTTAATATACCTCTTTCCAGGTTGAAAACTGTTCTTTCAGCTCCTTAAGAAGGCTGTCAGGAAGCAATGGTTTAAGCTGCTCATACACAATCACTCCTTCAAGCTCTTTGTGCTTTAAGATGCTAAAAACAGAATTTAGGGACTCTTATGAAACCAGGTTTTCAGAGCCACAAAATAACTGATCATGATTTTCTAACTATTACCTGGGGTAATAATTATTCACCCATTGTAGTACAGTTTGGCAGTCTTCTGGAGCAAGTCCATACTCTGCAATTTCCCTGAGCTTATCACTAAATTCTTGATGGTATAAGTTAAAATAGAATTGGCACACATTTTCTCCTGGATAGCAGCTCCTCAGATTTTTTGCTATTTGAAGCATATCTTCCTTTAATCGTGTGCCTTTACTTGTGATCTCAATTTGTATAGAAGACTTGAAATTAACTTCTGAGTCTAATGTGGCGCCGTCCAATCGCTGCTTAACCATTTTTCGAAGCAAGGTGTCATGGGACTCTCTACAGCGTGTTGGCCTCCAAGAAGGACGTTTTTTATCCTCAAAACCTTCCCACCTTCTGTCCTGCTCTTCTTCTTGTTCTATGGCTAGAACTGCATTTTTCAGCAGCTCTTTTTCTTCCTCTAATTGAGGAGGTACTTTAAGGGACTTCTCCACAATTAAAAAGACTTTCTTCAAAAAGTCCTCACGATCTTTAACAAGACTTTCTTCAAAGTCCTCCTCTTCATATACCCGGACTCTGAAATGTCCTACTCCCTCTTGTTTCAGTGCAAACAAACGCTCCTCTCTACCTATCAGCTGCATTCCTGCTACTGCAAAATTCTTCTTCTCCAGATTCTCATTATATTTTAGTATACCATCTGAAAGGAACAGAACCACAGACATTTTTTAAAACCAAAACATGCTACAAATAAATAGTAAGATATAATAACTTTGTTATGAATATATATGTATATGTATAAACCACTAAACATCTAAATGATAGCCCAATACCTTAACCACTAGACTACCACTGCCATCAGTAGACAATTTACATTTAGCCAGTGGCAGGTTGGCATGTTGTCACCTTAATGGAAAATGTCTCAAAATTTGACTTAGAGGCAGGGGGCCTTGGCCATTTCTTTAAGGAATCATGCTAGTATCTGCCTAACTCAGATACTGACTGTTTTGCCCAGTAAGCATTGAAAACACCAAGTTCCTTCCCCCACAACCCTAAATGATAGAAGCAACTAATTCTATAGTTGTGTGTTATTGATTAAATTGATGAAGCCAATAATATGATAATGATCTGCACTAACCTACAGATGAAGAGTCATTAGGCACGCGGGCATTTCTTTTAAGGAATGGAAGGTTTGCTTTAAATTTTGCAAATTTGGATTTTGAAGAGGATGCTTTTCTCTCTAAATCTGTTTGGGATTCAGCAGTCATTTTTTCTGTGGAAAAAAAGAAAAGAAAATCATAGACCTAGTGTACTTCACAACAATCTTCATTACAGTCAATGGATGGTTGAATGATCCAGATGTTTCTCAAAAAAAGTCATCTTAAAAATGCAGCTAAAAATCAGTCAACTATCTGAAATGTAATGAATTTATTTTTAATCCAAAAAACAATACAGCTTCTAAAAACACAAAAAATACATTTCACTTGTTTATTTCTGTAAGAACATATGATTTTAAGTACTAAATAGCTTAAATTACACACATATTGTACACATTTACTGACAAACCTATACATAAGGTTATATACATAGGATTATATACATAAGATTGATAAAAATTATATTGAGTGGTACTCACCTAGTCTATTTCTGCCTTTGTCTAACACTTAGAAATTTATATATGAGGAGGGTGGAAGGAGGAGGACAGGGGAAAAAGAGGGAGGAGGAGGAGGAGACTTTAGTGAAGCACACACTGGTAGACAGCTGTTTTCCAGTCATCGTGGAAGGAAACGCCTGGATTCTCATTACAGATTATTTACCAATATTCATTATTCTCCTAATATCTAATATTGGACCTAATCCCTGCTGTTGCTAATCTAAAAGAATTGAAACAGAGTGGATATTACAGTTTACTGTAAATGTCCTGGCAGATTGGTGTGTGTATTAGGGGTTGTGTTTGTTTTTGGCAAATTAATAATAAGATTATTTATCTTCATTTATACATTTATTTAAATACATTTATAATGTAGTTTTACAGCGTATTTAACAGGAAATTCCATTTTACAGAACTTCATCATTAAAAGTTACTGACTTTGGGAAATGAAAATGACTGAAAAAAAGCTCTTCAGTTCATATTGGAAAAAGAGAAAATTGATAAACTAATCTTTATAAAATGTTCAAACATCAGTGAATGTTGCATTTATTTGAAACTAAATAATTACCATCTGTAAAGAAGCATCTGCATTGTCATGTTTTACTAAAGCATTAATATTGCTACAGATAGAGCATGATTAGTCAACTATTTTGAATTTGTGGCTTGCACTTAAAATGGGGGTTTACCACAAAACAGCTGCATTTGGCCCCTTTCACAAACGTTTATTTTTTTAAATGGGGGAGGGGAATGACTTACCAAGTAAACTGTCACTTTTATGGCTTTTTTCTAAAAATTGTTGACCGTTCTGATTTAAGAAGGCTATTACAGTTCTATATGGATACCATAAACATTGACATTTTACTGGGCATTTATTAAAAATGTATAAAAACTGTAAAAATGTCAAAATAATAACAAGACTAAAAACCCATCATATTTTGCAGCATTTAAGCAGTTGTAGAATGTAGAATTCATATATTTTCTCAAAAAATTGAAAATGGCAAATTGGATGTAGTGAAAAATATCTAAACTATAACATAGAGCCATAAAAAAATATTTTCTTTAACAGAGTGTTAAGCTCTGCCCTTTTGGCTGCAATATCTGTAAGTGTTCCTACCTTCATTTTGTTCATCATCATTTGTAAAAGGACAACAATCCAGAAACCTTGTCCAGCTTGGAGAAAAACAACCCATTGCTGCTCTTTAGTTGGAACTTCAATGTTACAAATCACAGGTGTATTTTTCTCAGTTTATAGAAAATCATGTGACATGAAAAAGGATGTGGTTTTCACCTTACCATCTGAGAAGACTTTAAATAAATTCTTAAGCCATGAAGTGTTTACTGTAGTTGTTAAAAATTATTTACAGTATAGTTTTCATCTTCTCTGAGTCCTACTTTCCTTTGGCTCACATTCTGTTGGACTTTCCAGGTTATTGGTACATTGGTAGACAGTAATATTGGGCATAACCTACAACACCCCTGCTCCATATCCTTACACCACAAATTAAGAGAATACACACAGTGATGTTATTCAACCTTACCTATATATCAAATTCTACCCACAGATGTGGTATATCTATTAAGCTTATTATGTCAGAAGATATTAGCTACTGGGCGGCACGGTGACTTTGTGGTTAGCACGTTCGCCTCTCAGCGCTAGGGATTCCTGGTTCGAATCCCAATCTGGGTGGAGTTTCCATGTTCTTCCCGTGTCCGTGTGGGTTTCCTCGGGGTTTTCCGGTTTCCTCCCACTGTCCAAAAACATAGATCAAGTCATTTGAGTTCTCCAAATTGCCCCATATAGAGAGTGTCTGTGTGAGTGAGTGTGTGCCCAGTGATAGATTGGCGCCTTGTCCTGGGTGTATCTGCCCAGCGCCCGAGACGTTCTCCCCTGGATGGGCAAGGGGAACCCCCCCGCGACCCTAATATATGATAAAGTGGAAGATTATGGATGGATATTAGCTACTGGCTAAATGGTTTTAAAATGCCATATTTATTATAATCTTACTTTTGACTACTTTAATTTGTAAATTATTTATTACATTTTTATATGAATTAACAATGAAAATTTGTCAATCATGAAATATTTCATCGACTTAGACAACTTAACCTGGTTTCTCAAGAAAGATATCACTCCCCTTGATGCATGAAGACATGCTTAGATGAGCTTTTTTAAAAGAACATAAGACTCCGGCACAGGGCCCTGACATTCAACACACAATACTTTCAAAGACATTCTTATCTGGTGTCTGACTCAATAAATACTCTTTTGATTTGGTAGATAAAAAGTTTGCCTTTCTATGTAAAAAGCAATCACTGCTAATTTATTTTAATGACACTATGTGGAGGAGGAGGAGGAGACTTTTGTGAAGCCCTCACTGGTAGACAGCTGTTTTCCAGTCACCGTGGAAGGAAACGCCTGGGTTCTCATTACAGATTATTTACCAATGTTCATTATTCTCCTAATATCTAATATTGGACCTAATCCCTGCTGTTGCTAATCTAAAAGAATTGAAACAGAGTGGATATTACAGTTTACTATAAATGTCCTGGCAGATTGGTGTGTGTATTTGGGGGTTGTGTTTTTTTTGGGGCAAATTAATACCAAGATTATTTATCTTCATTTATACGTTTATTTACATCATTTATTAAAAATGTATAAAAACTGTAACATTGCAACATTTAAGCTGTTTAAGAAATGTAGAATTCAGATAAACCTTTATTTGTCCCACAATGGGGAAATTCACATTCTCAGCAGCAGATACGTTAGAAGAAAAGTGAAAAGGGAATCTAGACATTACAAGAGATAAAAAAAAAAACAAGGAAAAATTAAAATAGAATTAGAACTCCAAATATACACGATAAAATTCTTATTTTCTAATTTTCAGTTATTTACAGTCATATAATAGAGGAAGCGGCACGGTGGCTTAGTGGTTAGCACGTTCGCCTCTCAGCACTAGGGAATCCCCATCTGGGTGGAGTTTCCATGTTCTCTCCGTGTCTGCATGGGTTTCCTCCGGGTTCTCCGTTTTCCTCCCACATCAATCAATTGATCAAATCAATTGAGTTTTCCAAATTGCCCCATATAGAGTGTGTATGTGTGCGTGTCTGTGTGAGTGAGTGTGTGCCCAGCGATAGATTAGTGCCCTGTCCTGGGTGTATCTGCCCAGCGCCCGAAACGTTCTTCCCTGGATGGGCATGGGGAACCCCCCGCGACTCTAATATAGGATAAAGCGGAAGATAATGAATGAATGAATAATAGAGGAATAAAATGAATAAAATATTGCACATATGGTATCTGATTAAGCAGCAGACAGTTATTACATACAGATGATTGAAATGTATTGCACCATCAATGATACATGTATTGCACTGTTTGGTTTGGAGTGGTTACTGGGAGCAGTGCTGATTGTAACTGCAGCAGGAATGAAGGACCTGCAGTAACATTCCCTGACCCTGAGGGTGATGGCTGGGTCTTACACTTGAGTCGTTAAAGACAATGGCTGAAGTAGAGGTCTCAGGGTCGTTGGAGGGGAGTGATCAAACCTATTGAAAAATAGAATTAGGTCGTTCAACCATTTCTGGTCCCCAATCACCTGGGAGTGGCATGAGATGGTTTTGAGGCCTTTCCAGATCCCGCTGACATTGTTCTGCTGCAGCTGGTGTTCAATTCGTCTCCTGTACTTGGCTTTTTTCTCACGGATTTTCCACCTTAGCTCCTTCTGTACAGTTTTCAGCTCCTTCCTGTTTCCTGATTTAAAAGCTCTCTTCTTATCTTTTAGGAGCACTTTCATCTCAGGGTTGATCCATGGTTTGTTCTTGGAGAAACACCGAACCGTTTTGGTGGGTACAGTGTTCTCCACACAAAAGTTTATGTACCGTATTTTCCGGACCATAAGGCGCACCGTATTATAAGGCGCAATCTGAATTACGGGGTCTATTTCTGTATTTGACCCACGTATCAGGCGCACCATACTATAAAGCGCAGTCTCAATTACGGACTCTACTTCTGTACGGTACTTATTCTGTACGGCAGCATATTATAAGGCACTTGCTAAAACATACGATCTACAAGAAAAGTAAAACGGTGATTTATAATTGAAGTTTATTCTACTACTTGACAAAACACATTATTTTTAATCACTCTTCTCCCACAAATCCATCAAAGTCCTAATCTTCTGTGTCTGAATTAAAAAGCTGCGCAATTTCACTATCGAGCAATCCGGGTCAGTCCCGTCGCCAGGCGGCTGTTCGGCAATGATGCCGGCTTTCGCGAAAGCTCGGACAGCGGTTAACAGCAGAAACCTTAGCCAAGGTTCATCCATTCACAGACGGTGGCGTAACTCGCCCGCCACTACCTCTGAGTTTTAGTAAACGTGTGTTCGCCGTCTATCATCCATCGCTCCCACGCCGCTCGTAACTTTACTTTAAATGCCCTGGTTACGCCAATATCGAGCAGTTGGAGTTCTTTATTTAATCCTCCCGGAATGACGCAAGCTCCGAATTAATTTTCTTAACTCGGCTTTTCTATGAGATTAGCGCGCATGGAGCCACAAATCAGCAGGACGTTGATGTGTGGAAAAAAACCACCCGGCCGCACAACAATACTTTTATAGATTTTGGAACTCAGTACACGTATAAGGCGCACCGGATTATAAGGCGCATGTCCGATTTCTGGGAAAATTTTAGGCTTTTAGGTGCGCCTTATAGTCCGGAAAATACGGTAGTCCGTGATGCAGTGTGTGAGATTGACCATGTCCTCCCCATGAGGATTACACAGTACTTCCCACATAGTTGAATCGAAACAGTCCTTCAGCACCTCCTCTGTTTCCTCAGACCATTTCTTCACTGTGCGGGTGACTGCAGGTTCTCTGTGTACAATAGGTTTATACACAGGTTAGAGATGAACCATGTTGTGATCCAACTTGTTCAGAAGAGCCAGTAACTGATCCCGGGTGTAAACGATGGATCCGTGGTTCCATGTCGGGTCCGCAGAAACGCTCAGAACAAAGGACAAAAGCAGCGTAAGAACCAAAGCAAACTCCAAAGCCCTATTCCTCATTTTGAAAAAAATACGGAAACAAAAACAACAAAGTGGAAAATTTATAGAAAACATAAAAGAGTGTATAGAAAGAAAGAAAGTGTTAGAAATAAAGATTAAGAGTATAAAGTGATAAATGCTCAGTCGTGAGCAGGAGCTGCTGAGACATGCTGCCACTAGCGCATATGTCATAATTCATGTCATATGCCATAAGTCATAATTAATATTTTTTCTCAAGAAGTTGAAAATGGCAAATTGGATGTAGTGAAAAATATCTATAACTATAACATAGAGCCATAAATAAACATTTCCTTTAACAGACTGTTAAGCTCCCTTTTGGCTGCGATATCTGTAAGTGTTCTTCAATGTTACAAATCACAGGTGTATTTTTCTCAGTTTATAGAAAATCCTGTGACCTGAAAAAGGATGTGGTCTTCACCTTACCATCTGAGAAGACTTCAAATAAATTCTTAAGTCATGAAATGTTTACTGTAGTTGTTAAAAATTATTTACAGTATAGTTTACATCTTCTTCTCTGAGTTCTACTTTCCTTTGGCTCACATTCTGTTGGACTTTCCAGGTTATTGGTACATTGGTAGACAGTAATATTGGGCATAACCTACAACAACCCTGCTCCATATCCTTACACCACAAATTAAGAAAATACACACAGTGATGAAGTTATTCAACCTTACCTATATATCAAATCCTACCAACAGACGTGGTATATCTATTAATCTTATTATGTCAGAAGATATTTGCTACTGGCTAATTGGTTTTAAAATGCCATATTTATTATAATCTTATATTTGACTACTTTCATTTGTAAATGATTTATTACATTTTATATGAATTAACAATGAAAATTTGTCAACCATGAAACATTTAATAAACTTTAATAAACAACTCAACCTGGTTTCTCAAGAAAGATATCATTTCTATGTGCACATGTACCAACCAACATGGAGCCCAAATGACAAATAAACTTGAAACTTGAAAGATATCGCTCCCCTTGATGCATGAAGACATGCTTAGATGAGCTTTTATAAAAGAACATAAGACTCCGGCACAGGGCCCTGACTTTCAACATACAATACTTTCAAAGACATTCTTATCTGGTGTCTGACTCAATAAATACTCTTTTGATTTGGTTTGGTGATTTGGAAAGTTTGGAAAGTTTGCCTTTGCTTTATTTTAATGACACTATGTGGTCAAAAATATCTATCTATCTATCGCTGGGCACAGTAATTGAACATTAAATGATAAATTCGCAAAGATTTGAGATAATTTTTGTGGATTTTCTTTCCTGCCGACACAGCAGCATTTGTAAAATGAGGCTAATATGTATTAGACATATTAAAGCACAGAATATACAGTAGTGTATTATCACAATACTTGGAAGCAATCATTCTTGTTGGAAAACTTTTTGCTGACCATATATGTTGAAAATGTAAATTTCGTATTATGTCTCTATCTTTGTCTAGTTTTGGGTATTGCATAACCATTTTGTTGTCACACAATCGCAGGATTAGGAAATCAGTATGAAAGTAATACTTTGATTAGTCATTGTGGGACTTATTTGACCATATAATATATTAATAACATCAGTTACAAAAACTGTCAATCTTCAATTCAAAATACTTAAATTGCTCTTTATGCTTAATAACAAAATCATCTATATTCACCACACAGTAAGAAATCACTCTACACTTAATGACTACATGCAACATGCCATCCAAGTTTATAAACATATGAAATGTTAGAAATTAGATTAATGGCCATCAAAAAGCAGCATGACTGACTTAAAAAAAAAGATATTTACTTAAGTTTCCTGTCTGACTTTTTCTTATGAAAAAAAAAATACCTTCATTGATTTCATGCATCTAATCTATAAAAATCCCTCGTCACACACACTTGCAAACAGAATGGAATGACTGAAATGTCAATAAACTGATATTATGATATACTAACTCAAAATATGTTAGTGCCAACCTTTCAGGTTTGTATCTGAAATCATAACATTCATTCATTCATTATCTCCCACTTTATCCTCTATTAGGGTCGCGGTGGGGTTCCCCATGCCCATCCAGGGGAGAACATCTTGGGCGCTGGGCAGATAAACCCAGGACAGGGCGCCAATCCATCTCTGGACACACACTCACTCACACAAACACACTCTATATGGGGCAATTTTGAGAATTCAATTGACTTGGTCCATATTTTTGGACTGTGGGAGGAAACCGGAGAACCCGGAGGAAACCCACGCAAACACGGGGAGAACATGGAAACTCCACCCAGATGGGGATTCAAACCGGGAATCCCTAGCAATGAGAGGCGAACGTGCTAACCACTAAGCCACCGTGCCACCGAAATCATAACAGTATACTTAAAATTGTATTACACTTGTGTGTAAGAATATAAAATTTATAAAGGTTGTTAGAATACATAAATGATCTGAACTGAATTGCCATTCATCTACATTTTTGGGATGCTGGGCAATTCTCAGAAAGTAGTTATTTTAGGTGACTTTGTTGCTGTTCTTAAATAAATTACTGCCTATTTAAGTATAATTTAAACTTACCACTTAAATTATTATACAGATTCCTTTTGGTTTTATCTTGTAGTTAAAACATTTTAGTTTTTGACCACAAAAACTAGTATAGTGGAATGATTAAGCAGGTGTTCAGCGAGTGTCAGAATATCTGACTTTAACAAAACAACATACTTCTGAAAAATTTTGTTGAGTACTGAAACATTTATTTGGCAGCTGTTTAGTAGTTTTTTTACATTAAAAATGTATAATTTATCAAAACATGTCCGATTAGGTACATTTTCATGTAATATGTTTAAACAAGGTGGCACAAGGTTAGCACATTCGCCTCTCAGCGCTAGGGATTCCCGGTTCGAATCCCCATCTGGGTGGAGTTTCATGGATCAAGTCAATGGAATTCTCAAAATTGCCCCATATAGAGTGTGTCTGTGTGAGTGTGTGCCCAGCGATGGATTGGCACCCTGTCCTGGGTCTGTCTGCCCAGCGCCCGAGACGTTCTCCCCTGGATGGGCATGGGGAACCCCACCGCGACCCTAGTGGAGGATAAAGCGGGAGATGAATGAATGTTTAAACAAATGTATAGCAGTTATTTATAGAAAGTTATTGTGCAGGTTAGAGGTCAGGTTTAATAATTCTAGTGTTGTTCTTGTGTTGTTCTCTCATTTGTAAGTCATTTTGGATAAAAACATCTACTTAATGACTAAATGTAAATGTAGAGGTAATGACATGTTGCGGATGGTCAATCATAAGCATAACTTTCCAGGATTCAGCAGGGTTTCTAAGAGACTGCTGAATACAGACATATACAAAACTCATCACTCACGTGTATTTCATGTTAAAAAAGAGGAAATTGGAAGTAATGGCATTTATTATGGAAGAATTTGTGCTGTGTATTTTTGGACGAGTTTAAGTAACAACAGAAATCATGTGAAGATCAAGTGTCAATTAAGGGGAAGAGTTTAAGAGAAGGAAATTTGCCCACGTTATCAGTATTACATGGAAATTGTGGCACACCTGCCCCAATGCCATGTTTTGTTGATTTAGTGTCAACAAGATAGTACATCCTTTATGACAGTTTTCAAAGTGAAGAACTAGCACACCATGGGTCCATGTAAGTAAGCAAAGTAGTCTGTGAGAAGTTCATACAATTATTATTTTTTATTTTAGTGGAAAAAGAATCTGTCGATTCTGTAGATCGGCAAAGTTAGAACAAATTAGTTCATAAAACAACAAAAGGAAATAAGCTAACATACCTATAATAAAAGATAGTTTTTTTTAAATATGTTTATGTGAACAGAACAGTTATTGAGAATGATTAACAGATTCTTTTGTTTACTATGTTACCAATATATGCAAATAGGTTATAGATTTGCAAATGAAAAGAAACTAGCAAAGCACCAAATGCAAAGTTGCCACAAAACACAGGAAGATCCTTTCAGAGCTTGGTCACAATAAAAGTTCAAACAATACAATATGTTGCTAACTTGTCTTCCCACATAAGAAAATCAAACAAATCTAATCAAAATTGTACCTTCAAACATCAGAAAAGCATTTTTTTTAACTTACATATGACATATTTTTGCCATGTAATCATATTAAACTGTAAATGCACGATACCATCCATCTTGTATTGTAACAACTAGGAGATATAGTTTTGCTGGCTATGTTTGTTTTCTCCTTTTCATTCCTGTCTAACATATACCATAAATCTGTAACTTGCCACTTAAGCACTTTTGTTCAATTTGTTATTAAATATAAAAGCAATCCAATGCTGTATACAATATACTCTGTATACTGCGTAATCACAAAAACATTACAAATAGAATATACATTCAAGTCCTAATTATTCTGTCTTGGCTTTGCCATTGCATCCTAATCTGTAGCTTTATCTAACACACCATATAAATTAAAGGCACAGATATTTCTGTTTTAATCACTGTAAATCCAACTTCTAGATTATGTTCCTAGTTAACCAACTTTGCAAATTATATTTGATCAAATTTATCTTAATTAAATAATCAAAAGAAATAATCTAAATTGTATATTCTCAAGACAAACAACACAGTGCATAATTATACAATATTATAAAACTTATACACAAAAATCTTAAATAAAGAAATTCATATAAATTTATTCATGTTAAATGAACATTTGAATTGTAATCTAGCTGTTTGAGGGACGGAGAGTAAAACAAGAAAATGGCATGTTAGAGAAGCAACTAGTGATTTCGGATGTCACAATTTCACTGAATAAGGCATTTTGTGTGCTCCTAGCAATTGCATTTTGCTGTTTAATTTTGGAGAGCTGTTGTAGGATCATCTGTTTGTCCTGGCGCTGAAAGACTCCACAAAAATACAGCACTGCAGAAAGGTGTTTTGTGCTGGAATAATGGAAACAATGCAGTGTTATCAAACTTTGTGGGTCATACCACATGACTAAATGTTTGACTGAAGGCTAAAGCTTCTAATAAGAGGTTAATCTGTGTGTGACTGGAAATTCCATGATCTTCCCTTAACAATGCCCTGCCATTTCCTCAAGTTGGTGAAGGATCAGAGCACACAGCTCTAATGCTTTTTACTATAAATGACTGAGTCATTACAGGGTTGCACATATTTTTAAAGGCATAGCTCTAAATTTTGATAACAGGAGGTTGAAAAAAGGCATGGAGCAATTGTTCAGGAATTTCCAAGCAACACACATTAACACAGTATTTTTACATTTATTTCAAATTTATTTATTTATTTATTTTTATACTTATATTCTAAATAGATACAAGTGAGGACTTTTAAATCCTGTGTTTAATAAATGATGCATTAATCATAGATTCTGTTTATATACAGTAGGTGTATAGTCTTTTAAGGGCATTACCTGAAATCTGGATAGTCTTTAACAAGTGATTGCAAATGATTAGTTATTTCACTCTTCTTTGTTTCCCTTACAATCTTGCTTAGGTGGTTTCCTACTGGATAGAGCCAGTCCTGGGAAGAATTCTACTAAGAACAAAAAATAGCAGATAAAAGTAGTAAGTTTTAACTAATTAAACCAAAAGGCCTTAAACAGCAAGCTGTCATGGGACAACAGTTTTATCTGACTTCAATAACCAGAACCTTCAGTTGAGATAAATGTACTCTACATCTGAAAATGTAATACACTTGAGGTTTTACAGAATTGAATCAAGACAGAGTCCTAAAAATTGACTGGAAACTCATTCTAGGTACAAGTACTACTACTACTGTAAACTGAATAAAATGCTTAACTGATACAGTCCTATATAGTGTTGTGTGAGTACCATTTCCTGGAACAGTTCAGAGAGCTGACCCCATTGCACTTCTATTTTGGTTGCAGCTTTTTCATTCTTCCTGTTTTTACATGACATTTTATTCTTCATTATCTGGGATATATACTCCTTGACCACATAGTAATGAATGTCACTTATAAACATCTGTGAAGAAACACATAAAAGAGACACGTTAGAATGAATTGACAGCTTATATTATATTATAATTTAATATAAAACACTAGGGGGCGCTAAAGACCTGATTAGCAGTGCCAAAAACACATAAAAGTGCAAAAACACATAAAAGAGACACGTTCGAATGAATTTACAGCTTATATATATATATATATATATATATATATATATATATATATATATATATATATATATATATATATATATTTTTTTTTTTTTTTGTGATATTATATTATAATTTAATATAAAACACTAGGGGGCGCTAAAGACCTGATTAGCAGTGCTAATATATATTTCATCACAATATATATATATATATATAACACTAGGGGGCGCAAAAGACCTGATCAGCAGTGCCAGTAATGCTTCCAGCGACCAGTAGACGTAACAGTAGCAAAAACAGTTTTTTTATTTAAGTTTGTTTTGTATCGGGAAAAAAACGGAGATAAAGGCACACAAAATGCTACTGAAAGTAGGAAGGATGCTGTAAGCTAAATGTGTACAGCCACTTTCACAAAAAAATGTAAAAAGAATGATTTGCTTCCTGACAACGTGCCAACACACTGTGATTTTTATGCACCAGTTTATAGCATGGTGTGACTGTTCATCACCTAACACCCCAATCTTGCACATGTTAAGCTTTTTAGTTTGTTTAGGTCATAAATGGATAAAGGACATACAAGAGTGTTAGACATGTGACAGCAACTCTGAAAATACATTTAAAACAGTTTTCAGAAGCTGTATAAATGTTTATGTCCATAAAGGTATGTTTGGTATGTTTGCGTGTAATGGAAATGACTTCAAAGATTAATGAAGGTATTTTGTATGTATGTTCACTTTATGAATGTAACTTTTTGTTAACATGTTCTTTACGGTGCAAACATTACCGACTGTTCCTTTAACCATACAGATAAGTTTTGAAGAAAAAAAACAATGTCTATGTAGGCAGGGGAAATGGTTTTATACCACACATATTGCACAGGTGCACAGTTGCATTATGGTTTTCTCATTATGTAACTAAGGTGCTACATGTCAAACAGAGTAGCACACACTTCCTTCCTTTAACATATGCTTTCACAAACCTGGTCCTGGAGGCCCAGTGCATTGCACACTTATGTTTTTTCCTGCCTGAACACATTTACTGTAAACACTAAAATATGAGGAGGGATGGGCCTTTTTCTTTTTTAGATACAATCATGTTCTATTTAAAATAACAGTCTCTGTTACCATGTTAGCAAGAAAAAAAATAAAAAAAATTTATATATATATATATATATATATATATATATATATATATATATATACATACATACACACACACACACACACATACATACTTGTACATACATACATACATACACACACACACACACTTTACTGAAAGCTGGATGTAACCAACCACCTTCTTTTAAATTTAAAAATGACATGAAATGTAACAAATTAAAGTTCACAGCTATGCACATTCCAAGCAATTTCTGTCCTAATTCTGGAAGAAGACAATAGTTCTGTACATGCTATTAAACAAATGTGGCCAAATGCATCCCAGACCACCTTTGTACAGTATGTTAAAAAATGCTTATTTTTATATTGGATCACATAACAGGTTTTATAAAAATTCATGTTGTCCACCCAGAAACTCTAAAGTTACAAGTCATTTTAATGTTATAAAAATCCTGATATGGTCCTGCTAAAAGTAGACATAGTTCCTTGGAAAAGATGTTGTTTTGATAGCTGATAGTAAGTTTTTCCATGTCTGCCTCCATTGACCGTAAATATGGACTTTGTAGTTCTACAATTATAGACTTTAGTCCATCTGTTTATGGACTACAGTGCATACTGTGTTCGTGTCATATACTGTTTACAAGAAACCTTTCATGAACTGCTTCATATAGTTTCTAAACAGATGAACCTAACTTTATTATTACTTCTAATACCTTTAGTGTTTGCACCTGTGTAAGAAGAAAGATAACCCCAAAAGTTTTTTCCATCACCTCAACAGCAAATAATTGCAAGTACTGTTCACAATTGCTAACAGGACTTAGTATGGGATAGCCTTTGTCTGATTTTTTTTTATTTGTTTGTTAAATTAGCAGTAATAAGCATTTGGTGGCACAGGTTTTAAGAAGTATAGTTTCTTAGTTACTGGTAATCGTCAAATCAATTGTTTGTTGATCTTAAGCGTACATATGAATATGTAACTTCATATGTTTATTTTATTTGTTTTTTTGCTATTCTTTGTTACTGAGGAGGATGATTCTGATCCAAAGTGTTTCATGGTAAAATGTCTTTTGTCAACAATAATTAATCATTCAATTGGGGGACTGTTAGCATGTCTGTTAGCATGTCTTTGAAATGTGGCAGGAAACAGGAGTACACAGAGAAACACACAGGCGCAGGGAGGATATGAAGACCCCACACGGAAAGGGCCTTTGTTGCCCCAACTGAGATCCTTCTTGTCATTGTGCCTCCACTTGGAATTGTCATATTCTGTACATGTATTAAAATTATAAAATTATAAATATTCTGTACATGTATTATAATAATAAAATTATTAAATTCTCCAGAAACCACATTTGTACAGCCAATGGTGAAGTGGACATTCTTTACAAATGTTTAGGCGGTTTTAGGCTTGTGTGGTTATCTGGCTAAGGTAACCAAATCATTCCATACATGATATAGTCAATAAGTATGCACCGTGTGTCTGTGTGCATGTAAAAGAGGGTGAGCAAGTGAGAGAGAGAGACACACACACCTTTTGATGTTGGGGGACCATGTGTTTACTCTTTTTAGACAGATATTTAATCTTCTGTTGTAGTTGATGAAAGTCTTCATCAGATGATAGCCAGTTCTTTGTCATCATTTTCCCCAGAAAAGGCTGTAAAGTGTATCAGAAGTGTAAGTGTGAATTCAAGCAAATTATATTACGAAGGGGATTTGAACACCCCCCACCCAACCTACAGATTGATACACAGCCTTAGCACTAAACTACCACTATGAAAACCCCTACCACTGATATAATTACAGTTACAGAATTTAATATTTACTCCATCTTAGATCTTACACACAAATAAAGTCATCCACAGGAGCCATCATATATATTATACAGTTGCTATTCTTGGACTGAGAAATAGGAGCTGACAACAGCATTGTTACATAAAAACCTATTTACTTAATCATTAACACCCAGGGACAATTTAGAGTTGTTACTTAACTTATTGATTGAACCTTATCTGGGAGGTGGAAAAACAACATACATTTGTATTAGAATCAGAATAAGAATACTTTATTAATTCCCAAGGAGAAATTGCAGAATATACCAAACTCAATTTATAGCAAAAAGTGAAACAGGAAATTTATATGTTTATGCGGTACATTTTGTAAAATGCTACTAAAATGTATGTCCACTGTTTTTATATATTGACCAATTTTTTTATGTCTTATATACTTATGATATAATTATACAGGTATAATTTTACAAATTCAGGCCTACTACTTAATTATGGGTTTTAATTCTGCTGTTTGTCAGGCCATTATTGTAAATAACATGTTCTTAATGACTTGCCTGGTTAAATCAAATCAAATAAAATAAATAATTTTATTAACTAACTTTTTTATTTATGATAACTGACATATTTTTACTATGGCATATCTGACCTGCAGACAGAGCAGCTGAGCAAACACATACTATGTTGACTTAGGCACATTGTTGTACCATATGCAACAAGAGACCTAGGATATGACTTCATAATAATGGTAGGATGTCTCTCTAAAATTTACTGTTAAACATGAACAAGAATGTTGCAACTTACAAAGCGGCAAAAAAATGTTTTACAGCACTCTAATAATACTACTAATTCTGTATTTTATTATGCTTATGTTTTAGCTACTACTCCTCAGTCACAATACTAATTTGGATACAATAGGGAAAAAAAGAATATTGCTGCTTGGTTCCTAATGATAAATATATTAAAGCATAAAGTGAATTTATTAAAAAACAGTTTGCAAATAAAAAAAAATTGTACTTATTATCTCAAATTTATTTAGATAGATTGAATTGTTAGAAAAAGCATATGCACAGATGGATATTCTGGCTATTTCACCTTGGTGTCAATTTTGTAGTGTTCTAGCAGAGAGTGACACAGCCTTTTCACAATTTCATCAAGCTCCATGTCCAGCTGTTGCATCTGATCTGGACACTTTGTTCTGTAATCCTCCATGTGCGCTCTGAAACATAGAAAAGTGAAATTAAAAAAGTGACAAAACAGTTAAAAATTCTAGTAAAAGTGATTCAATTGTACACAAACCAAAAATTGTAAACAAATCAGAGGGTGTGGTAGCTCAATGGTTAGGGTGTTGGGCAATCTATATGAAGGTTGTGGGTTCAAATCTCAGGACCAGTGAATGTACCAATGTACCAGTTTGCTCCAGGGGTGCTGTATCAATTCTCTGTTCTGACACCAACGATCAATTTGGGATATTTGTAAGTCGCATAGGATAAAAGCAACTGGTAAATGCAATGGAGATTTTCTGTTTTAGGTGATCTTGTCTTTATTTCCATCTGACATAAACCACTTCATTGCAATCATTACATGCCAGAAATGCTCTCTTACCATATTAAATAATTGAAACAAAAAATAGTCTTTAGGCATAGCAGTCTAGACAAAACAAAATTTTAGAAGATGAGACACATTCTAAAAATGCAATAAAGCCATAGACTGTTTAGTATTGGATAACAATATTTATTCTATTTGTTTAACACAAATTTAGAAACTGATTATTTAAAATATTCATAACAGCTGTTTAACTGGTCACTGAGGTATAATATTTAAGTAAAAAAGTTACACCTATCAAAGGCTTAGTTTTAGTAAACAAGGATGCATCAGTGTTTACCACTTTGTGCAAACATCATGAGAGATTTGTCTTTTATCATCCACAGTTTAAAATATTAGAATCAACACCCTGTGCAAAGACCAAGAATGAAACCCCCTTTGAATATGCCCATGGAATCTATAAACAGTATTGTTTGATAAACCATCATGCTACTCTGAAGGACACAACCACTTGAGCTTGGGTGTATTTAGAAAAATCACTGTCTGCTGTTGGCATCAGGATATGGACATAAATCCGTATGATGCAAAATTCTAAATTTGTGCAGAAATTTGTTTTTGCTCTTTCTTAAGACAAGTTTTGCGGTCAGCTTGTTTTAGGAAAAATAACATTTTACAAGCCAGGGATGCAAAGGGTCAATCCAAAATGTTACAAACAAACAAACAACAAAAACAGCATGTGGGATGGTATGGGTGTGCATACCAACCACATGGGTTATTTGCATATTACATACATACAGTCATTTTGCAAACATTTTTATCCTAAGTGACTTACAAGTAGACCAGCTTAATGTTAAAGGTCAGGGGAAATGAAATGTTAATGGCCCTGCTCAAGAATGAAGAAGATATTCGAAAATGAAGAATATTTAAGAACAATTTTAACATTTTGCAGCCATTGTATACTGCCTAACACAAAAATGCAAGCCGAAATGTATATTTTCAGTGAATCGTCAAAAACACTGTTTTTTTTTTGTTGTGATATTGGTGTACTGTGAAAGGTACTCACTTTAAACGAGTAAAGCTGTTAATATAGGTGATATGGTATTCAATCCATAGGGAGGGATCCTGAATGGTATTACTCCATTCTACAAAGGCTGACTCAAATCTTTGAAGAAAAAGATTTTTTTAAATTAGAGTCATTGTTGGTGTTTCGTGCCAAGTTTCAAATGAAGTCAGACAAAATTCCAGGAAACTCCACAACTGTAACATACACCAAAGAATGTAAACACTGACTAGAACAGTGCATTGATTAAAAGAACCTGTGTTTGTAAAACAATCATCATTAGTTTAACAATATATGTAATCTTATTTTAAAATGGATTTAAAGAAGTGTTTCCTTCAGGAAATTTTAGGAATTTACTCCAAGCCTAAAAGTACAACACTAAATTAATTTACTGTTTAGGAAACTGCTTTAGCTCTTCAGTGCAACAGTACACCGCTCTCTGCTCCATATTCACATCAAGCCAACTGGATGTTTGGATTTGTCCTTTAATTTTCTGCGAAACACAAACAAAACAAAACCGTTTACTTTCATATAAAATTAAAACAATCATGCCCCCTAGAGTTTAATCCATGCTCTGCATGTTCTGACGTCAGTTGCATGGGAAACCACGGGACTTTTACCACAGCTCTTTAATATTGTGAAACTACATTATAAATACAGAAGTCAAGAGAATTAAATAGGCAAACCATCCAGATATCCATGTGAATGTGAGAATCGTAGAGCTCCTCATCCTCATCAATCATCGGAGTTTTCTGGTCTTGCCACATCTCATCGTGTTCCAGTTTGGTTACTCTGTTTAAGGATGACCTTAAGTCACTCTGTTCAAATCAGATAAATATTATTTTTGTTTTGTGCTATTTGACCTATGCACAGTTTCCATTTGGCAAGTACTTTGAACCTGTTTTTGGCTGTTTCCTACCTGTAAGCGCTTGCAGTATAAATTCTTGATCTGTGTGAGGAAATCCTGATCTAGATTCAGCAATTTATGCTCTTCTCTTACCTCTGGCTGTAAGGAACTATGTCCCATTATCTTCTCACTGATAAAAAGTAGAACACAATTAGGTGATTTCATATGATCTCAAAGTGCCACATTAAAAGAATTCAAAATAGTAATTGCAGAATAATTTTAGAAAGGCATAGCAACAGTAATATTAATCAGTATTATAGTAAAACCAACACCAACTGGCTAATATATCGATGAATAAATAAGTAATAAGTAAATAAATAAATAAATGGGGCGTCACGGTGGCTTAGTGGTTAGCACGTTCGCCTTTCAGCGCTAGGGATTCCCGGTTCTAATCCCAATCTGGGTGGAGTTTCCATGTTCTCCCCGTGTCTGCGTGGGTTTCCCCCGGGTTCTCCGGTTTCCTCCCACAGTACAAAAACATGGATTAAGGTCAATTGAATTCTCCAAATTAGCCCATATAGAGTGTGTTTGTGTGTGTGAGTGTGTGCCCAGCGATAGAGTGATGCCCTGTCCTGGGTGTATTTGCCCAAAACGTTCTCCCCTGGATGGGTATGGGGAACCCTACCCCGCGACCCTAGTAGAGGATAAAGCAGAAGATAATGGATGGATAAATAAATAAATTAAAGAGCAATGATCACAGAAAATCTTAGTATTCTATTCTATTCTATCTAACACAAAATGGAGAGTATTGAGAAAATTCCAGAAGAATACCGAATTACACTAAACAATTTCATAAGTGTATACAATAAAGCATTAACAAAATGCTAATTGTACATGCAGTTTGTTTGGTTCTTCAGTTAAATGTTTTTATTAAGTACTGGATGGAAAAACAAGAAAAGCTCTGAATGCCAGAATGATCTGTTCATTGGGAGTTTTACAGACGCACACAATACTAAGCATTGTTTGAAAAGCTTTCTACCACACTGCTTTTTGGACTTTGGAATTAAAAAGAGAATTGTGGAATTAAAAAGAGAATTTTGGTATGTTCAGTGGTCAGTGTCACCAATTATTTTTATTAAAATGAGGCCATCTAGTCATGCTTGAAAATGTTTTTACAAGATCAGTGTAAAAAGGGAAGCATAGATGGGGATAAAATATAAAAGGTCTAATGTGTCCACAAATGTTGAACAAAACACAATACTATCTATCCACACTCCAAACACTACTTTCAATGTTGTGTTAAAACACTATTGTGTTTCTGCAAATCCAAACTTTCCCCACACAATTTACCTGTTTTCTAATCAAAAATTCAAAAAACAAGAAGGAAATTGCTTTTGCATCTAAACGATTAAATTAAAATGGACATGACATTTGTCCTTCCTGCCAATTTATTTACAGACCTCATACTGTCAAAACAAAACAGAGCCTTACAGATTATCGACAGTGATGCAATCATTATTTCTGTGAGTTTAAAATAGAACAACCTTGGAACAATAAAAAAGTACTACAAACATAGTTTGATAATTGTAATATACTTGGCACTCATTTTATAATGCTACTGTCATAGAACAAGAAGGATTCATCTAAAATACAAAAAGCATCTTACCTGCCAAAGGCATTAATAATAAAATCCAGAAGGGCAAAGTAATCCTTTAGCTCTGTTACCTTTGGAAAAAGTAGCCTTAGATGTTCCGATACAACATCATGAAAGGCTGAAACGTAGGTATCAAACACATCAAAACTTGGTGGGTATGCACTCACAAGGTCTTCCTTTACTTTTTTCAGATCCTCTACAATTGCTTTCCCCACTTGTCCTAAGTGCACTGCCAGCCATGAAGGATTTTGCTCAAGAGTCTCCAGGTTGACTTTCTTGATCGTATCATTCGCCCCATTTTTTACTGCAGCCTTCCAAGAAACTCTCAATTCACCCAATCCTCCTATATCCTCATTTCGCTTTTCTTGCTCCTGGATGATGCAGCCCACATGCTTCAGGTGCTCTATGCTGTTTAATGGCAGGGTACAAGAGTGTCGGACAATTTCAGTCAGTTTGTCCCTCAGGGTTTTGCAGAGTAGGATCAAGTCTTTCTCTTTATTGACTAGTGCAGCAGGATGGATTTCTTTACCCAAACTTTTCACCTCATGCTTATACTCCTGCTGCAGAGACAGCAGATTTACATAGGCCTCATCCAAGATTTCATCTTTAATGAGTCTGTCAATCTGCATAACTTATAAGACAAATGACAAAGAGAGTTACAATTTCTAAAATCAGCTGATGAAAAAAAATTAAATACATAATATACAACACTGTAATCGACTACTTTAATATGTTGTTTAAGACCCCTGTAAACCAGTCAAGGTTATGTAATCTAAATATATTGCACAGCTTGAATGAGGGTATTACATTCTCACATTATGTTCTTAAAGGATTAAAATAACAGTAATATAAGACTAAAATGTGTATTATATTTACCAGACAAAGGTTCTTCAGGGATTTTAGGAAGTATGTATGGCATTTGAATCTCTGCTGCTTTTGTTGTTACCTCTTCTTGCCCATTCTGCACTAATAATAAACAATAACACATACGGAAGACAATACTTAGACTAAACTTGAATTAAAAAATAAATAAAAAGATGTGTTATTTTATTCATTGGTTTAAAAATGCTAGTGCAAGAAATTAAAAAATGTTTTGCATCAAGCATTGCACATCATTGCATCAAAACATCATGCATCAATCTCAAATTTTAGCCTAATTTAAAAGTTGATAATGAGTAGTTCTTTTTTATCATGGTCCTCAAACCCTCACTGCCAGCACAGTTTAGTGTATTCTCTGCTGCCAACAATCAATCAACCTAATCAGTTCACTGACTATTGACAATAACAGGGCAGAGCTATTATAATAATATAATAACAAGGCACTGAGCTATTAATAATAGCAGTGGGCCTCCAAGAGGAGATTTGGGAAACACTAATTTAAAGAAAACTAAATGTTTCATTGATTTAGAATAGTTTATTGTTCTGTCAGGTGTTGTGAATGATCTTGCTTATGTCAATGGTATTTTAAATTATAGACACAAGACTTATCAGGGGAAAAAATAATGGGTTTATTTTCAACTTACGTGGTAAAGCTGGAGAGTGTACTGGAGTTTCCAGATTATGATCATTATCACTTGTAGAATTTACTAATTTGTTCTTTGAGGATAGAGGACTCATTACTCCACGTCTAATGCTGTCTCTAATTGTCTTTACAAATCCTGATTTCTTTTCTTTGTCATTTTTTGGTATTGATTTACTTTCCTTTTCGGTCACACAATCATTTTCTTCAATTACTGATATTCCAGTAATGTCACAGGATTCATCTCCATCCTCTCTTTCATTATCCGACATTTTGCTTTTGACAGACCTGTGACAAAGAAAAGTGATGTGACAAAATAAACAACTAAAGAAACATAATAAGAACATAATAATAAATACTAGAAAGTTAAGAAATGAAAACAGAATAATCCCGGAACATTTCAGACACCAATTAGTGTAGATTTCTTAGCTCTATGCATACAACATTAGAAGGCTGTCCTTGCATGTTTACTGAAAACAATGGGTTTGCTCTTAGAGGGGGAGGTGTTAAAATAACCCTATGCACAGTATGTTATATATATATTTTTTTTAATGTTGTATTTTATGTTGTATTTTTAAAAAAAGATGTTAAAACACAAAATTAACCTTTTAAACAAAATATATACATAAATAAAACATGCATTATTATGCATGAAACTAATGTTCAATTCTAGTCTTGATTGATTCTTTTACTGCTGTCCTTCAAATAACACCCCAAAGGAAAAGAGGAACAGATCTACTGTGAGACCCAAAGTAAACCAAGTTCACCACAAATCAAAAACATGTCTAGTTATTGCATACAAATATTCTACTAAAACATTCAGTATTTAGAACAACACTACATGTCTAACCTGTCTAAAATCGTTTACATTAATATTAGATCACTCTTAGCGAATACAGTGTGTGCAAGTTAGGAGATTAAATATAGTTTAATCATGCCTGTGTATGCACACTTACTTCGAGATGTACTTTCAATAAAGTGGCCCAAGACCTTCCAAGTTATATTCGAGTCAACGTTTATCACGGTAATAGTTCATAATCACAATAAATACAGAACCAACCAAACAGGTCTTAAACTTTTTTTTTTTTCAAATCTGAAAGTCAAATCGTGACGACAATGAGCGAAATGTCACTAACCTTGAAGTTTGACTCCAACGCACAGCACGACTTCCCAAAACAAGTAGTAAGCACCTTAAGAATGCAACTTCATCTTCAAGTAAATACAAGGGCTTATATGAAGCCAATATGAATTACAATATGAATTGTAATTCTATTTTAATAAAGCGCCTGTCCCTCAATCGAGCTGTATTGATGCAGATTGTTTCACTTCCGTCGGCTCCAGTTAAACCTGAATGGAAGCGCTAATCCCACCTGCACTGCGCCCTAACAGACAAAGCGACACAGGAGGAGGAGGAGGAGGAGGAGCGGACAGTCGTGTAATCACTGTTTAAAATAAAGGAAACTTTTTGAAACTTTAAAATAATGGAAGGGTTTCCCAGCAAATCCAACCCATAGCTAGTGTGACTTTTGCTAATATGCAAAGTAACAGGCTGTTTTTAAACCACTTCCTATTTTACCGAAAGCGTGGATACAGTCTTAAACTACCATCAAACAGGCTTGGTTAATGTACAACGAAGCTAAAACATGTTATATAATACATGTTATACAAGCATAGTAGTAGCCCCAATACGGCGCCCTTAGCAGTAGACCTAAGGGTAAGCTACTGGCACTTAGAGAATAAAGTTTGTATTACCTTCAGTAATAAATAGGACACCTGAATTAAACCGCTGTTATGAGAGCTAAAATTCTAATTGCCAAACAGTCTCTAACAAATAACAAAAGTAGACAAACACGTCTACCCTGCATTAAGGTATGACGATTTCTTTACTACAATGCAATCATTTTTTACCACGTCTTAAGAAATAAAATGCTGCGTGGTGTGTTTTAAAAACTATTTTCGCTTTTGATTCCCCATTAGCTATTTGTTCAGGCCTTGCCCACTTGTGTAGGTGTACAGTTACCGTTGTGTTATGAATTAAAGGTGAGTAAAAGTGAAAGTGAAGCTAGTCAGCACCTGAAGAGGTCTAAGGTATAAGTTCGAGCACATTATTTGGTAAGTAAATTCCTTTTTCATGCCATTTAACATTTTAAGCAATGTTCTAAATCATTGCAAGTGACCAATTTACCTTATTAAAGCCAAAAAAACCATCCCCGTGTTGTGTGGCGTGTACGGCTTTTAATAAAATATATATATATATAAAGGAAAGGTTTCTGCTACGTTTAAAAAAAAAAAAAAAAAA
This sequence comes from Corydoras sp. C115, assembly GCA_019802505.1. Taxonomy (NCBI): domain Eukaryota; kingdom Metazoa; phylum Chordata; class Actinopteri; order Siluriformes; family Callichthyidae; genus Corydoras; species Corydoras sp. C115. The sequence goes on from JAFMOC010000007.1 coordinate 12,319,861, forward strand.
AAACGACCACAGATCGTAAAAAGTAACTGGATCGATGAAGTATTCTACACAAATAATCACATGTTGCCTCAATGCAGAATACTTTATGAATATAATGTATTGGAAAAATTTGGAACCCTGACGGTGTAAACATGAACACTGCGCGTTTGTCAGTCAGTTTTACACTACATCACTTCTATAGCTGAAGTTTTTACAAGCTACATTCATAAGTAACGCTATATTGTATTTAAGTTAAAAGTATCTTAACAATGGTTAATTTTAAAGAAACAAAAAAAAGAGATTTAAAGCATTATATATTTGTCAGTGTTATGTGAAGTGGTAAGTGAAGTTCTAAACACTGCTATTTGTACTAATAACAGGAATGCTATGTTTTGTATTGGAGTGCAGAGACACTCTTGACTTCTAATGTGATCGAGCCTAATGCTTACATACTCAAATATTGATTTAAAAAAAAAACAAAGTTTCTCACTTCTCAAGATTTTCCATACTGAAAGAAATGTATTATGTGTTATTTTTTCTATTTAGTGTGATTGTAATCTCACAAAATTCATAATAATTTGTCTGATATATCAGGTGATAAACATCTCTAAACAAAAAAACTGAACTTATAAGTTAATTATAATACAATTATTAAATAAAGATCAAACATTTGTCATTTTCAATAGGTTGTAGTGAGGTGTCAGATAAACAATGAACATGATCGATAACAAATGCATATATTTTATTCTTAACATTTTAACTTTGAAGCTTTCTAACTATATTACTAACATATTATAATATTGCACAGAGGCAGAGAGAATTCGAATAAAATTATTCATGTTATTATTTAATACCCCAGCTGCTTTTAGGATGGCAGAAAAGAAACTGAATGTAAACACAGATTCCACAGTGGACAACAATGAACGAGAAGAGAAAGAAAACGCACCTGTTTTACAAAAACTGAAACGGACTTTGTCGAGGAAATTGTCAATGAAAAAAGAACAAGTTTCTGAAGTACCAGAGACAGAGGAGCCTGGTGTTACACCAACTACAGATTCACCGACCTTTGAAGCATCAGGTTGGATAAACTATATTGTTAATGTTTTATTTTCAGCTAAATTGTTCCACATGCAACAAAAATTGAAACTGCAGCTTGGCTTTTTTGTTTCTTTATTTTCAGAAGAATCTGGGTTATCTCAGACATTCACACGTTTAAGAAACAGTTTTAGAAAACTAAAAAAAAGGCCATCTATTCAAGAAGAGACTGTACTAATACCTGGTGCAATGAGCAGTTCCATAAAGAATGAAGACTTCAATATTCAAAATATTCCAAAAAAGCCTTTAACGGGTAAGTAACATTGAGCAACATATTATATGGTGGCTGTCACTAGTGTATTATTATTATTATTATTATTATTATTATTATTATTATTATTATTATTATTATTATGTGATGCAAAATACGGTGGCTTGTTTACAGTGGAAAATGTATTATTTACAAATTAAACATCCAAAAATATTGCTCAACAATTAATAAAAACCAACAGTTTAACGTACTACAATAATATTGTATAACTACATATATCCATGTCACAGTGTTTTTTTTTTTTTCCAACTTTTTGTATATAGTAATGCAAATTCAAAAGCTCATTCAGAGCAATATCTTGGATAAGGCGTATGTGAATGTTCGATCACTGCAGCTGGAAATTCAACAAGAGCAGAAAGCTTCAGGACATAAAGCTGATTCAATAGGATTGACAGATAAACAGAAAAACTTGAGTCTGCTTTACAATGACCTGAGAGACAAGGTGACTGAAATTGTTCGGCAATCATGTGCTACACCTTCGTCCAACAAAGAACTATTAGGGCATGTGGCCATTATCATTCAGGAGCAAGAAAAAATAAATGAATATTCAGGCATACAGATACATCACTGGAAGGCAGCAGTTGAAAGTGCGGTATGGGACACACTCTCCAGTGTCCATTTGGACAACCATGAGCAAAATCCTTTCTGGATAGCAGTACACCTGAACCATTTGAGTCAAAGGATTGTGGAGCAGATTAATATTGCAAATGCGGAGCTGGCCAATATTTATCCACCAAGTTTCAAAGTGTTTGAAACTTATGTTTTATCATGTCACAAGTTTGTAGGTGAACACCTTAAATATCTTTTGGGGAAGGTAACAGAACCTAAGGATTTTAATTATGTTCTGGATTTTATCAACAGCTATAAGTAAGAAAATTATTTAGTATTTAATGAAATAGATTCAATAAAAAATGACTGTACACAAACTAAATACACCTTTATATTACAGCAAAAAGATTCTTGGTAATGCAGAATTACAGCCAAAGAAGATGGAGCCAAAGCTACTGACACTATCTGATGACTTATATCAAATTATAATTGCATGCCCTGACTTTCTACAGGTAAGCAACTGGTGACATTAGCTAAATACAAGTATATGTACTGTATATATATAATCTTGCGTATCACAAAAATTCTAAATAATGTGTCATGTCTAGGTGCAACAATTGCTCGTTTGTTGAAAAAAAAAAGACTAAAAGTGGCCTGTGTCATTGTAAGCATTTACACTTCTGTGTTGAGTTGTTTGCGTCACACAGCTATTGCACTTTAGGGTCATACAAATATACAAGTTAAAAGACCCTTTCAGTTAACCACTAGCCATTAGTATATAATGCACTGCCTGCATACCGATTGTGCAGAAATTAGTTTGAGGCATGTAACAGGCAAATTTTTTACATTATCTGGATATCTGTGTCAAAGATTTTCTGATAATAAACTGCTCATTTCGAGACCACCATGAGACCAACATGCCCATCAGCATAGATATCTTGTGAAAGTTATAATGCTTAATGAGTGTAAAACTTTATTTGATCATTTGCAGAGCTTTTAGCCTCATTGGGCCCTGACACATTCATTATTCAGTAACAATGCTGTGTCTATATGAGGCTGTACTTTTATTGTACCACTCAAAGCACAAAGCTTAAAGATGTCTGAAAGCATTAAACAAGTTTGATAAAATATAGGTAAACTTACTTTGTTAAATATATCATATACAAAAATAAAACTATTATATCATTTTTAAATAATATACAGTATAAATCACTTTTAATATTATAATGTTACAGATTAGATTGTGTAAAATACTACTAATAATGCATGAAATAAAGATAGTAAACACTTACTTGTGAAAATATTTTAGGGAATGAAAATAATGAGAAAACAGGGAGTGGTATGTATCTGAGGGATGATGTGTGATTCTTATTGATTTTTCTTTAAATATATTTAATGATCAGTAGTTCAGGGGCTGAGTAATTTCTCAGTTCTCCCATTTTCCAAAAGAATACAAAGCATTATTTGACTGAGCAAGCATTTTAGCTTTAAATGACATGTATTACACTGAAATGGTAACTAATATAATGCAGAAAAAAGAGTAAGAAAAGAATGTCCTGTATTTATCATGAATTTGGATTATCTTTATTGTTCAACACAAACAAAATACATAAAACAGATAACACATAAAACACATAAATAGATCACTGCTTTCTTTTTGTCAGATTCTATTGTTAAAATACAATCTCTCCAAATACTGTACTAAATGTTTCAAAAAAAGTCATCTGATGTGCTTATCATTCTGCACTGAATGACACAGACCTGACTGAAGTAATTGGATATGGAAATAAAAATGTAATTGACTCAATTATTGCTAACATTTTGACTAAGCATCGACTAAGCACAATGTCACCCACTGAAAATTAGTTTTTTATACACTGTTTTTGGAAGAGTGGAAATACTTATTTCTCCAGTATAGGACTTATGACTCCAGTATAGGACTAAGCGAGAGATAATAAATAAATTAAAGCTACATAAATATTGAAAGTTTATCAAATTCATTCATTCATTCATTCATTATCTTCCGCTTTATCCTATATTAGGGTCGCGGGGGGGGGGTTCCCCATGCCCATCCAGGGGAGAAAGTTTCGGGCACTGGGCAGATACACCCAGGACAGGGCGCCAATCTATCGCTGGGCACACACACAGACACGCACACAAACACACTCTATATGGGGCAATTTGGAGAACTCAGTTGACTTGATCCATGTTTTTGGACTGTGGGAGGAAACCGGAGAGCCCGGAGGAAACCCACGCGGACACGGGGAGAAAATGGAAACTCCACCCAGATGGGGATTCGAACCGGGAATCCCTAGTGCTGAGAGGCGAACGTGCTAACCACTAAGCCACCGTGCTGCCAGTTTATCATATTGCAAATGTTAATTAATTTTGAGCTTAAATTGCCATGCATGAGCATAGAAAATGCAAAAAAGTATCACACTGCCATTTTGCATGTTTATATTCATCTTTCAATACATATTCAAGTTTCAATACATATTCAAGGTTTCTTGGATAAATGTGCCTCTGTCCCTGCTTTTTTTTTGTGTTGCAGACATCTTTATCTTTTCTCAGCTTCAGCAAAAAATCATGCAATTTGGCAAATTAATCTTTAGAAAGTGTCTAAAATTTCCACATTTGTAAAATTGCATGAAATGTTTTGTTATTATCTTTATCAGGAAGCTTTACATAAAACCCTGGAAGACATCATAAATCATGAACAGGAAGTTTGGAAGAAAAAAGAAACTCCCATAAAAACAGAGGATGGACAATTTCTCATTTCTCATGTTCACATAAATATTCGTAAAGTATGTGTATCATCATTTTTTAATATAAACTTGCATGAAAAGATAATTTGTGCTTTCAATTAGTGCATGAGTGACTTTAACAGATAATCTGTTATATTTATTTTACATATATTTATTTTCTTTTTTGCAAAATATTTACTAATTCCTAATGAAATGTTCACAAAATCTAATAATATTTGTTATATCTAGATGGTATCAAACTATTCAGTGATAACTGAAGAAAACCTGAAAAAAAACATTGTTTGCAAATGTATGGAGGTTTTGAAAGACTTTCCCAAAAGGTAAATAACATAATAGATGCTGACTTGTGATTGTTGTCATGCCGCTTTAAACTGTTGAATGATTTCAAAGACTTGATTGATGTATTACTTATTTAGAAACAAAAGTTAAACATGTTTATGTGCTCATTTTATCTTTGTCTCCCTCTGACTAGATTTGAGGACCAGTTTATGAATTACAGCGTCTCTTTGTTAGGCTCTGACTTACTTGACTGTTGTCTGTGGGCTGAATATCACATTGCTTATATTAATAGCTTTGAGATCCTCAAGTAAGTCATTGTTAAAAAATACTTTTTGAATTCAAAGTAAAGACAGTACCTTAATTACCCATTAAAAAACCTTATTAGCCGTTATCAAAAGATGAATTAATTATTTTACCCATTTATTATAATTGGTGAGAGGATGGGTTCTGTGGCCTACAAATTGCTAAGTGTGTCAAAGTTGAGGAAATGACAAATGGTAAATAATGTAGTGCTTTTATGAATTAATTATTAAGGCAATATTAGAGGTAACTTTTTCAAACTTACATGACTGAATAATATATAAGGAGGTAAAGCCGAAACTGGAAAAAAAGATTTTGAACAAAGAGCTGGACAGTATTTAAGATTATGAATGAAAACATGGAATTTCAAACATTTGTTGAAATTCCATCATTAAGATATCATCATTAAGATAATATGTTCAGTAGATATTTTCCAGTACATCAGTACCAAGCTACAACCATAAACACAGTCTTAGTACCATGTATTGTTGAAGGACAGGATATAACAAAATAGTTTGAGTTGCTTAATGCTAATCTGAGACCATGAGAGAACAAATTGTTTTTACAGACTTTACTGATTTGGAAAATGAATGCAAGCATGACTGTGATGGTACTAGCAAATGTGTTTGGCACCCTGCCAAATCTTGATACCCACTCAGGATGACTGTTGTTTTTCTAAAGTTCATAGTTGTTTTATTTTGTAAATTGCCAAGTTCTGTAAAAATGTTCTGTACAAAAAAATGTACTGTAAAAATGTAAATAATATAAAGTATTATAAAATGCAAAAAGTTTCATTTGATTTTAATAATTTAACTGAATGCAAGTTGGTACAAAGTAAACATAGTATACAAAAAGATCACAAAAAGAACACAAACATGTTATGTACACTGGAACAGAGCCAGCAACAATAAATATTTTAATACAAACATATTTTCACATGTGCATATACACATGCTTTTATGATATACAAATATAGATTTTCTCATTATGTAAAGTAATTCCATCATTTTAATATAATTTTTAGCAATAAGGCTGATTCATTCATTTGCCATGTCCTGACCTGGATTAAAACATCAGAATTCTGTGTTTCTGTTTCAGAGATTATGCAGATGGTTATAAAATAAACTTCCCATCTCAGGTGGAACAGTTACAAATTGAGGTAGATGGACTGCTTGTCCAACTGAAACAGGCTCTACTGGATCAAATTAAAGAAGAAATTGAGGTGGGCTTTACTGGGTGGAAATTACATGATTATTTGTCTTTGCAGTTCTGTTTGTTTTTTAATAATAAGCTAAAACAAATTTTTTAATTCTTGATGATGACACTTGAATAAATGAAACATAATGCTATTTTAGCCCTATCTGAGCTTCATGATGACTAAGAAATGGCTGGTCATGGATGATGATTTCAAAGAATTAATGGGCAGGTTGGAAACTTTCTCTGGTTACAGCAAACTAATGAGACACCCATCTGCACAAGTAAGTAGGGTTGTTTGAATTCAATAGTAAACAGTAAAACAATATATCTTTTGAATTATCTGGACTTTTTTACCTTTAGATTTTTAGCAACAAAGTGCATGATTATGTAGTAAAAGGGTACATATCTCAACTACTGACAGCAAAGTACTCTTGCAAAGGCAGGAAAAATGATATTGCTGCTTCTAAAATAAGAGAACAGTGGGGTAAGATCACAAAGCTGTGTGATGAAATGGTAAGAAAGTCTCTCTTATACTGCCTGGCATTTTATTCAAGGGTGAAGAACGTGTATTTTATGTACTTACTTTTTATTGTTTTTAATTAGGGGTCAGCTTTAGATTGGCTCCACCCATTAGGAGACCAACTTAGTGACATAATTGAACAAGAAAATAAAAAGGACATTAAAACTCTACTTAAACCACTGGTTGAACAGTACCCAGACATTAGGTAAGTGTAATTTTGGGTTTTCTAGGCACTACAAGTTTTATCATATTAAAACTTTCTTTAAAATATTTAAATATCTAGTAAGAAGCAACTCTCAGCTATTCTGAACTTCAGAGACAGTGGTTTCAGTCTTGAGACATCTCAGGTTCTTCAGTACTTTACTGAAATTAAACAGAACGCTGGGATTATTAATAATTCTGAAAATCCTGAACACAAATTCTTCAGTGACATTAAGGTAAATACAAACATTATACAGGTACAGTAAAATAAATAATACAATTGTATACAAACACATCCAAAAAATACAGCAGCAAAATACAATGCTTTTTTTTAGTAATTACAGAATCTGATTATTTATTTCATTTTAATTATGAATTATTTGTGTTTCTTATGAGTGCTGTTTACTTTTTGTAGTGAAAAAAATTGCTGCTTTCTCAACTTGGCCAACAGTTGTCGACCAACCATTTATGGGATTCATGGGATACTAAAAAAAAATATTAATCATATTAATAAATCTTGAGTCTTCAGGTTTGTATGTGTACTTTTGTTTAATTAAAATTTTGCTTGAAAACAAAAATATAGGTTTGGAATATATAAAACAAAATAAAGTGCCTATTTATTTGTATTGAATGTATGTGCTATGCAATGATTGTATATGTAATTTTGTCTTTGTATAAGAACACTGACATATGAACATGGTAATGTTTTTTGGGATAATATTACTATCTGTATAAAATGTAATTGTATTTTACATGTTATTGCAACAAGGGCTGAGTGGTTCGCCTCTCAGCACTAGGGATTCCTGGTTTGAATCCCTATCTGGGTGGAGTTTCCATGTTCTCCCCTTGTCCGCGTGGGTTTCCTCCGGGTTCTCTGGTTTCCTCCCACAGTCCAAAAACATGGATCAAGTCGATTGAGTTCTCCAAATTGCCCCATATAGTGTGTATGTGTGCATGTCCATGTGAGTGAGTGTGTGCCCAGCGATAGATTGGCGCCCTGCCCTGGGTGTATCTGCCCAGTGCCCGAAACGTTCTCCCCTGGATGGGCATGGGGAAACCCCCCTCGGATGGATGGATGGATGGATGTTATTGCAACATAGACAATAAAACAATATCTATACATGTAATAGTTAAAAATCAGTGTTTTCAACCTTTGTAAAACCAAGCACCACATGTTTAATTGGTATAATAGAACAGCATAATTGCTATTCTATCGTTTCTAAAATTGTGATGGTATTTAATGCACTATATATAAAACCCTTCATATTTACTTTATGAATATGATTTACTTGCACTTATCACAGCCTGTACTGTGTACTACAGTATTTCGTTGTTCATCGAGCATCAATTCCACTAGATGGCGAGCTATTGCTTAGTTTTGAATAAGTTCTCTATTCCATATCATTAGACCTTCAATAAGAAGTTAAGTCATGAATATACAATAAGTAGGTACAAAACTACACAGACACCATATCCAAAGCATTGCAGACATAAAAAAAATGTCAGTCTGTCTATCTATACAATGCCACCGAATACAGCATGTCAGCAGAAATAAGATTATTAATTTGTAGGTTAGGGTGAAGCTTAAAACTTTAAAATACCTGTTTATAAAATATCTCCATGCCTTTTTTAAAATTCCAGAACTAAGACTCCCATTCACTTTATCAGACCTGATTGGATGTAACATAAATAATAATACAAATGCACATCTATTAGTTAGCCAACTATGGACACATTTGAAATAATAATTTTAAAGAGAATTGCAGCAGGGCAGCCACAGAATACAGAATGAAAGCTTTTTCAAACCATAGGTTTTAGTAACAGAAAATCATACTATATCTTTTTTATTTTAATGTCTTAAATTAAAACTTTAACAGCAGGTTTTTTTTCCATTTTCTGTTAAATGCCAGGCATAAGTGTAGAGGAAATAGGACACATCTGAAAGGGGGATTACAGGCTCAAATAAGACTTTGGACCGAATCAAGGTTTTTAAGGCCATGTTTAATCACAGCAAATCTGTAAGCTTTTAGAAAACTTAGTGGCCTTATGCTCATGTTAAGAGGCTGTGTTTTTTTTTATTTGTTAAAATGTTTGTCCATTTTTTGTTTGTGCAATGAACTGATTATTGACTTCTAATCTATATCACTGGTACTGTTTAAACCTTGAATATGTGTGTAGAAACCTCAGAATATTTAATAGAGTAAATCTCTACAATAGATAATAAATGTCTGTAACATATCTTTGCCATGGTGGTTTAGCTTGCATTCATATTTTTCCTCTCTTTTCCTTATCCATGTATACTGTACATGTAATTGTCATAGTTATTAATATATTATCTTTATTTTCAAGTTATATGGGCAATGTATGTTTATGTATGCAATGTATGTTAAGTATTTATAGTCCAATTGCAAACCTTTGGAGATCCTTGCATAATAATATGATTTGGACACTAATCATTCTTAATCCATTGTTTTATTTTCTCCACTTAACATATAGCTGGACTTTGAAGTTTTACAATTACAGACTGTAGTACATCTGTTTACTTTTTTATTGGTCAGGACCATCAAAAAACACGTAACTGCTTTGTGGTGATGCTATTGGGGTACACATTTTTTTTTACATAATCTGCATAAGCAATTATATTATAAATTAACTTTTTTTAAATAGAGTAAACACCCTCTTGATCAGAGATTATTCAGCACAACTGGAAATTTACTAACAAAAACAGGTGTTTTGTTTTTTTAGCTTTACATTAAGGACATTAAGGACATGAAAATTGTTTGAAGAGGATGGACATAAAAATTAAAGATCCTTAGATGCATAAATGTAATAATAAAATTGCAAAATATTGATTTGTAAAAATGTTCATTATCATTCATTCATTCATTTTCTTCCGCTTTATCCTCTATTAGGGTCGCGGGGGGTTTCCCCATGCCCATCCAGGGGAGAATGTCTCGGGCGCTGGGCAGATACACCCAGGACAGGGCGCCAAATCTATCACTGGGCACACACTCACTCACACAAACACACTCTATAGATGCAATTTGGAGAAATCAATTGACTTGATCCATGGTTTTTTTTGGGCTGTGGGAGGAAACCGGAGAACCCGGAGGAAACCCACGCAGACACGGGGAGAACATGGAAACTCCACCCAGATGGGGATTCGAACCGGGAATCCCTAGTGCTGAGAGGCGAACGTGCTAACCACTAAGCCACCATGCTGCCATGTTCATTATCCTGTATGTAAATATAAACAGACATGTCATTACTATTATGGACCAATTCTTCATTTACTGGTTTATGATTAATTTAGCACTCAACAGTTTGTGACAAGCACTTTTAGTTACATACGCTATCACTATTATTTGATTATTGTCATACCTTTATTGTCATTAATATTTTCAGTATTAATAAACCATTTATAAAAATAGTCCGGAAACCAAAGACAGAAATATTTATTTGGAAAACTTGGGGTGGAAAAGCTGGGTGAAATTGATCCTTTTATACATCATTTATAGTTCGGCTGTCACAACTTTCCATGTTGTTGTTCTATCTTTTATCAAAGCTGTTTTAGTCCACATGTTTTACCTAAAGAAAAGGAGTATGATGAATAAACACAATAAAACACATTATAAAAAAAGTATAGGGATTATTATACTGTCATAATTTTGACATACTGATCATAATACTGATCATAAATTTATAAGCATATTAAAAATATATATAGACTTTAAACAAAACTAAATGTATATTTCTTCAATTGACACACCTGTTTGTTTAGGTTCAGAATTTATCTGTGTTTGTTTAGCAATATCTTGTGTTATGTGTCTGGGACTTGAGGATTGGTACAGTCTGTGGAGTCTAGAGTCTGTAGGTCATCTGGAGGCCAACGTAATTCTCCACTCTCAACCTCACCATCTGATTGCTCCACTACAATGGAGGGTAGACGCTTAGATAACTTTGGATGGTGCTCAGGAATATTTGCAAAAATCTAAACATAAAAAAATTAAAACATAATGGCCTAAAATACAAATGAATGTTTGTTTGATTAGTATTCCACAATAGGGTACATGTGTTAATGAATGAATAACAATATAGCATCTGATTAAAGAATTAACCTGAAATGAGATGTCATTTTCTTTTGAAGGTCCAGCTGTAGACAGTTCACTTCCTGTGCGATCTGGTGTAATCCTTAGCTCTGTCATTCTAATGGAATCATACAACGAAAAATATCTTTTAAAATAGTGTATATTATTAGTACACACACAGAATTGTAAAATACAACAAAAATAAAATGAGAGAGTTCATGGCTCCAATTATGTAGGAACTCCTATTTAGTTGGCATTGGATTTTCATCCAAATTTTATTTTAAATCAGATATGCAAATTCACAAATTCCTTCAACACACTTTAAATGTTCAATATTATATAAAGAGGTCTAATGATTTCAAACATTACACTCATAGATTGTTGAAAACATTTTTAAAAGTGTAACTTAAATATTCTAGATAGGTAAGGTTTTTAAAATCAATATAAGAATCTGGTGCCCAGCGATAGATTGGCGCCCTGTCCTGGGTGTATCTGCCCAGCGCCCGAAACGCTCTCCCCTGGATGGGCATGGGGAACCCCACCGCGACTCCAATATGGGATAAAGCGGAAGATAATGAATGAATGAATGAATGAATGAATAAAAATCTGGAATCTTTTAAAGGACATATAAGCACAGAAATGACAAAAATGTGCCACTGATAATGTGAATAAATGTGAATTTTTGAAACTGTTATATCCACATTCTTTGTAAAAAATAAAAAGTAAATAGTTTAAGCCTGTAAATGAATTCATATTGGCATTTGCATTAAAAAGCTGTTTTGTGCATAAAGCCTATTCTTGTATAGTTGTTTCTTTTCATTAACAGTGTTTTGATTCTCATTCTCTCTTTCTTCCCCTTTAAATCTCAACTTGGCGCAATGCAGGGTGTGTCAGCACTTTGACAGGAAAATCAGACTGAAGTCACATGCACCGGCTGGTATGCAAACTGTTTCCCCAAAGATAGTGACTGAATGATAACCTGTGTAGAAAAGTTCAAACATTTTAGCATTTAGTAGAATTACATGAAAAATGTTGCCAATTATGTTTTGATCTTGTGTTGCAGCCAGTGGGCCAAAAATAATTTAACAAAATATGAGAACACTGAAAAAAGAATCATACTATATGTGAACAGTCAACATGTGAAAAGACCTACAGCTGTCTAATGTCTAAATCATTTGTTGCACTTAAATTTTAGTTATTCATCTCTATTAAGTCTTACAATATGTAGCCTTGCCAGCAAAAAGTGCATGTTTAAACTTACATACAGTACATTTCCATGAATTCTTACTATAATTTGTTCTGTTATTTGCCCAAATATCATTTACATGAGAAATCTGGCTGCTTATTGGTTTAATCATTCATTTATTCATTTTCTAATCAGTTGTTCACAAGTCCTAAAGAGCAAGTATCTTACTGTAAAAGTGAAGAATGTCTGAGGAGAGCTCAATAGTTAATTGAAGTCTGGCACATGGATAAACACACTTACACTCACATTTCCCTACCCCACCTGTCAGCAGTGGGGATCCAGGTTCGAATTTCGATCTGAGGATTCTCCCACTGTCTTTATAGGCTTTCTCCAGGTTCTCTTATTTTCTTTCACAGTCCAAAAACATGGATTTCATTTGAATTGGCTTCTCTTAATTGCCCCTATATAGTGTGTGAGTGTGAGTGTGAGTGAACGTGTGCTCAGTGATGGAGTTGCGCTCTGTTCTGGATGAATCTGCCAGGCGCCCAAAAACATTCTCCCCTGGATGGGCATTGGGAAGCCCCCTAACACCCTAGTATAGGGTATCTTCTGATTAAGCAGAAGATAATAAGAGTTTACCTGACTTAAATGTCATGGGCTATTCAAGGAAACCTTATCAGACAAAGAAAGAACATTCAAATTATATAACACACAAAGTGGTCCCAGGTTGCACTGAAAATCATATCTAGGCCTCTGCTATAAATCCAAGATACAGCTGCTGAGGCAATGTGTCTGTCTGATTTAACCTTTAACAATGTATTTTAGGAGGCGGCTATATTATTGACTGTCTAAAATTGTATTAATTATATAGTCAAAAACATTTTAAAATGTCGAGATTAAAATAAATATATCCCATTTCAATGTGGATGTTTGGAACGATAACATAGCATCAAAAGAAAGTGCTCCATTAACGCACAAGTACCTTAATATATCATTTTAAGTACAGTACATTGAGTAAATAAATGCAAATTGTTATTTCCCACCATAATTCGGGACTAACGTCACAGTTCCGACTGAGGTTCATGATTTAAAGCGACACACAAGCCGTTTATACGATACAGTGGAAAGTTAAGCTATAATCAAATACTTTGCTGAAAAAAAAATTCTGTACGAAAACAATCCTTACCTTTGTTTGTGAAGTCGCGTGATGTGTTTTCCCTTTCGAAGCTCCACTCACAGTAAGTTAAGAGAGAACCCTCTTACTTTCAGTGTTAAAGGACAGACCTCCTCACAGCCGTTCAGACTAATCCTTCAGATCAAGACTTCATCTCCCATTCCTTGTCCTTCTCTAACAGAAACTCATCAATAAAATATCGCTTCATCCTCGTTCAATATGTTTACTATAAATCACTTAAATGTAAATAACGCCATGTAAAAGGTTAATATTTTGATTGATGTCATATGTCTGAGGTCAGTTCGGAGCTGTAAGCATCTCATCTGTACATGCTTATGAAAGTTTAGTGAAACACTGGCGCCCTCTGCTGACATTTTTGCTTCAGTTCAATTGAAGGTTTTCACTACTGCATTTAAACTTTATAAGCAGTCTGTCCGCCTCTCAGCGCTAGGGATCCCTGGTTCGAATCCCCATCTGGGTGGAGTTTCCATGTTCTCCCCGTGTCTGCGTGGGTTTCCTTTGGGTTCTCCGGTTTCCTCCCACAGTCCAAAAACATGGATCAAGTCAATTGAATTCTCAAAAATTGCCCCATATAGAGTGTGTTTGTGTGAGTGAGTGTGTGCCCAGCGATGGATTGGCGCCCTGTCCTGGGTCTATCTGCCCAGCGCCCGAGACGTTCTCCCCTGGATGGGCATGGGGAACCCCAACGCGACCCTAATAGAGGATAAAGTGGGAGATAATGAATGAATGAAAGCAGTCTGTCTGTGGCGGCACTGTGGCTTATAGGATAAGACGTCCACCTGGGTGGAGTTTCCATGTTCTCCCCGTGTCCCCATGAGTTTCCTCTGGATTCTCTGATTTCCTCCCACAATCCAAAAACATGGCTTTAAGGTAAATTGAATGCTCTAATTTGCCCTATATATAGAGTGTGTTTGTGTGTGTCTGTGTAAATGTTCAATGTTTCCAGTGATAAATGCTCTCCTCTGGATGGGCCTATCCTCGTGCCACAGCAACCAATGTTTACTTTAAAAAACGCGCAATATTACGGAAGACCAGTTTATTAATAATTTTGTTTTCATTAAATGCATTTATGTGTCAAACCTTGTTTTTTTCCATTTTAGTGTTTTTGTAACCATTTACAAAAACAATAAGAAACTTGAGGTTGTGCATTATTGTGAATAAATCACTAATAACACCTCTTTCCCATGATTTGATCACAATAATGTTTTTCCATGATCACAATAATGCATGCCCATTGTCTTCCTGGTAGATTTAATTTTGAGCCAGCTTGCAGTAGAAGACAATTGGTATTGATTCTGAATTTCCTATCTTCGCATTTATTAAGTTTTGCATTAGATTTGTTTATGTATGTCTGTGATTGATACTGTTCAGTGAGAAAAAACAAAATAATTACACCCTCAAAAGATATTTTCCACACATTTTTAAACAAGATTTATTCATTACATTCTCATGTCTAGGTACAGTAAATGTGGTAAAAGCAAATGTGATATAATTTTTAATCTGAATAACTGAAAGAACAAAGTGAAGTGGAACATTTATTTTACAGAACTAGATAGTGTATATTGTTTTATATTTTATGAAGCTAGATATTTGTAAATGCTTACATTTAAATATCATTTCAACAAGAAAATACATGATTATAGTTATACCATGTCTAAATTATTGTGACTTTTATGATTTTATATCTCTGTTGTCAAAAGTGTTTAATCTTTAAATCATTGTCTCATTGAAATTATGGTCTGCTATCTGCCTAAAACCACAGTTTCACAGAAAAGCATATAATTACTGCATTATGTGCTAAATGCCAATGCTTCTTTATACTAAGTGAAGCTTAAGTGATTATTTACTTGTGTTTATGATACTTATTGGTCACTCAAAGTTTATCATAATTTTGAATTATTATTATTATTATAATTATTATTAATAAGTATTTATATTTTGTTTCTTTAATAAATATCACACTGTGTTAGGAATACTAATCAGAACATACAATGAATATAAAGGCTTTCATGACAGTAATAACAATATATCTATAAACAGATTTTTACAAACCTATGATTCATTTTGCCCTATGCAAATTCTGAATTTGCAATTGCGAGATCATGCTGTTTAATACAGTCTAAAGAAAAAGCAATAAAACAAGTCAACTACATATATTCATTTTCCTGCATTCTCATCTGTAGGTGAATCTGCATGCCTTAATGATTGTTCTTTGGTTTCTGTGATTGTTTTACTCGACTCTACTCCTTCAAAAAATTTGATTTTTTCAGCATGTACTGTGTCTCTAAGCTTCTGAATTGATGATGCTGTGTAAGCTGAACCAGGTTCTGTTAACTTTCCCTCAAAAACTTCTATCTTTTGTGTAACAGTTAAAGTTTCTTTGTCATCACCAAATATTTCCTTCATAACATGTTTCTCTACTAAAGTATGTTCTTTTTGAATTATTGTTCTCTCTACTGATACAGTGTCAGCTACTCTTTCTGAAGTCAAGGATTGAATATCATGTCTAGCTACATTAGTAAATACTTGAGTATGTTGTTTGTCTGATAGAATTTGTACATTTGGCACAATTATTTTACTTTCTTTTGGTGTTTTTTTTAAAGTATCAGCTGAAGCAGAGGATGTTTCTGAAGAAAATGGAAGAATGACTTTTTCTGGATGATTAGGTTCTATGAAAATTAGTTCAGATTTTGCTGCTGATGTAATAACATCATTATGTATATCAGGCAATTCCATGGTTGTAGCAGGATCAGAATATTTAACCCTGACTTTTGTTGGACTAGTTAGCGACACAGAAATTTGTTCGGTTGTTGGTGCAGAACTTAAATCTGCAAATGCATCCGATGACCTTATTGATAGAGTTGGGCTGTCCTCTTCAACATCTCTTATAGAACTATTCCCAGTCTCTTTGGCATGTTTGTCTTCCACTGGACTCTTTTCAGCTTGCATGCGTGGTTGCGAAGTTTCCATTACAGTATCTTTAGTTGACTTTTTTGGAGAGGAAAACTTAGGAAATCTGAACCAGCCACTTTTTTCAGCTTGTGTTTCTATTTGCTCATCTTCTGTCTTGGTCTCGTTTTGTGTTTTTTTCTTTTCATCGTTGACATCTGAATCAATTATTGTACTATTTCCATCTGAAGATTGACTAACTCCTAGTTTGGGGAGTCTAAATGTAAGCTTAGACTTTCCTTGACCTTCTCCTTCCTTCTCATTTGATGTATATTCTGCTGATGTCTCAGTTTTAATTCCAGAGTAATGCTCTGAATTCAGAGAGGCATGTTTTTCCTTTTTGGCTTCATCAAGTTCATCTAACCTGGGTACATTAAATTCAACATCAAAGGTTCTTAAAACAGCATCCAATGTGTAACCTTTTTGCTTTGGTTCTAATGTGGCATTTTTAACATTTGAGGTTTGATTTTGATTTCCATCTTGAGATTTAAATACAATGTCCTTTTCTATTTCTGTCATGTACTCTTTACATATTTGTGCATCTGCTATTTGTAAATCACTGTTTTTAATGTCTATGTCCACAGTCTGTTCCAGTTTATCTTCTTGATTTTCTGTTAATGTAATGTTTAGGGGTTCAGTACTCAATTTTAACTTCGAATCAGAAAGCTTTATTTCAGGTGACTTGAGACTCACCTCCACAGAAGTCATATCTACTGTCTCTTTTGAAACTTTGCCTCCGAATTTTGGAAGTTTAATCGAAGGGAGTTTGAATTTTGTTGGAGAGCCAAACTTTGAAGTCTTTTTGCCACTAGGGTTTGGATACTGCCCCTCTGCTTCTACACTTTTCTCTAGCAAGTTGCCATCATTTGAGTGTGTCCTACTAGCTTTTGGTAACTTAGAAAGCTCAGTCTTTGAAAATGACAGATCCGACATAGATTTGGCCTCTTTGTCAGAATGTACAGTACTAACTGATTGTGGCTCAGTCGAGGGTTGTAAATTTGCATCTGGGATACTAATTTCTGGGTCTGTAATAAGTGTGGCTTCCTTTGAGACCTCTGATGGCATCTTTGAAATTTTTTCTCCAAATTGTGGAAGAGTAATGGAGGGAACTTTAAACTTATTTGAAGAACCAAACTTTGTTGGTTCTTGTTGTCCAGCATCAATTACTGAAATATTAGTACCTTTATCTGACTCTTCACTTTCCTCTTTTAAGGGAACATTGACATTTGATACACTTTCATCAGTTTCTAAATTCTTCATTCCTAAAGAGGAGAACCCAAGTTTGGGAAATGAAAAGCCTGGTCTTTTTGATTTTACATCTACACTTTTACAAAGAACATCTGATTCATCTATTTTAACTTCAAATGTCACATCTTGCACTTTATTGCCGGGTCGGTGCACGTCTATATTTTCCTTTGGAAATGGTATACCAGTTGCTGAGTCTGAAACTACAGTTACATTTGGTTCTTTGATATCTAAATGGCTGATGTCAAATTTGGGCATTGTGAAATTAATTTCTTGAGTTTCAGTTTGAACAACATCTTTATCTTCCAAAGTCAGAGGCTCCAATTCTTGATTTACTTCATATGTTTTTATCCTGCTGGATTCTGGCTTGGCTGACAATCTTATCTCTAAATCTGAAAGATTTTTTTCAGGCTCCTTAATATTCACATCCACCTTAGATACATCTACTGCTACCTTTGGGCCTTTAGCTCCAAATTTTGGAAAGGTGATTGAGGGAAGTTTAAATTTGGTTGGAGAACCAAACTTTGTTTGGTCCCTTTGCTTAGGGTCTTGTTCAGTTAATTCAGAATTTGCATCTGACATTGGCATATGTAATTCAACCTCATGGGGAACCATTTTTGATTTTTCCTTTGGTACCAAAATGTCTGTCTCCTCTTTCTTTAAGATTATATCATTTTTTTGTCCCTTCACCTCAGGAAGGCTAATTTCAAATTTTGGTAGTTTGAACTTACTTGTCTGACCCTCAGTTTGGTCATTCCCTGACTGGGATGTTTTATAATGGTCTTCATCAGAACCCTTTATATTAACTGTTAATGGCTCACCTGATAAATGCAACTCTGTATCTGGTAGAAGAATTTCAGTTCCTTCAAATTCCTCAACCACACTAGCATGTTCTACTGTTGTTTTTGGAGTTTTAGCGCCAAACTTTGGAATATTGATTGAGGGAAGTTTGAACTTTGTGGGAGAGCTAAACTTTGTTGAGTCCTTGGTTACATAATCATCTTTTGGCACTGTAATTATCTGTCCTTCCATTTCAACACTTCCCACTGATAAAGTTGTTTCAGCGCTGGGCAGATTTACCTCAAACTCTGGATTTTTTGTCTCTGATTTTGTAAAACCAATTCTGGGAAATGAAAAGCCTGGCTTTTTCATTTTAATGTCAAACCCTGTAAAATCTGTTTTGGGTTGGTGTTCCTTTACTTCAGATGCAACAACTTGTTCAGATTCAGAGTGATGTTTTTCCTTTATGTTTGGTAAAGTCATTTCTATCGTTGTTTTCTTTGACCCTAAATCTATTTTTGGTTTTTGCAATTCAGGCAGGCTGATGTCAAATTTGGGGAATGTAAACTTTCTCTCTTCGCCCTCAGTTTGAATTCTCGGTTCTTTAATTTCTATACTCAAATTTTTATCTTCATCATGTTCCTTCATCTCAAGTGATGTTGGCTCAGATGAATATTTTAACTCTGCAACTGACCCACTTACTTTAGGTCCAGTGATGCTTGTATCCAGGTCAGAGATTTCTACTGCTGCCTTTGAACCTTTACTTGTACCTTTAAGTCCAAATTTTGGAAGGGTAATTGAGGGCAGTTTAAATTTTGTTGGAGAATCAAATTTAGCATCTTTTGGTGTCATCATTTCTACACTTACTTCTGGTAAAGAGACATCAATGATGGGCAAATTTACATCAGCTGTAGAGGTTGTCATTTCAGATTTACTCATTTCAGTGCTTGGTAATGTGAGATCAGGTCTCTCCATTTTTACTTCAAGACCTTTAGAATGTACATCTGACAAGTCTACTTTAACTTTAGCTGTTTCATCTTTCATGTTTACATCAGGTAGCCCCATCTCTGCCTTTGGGTGAGGTATTGAAACATCTGCCAGACACAAATCAGCTTCTGGAGCCTTGGGATCTGATTTAGAAAATCCAAATTTAGGAAATGAAAAGCTTGGTTTTTGGATTTTTAATTCAAGGCCCGTTAAAGCAGTTTCAGGTGCATCTCCTTTTAGTCCTACTGCTACATCATCATTTTCATCACCATGATCTATTTTTAAGTCTGTCTCTGGTACAGGAATGCTAAATTCCTCTTTCTTTAAATTTACATCTATCTTTGGTCCTTTCACTTCTGACAAGCCGATGCCAAATGCTGGCAAATTAAATGTACTTTCCTTATCCTTAATTTGGACGTCCGGCTTTTTTATTTCGGTACTGATTGACTGTGGTACCTTGGCTCCTCCATGTTTCTTAGTTTCCAGTGATGGTGGCTCAGCTGAGTATTTTAACTCTGGCTGACTTACATCAGGTCCCTTACTGTTTACATCTACCTCAGAGATTTCTACTGTTTGCTTTGGACCTTTAAGTCCAAATTTTGGGAGGGAAATTGAGGGCAGTTTAAATTTTGTTGGGGAACCAAATTTAGTGTCTTTTGCTCCTGTCATTTCTACACTTCCTTCTGGTAAAGTCACATCAGTACTGGGCAGAATAATATCAGCTGTGGAGGTTGTCATTTCAGATTTACTCATTTCAGTGGTTGGTAATGTGATATCTGGTCGCTCCATTTTCACTTCAAGAACCTTAGAATGTACATCTGACATGTCTACTTTTACTTTAGCTGTTACATCTTTCATGTCAACATCATTTGACTCTATCTTTACCTTAGTTTGAGACATAGGAACATCAGCCAAAGACAAATCTGCTTCTGGAGCTTTGGAATCTGATTTAGAAAATCGAAATTTCGGAAATGAAAAGCTTGGCCTTTTGATTTTCACGTCAAGGCCCTTTGAACTAGTTTCTGGTAAATCTCCTTTTAGTTCTACTGCTACATCATCCTTTTCAACACCATGATGTACTTTTAACTCTACCTCTTCTACAGGAATGCTAACTTCCTCATTCTTTAAACTTACATCTATCTGTGGTCCTTTTACATTTGGCAAGCTGATGTCAAATGCTGGTAATTTAATCTCACTTTCTTTATTCTTAATTTGGATGTCATGTGCTTTTATTTCTGTACTGAATGACTGTGGCATCTTTGTTTCTGCATGTTTATTAATTTCAATAGATGGTGGCTCAGCTGAGTATTTTAACTCTGGCTGACTTACATCAGGTTCCTTAATGTTTACGTCTACGTCAGAGATTTCTACTGTTGTCTTTGGACCTTTAAGTCCAAATTTTGGAAGGGTAATTGAGGGTAGTTTAAATTTGGTTGGAGAACCAAATTTAGCATCTTTCCGTGTCATCATTTCTACACTTCCTTCTGGTAAAGTCACATCGACACTGGGCAGAATAATATCAGCTGTGGAGGTTGTCATTTCAGATTTACCCATTTCAGTGCTTGGTAATGTGATATCTGGTCGCTCCATTTTCACTTCAAGAACTTTAGAATCTACATCGGACAGGTCTACTTTAACTTTAGCTGTTATATCTTTCATGTTTCCATCAGCTAGCTCCAACTCTGCCTTTGGCTGAGGTATTGAAACATCTGCCAGACACAAATCAGCATCCGGAGCCTTGGCATCTGATTTAGAAAATCCAAATTTGGGGAATGAAAAGCCACGCTTTTTGAGTTTCAAGTCAAGGCCCTCTGAACCAGTTTCAGGTGCATCTCCTTTTAGTTCTACTGCTACATCTTCATTTTCATTGCCATAATGTACTTTTAATTCTGTCTCTGGTACAGGAATGCTAACTTCCTCTTTGTTTAAACTTACATCTATCTTTGGTCCTTTCACTTCTGATAAGCCGATGCCAAATGCTGGCAAATTAAATGTACTTTCCTTATCCTTAATTTGGACGTCCTGCTTTTTTATTTCGGTACTGATTGACTGTGGTGCCTTGGTTCCTCCATGTTTCTTAGTTTCCATTGAAAGTGGCTCAGCTGAGTATTTTAACTCTGACTTACTTACATCAGGTCCCTTAATGTTTAAGTCTACGTCAGAGATTTCTACTGTTGTCTTTGGACCTTTAAGTCCAAATTTTGGAAGGGTAATTGAGGGTAGTTTAAATTTGGTTGGAGAACCAAATTTAGCATCTTTCCGTGTCATCATTTCTACACTTCCTTCTGGTAAAGTCACATCAACACTGGGCAAAATTATATCACCTGTGGAGGTTGTCATTTCAGATTTACCCATTTCAGTGGTTGGTAATGTGATATCTGGTCGCTCCATTTTCACTTCAAGAACTTTAGCATCTACATCTGACAAGTCTACTTTAACTTTAGCCATTTCAGCTTTCATGTTTACATCAGGTAGCTCCATCTCTGCCTTTGGTTGAGGTATTGAAACATCTGCCAGACACAAATCAGCATCCGGAGCCTTGGGATCTGATTTAGAAAATCCAAATTTGGGAAATGAAAAGCTTGGCTTTTTCATTTTCATGTCAATGCTCTTTAAAGCAGTTTCTGGTACATCTCCTTTTAGGTCTACTGCTACATTATCCTCTTCATTACCATGGTGTACTATTAACTCTGTCTCTGGTACAGGAATGCTAACTTCCTCTTTCTTTAAACCTTCATCTATCTTTGGTCCTTTTGCATCTGGTAATCTGATGCCAAATGCTGGCAATTTGAACTTACTTTCATTATATTTCATTTGAATGTCATGATCTTTTATTTCGGTACTGATTGTCTGTGCTACCTTGGTTTCTCCATGTTTCTTAATTTCAAGCGAAGGCGGCTCAGCTGAGTATTTTAACTCTGGCTGACTTACATCAGGTCCCTTAATGTTTACATCTACGTCAGAGATTTCTACTGCTGCCTTTGGACCTTTTAGTCCAAATTTTGGAAGGGTAATTGAGGGCAGTTTAAATTTGATTGGAGAATCAAATTTAGCATCTTTTGGTGTAATCATTTCTACACTTTCTTCTGGTAAAGTCACATCAGCACTGGGCAAAATTATATCAGCTGTGGAGGTTGTCATTTCAGATTTACTAATTTCAGTGCTTGGTAATGTGAGATCAGGTCTCTCCATTTTTACTTCAAGACCTTTAGAATGTACATCTGACAAGTCTTCTTTTACTTCAGCTGTTACATCTTTCATGTTTACATCAGGTAGCTCCATCTCTGCCTTTGGTTGAGGTATTGAAACATCTTCTAGAGACAAATCAGCATCCGGAGCCTTGGGATCTGATTTAGAAAATCCAAATTTGGGAAATGAAAAGCTTGGCTTTTTCATTTTCATGTCAATGCTCTTTAAAGCAGTTTCTGGTACATCTCCTTTTAGGTCTACTGCTACATTATTCTCTTCATTACCATGGTGTACTATTAACTCTGTCTCTGGTACAGAAATGCTAACTTCCTCTTTCTTTAAACCTTCATCTATCTTTGGTCCTTTTGCATCTGGTAATCTGATGCCAAATGCTGGCAATTTGAACTTACTTTCCTTATATTTCATTTGAATGTCATGATCTTTTATTTCGGTACTGATTGTCTTGGTTTCTCCATGTTTCTTAATTTCAAGCGAAGGCGGCTCAGCTGAGTATTTTAACTCTGGCTGACTTACATCAGGTCCCTTAATGTTTACATCTACGTCAGAGATTTCTACTGCTGCCTTTGGACCTTTTAGTCCAAATTTTGGAAGGGTAATTGAGGGCAGTTTAAATTTGATTGGAGAATCAAATTTAGCATCTTTTGGTGTAATCATTTCTACACTTTCTTCTGGTAAAGTCACATCAACACTGGGCAAAATTACATCAGCTGTGGAGGTTGTCATTTCAGATTTACTAATTTCAGTGCTTGGTAATGTGAGATCAGGTCTCTCCATTTTTACTTCAAGACCTTTAGAATCTGACAAGTCTATTTTTACTTCAGCTGTTACATCTTTCATGTTTACATCAGGGAGCTCCATCTCTGCCTTTGGTTGAGGTATTGAGGTATCTACTAGACACAAATCAGCTTCTGGAGCCTTGGCATCTACAATAGGTTGAGAAACCTCTACCTTTCCTATTGCTACAGTAGGCCCAATCTTTGCTTGTTTTAAACTTAACTCTGTTTCTTGTCCTTCCATTTTAAGAGTGCTATAATCATATTTTGGGAATTTTACGCCAATAATTAGATTTTCAGTTTGCTTGTTCAGGTCCTTCATTTCCATGTTTACAGATTTTGCATCTAGGTTTACACCAGTTGCTTTTATATCGACTGACATATCTATTTGTGGTTGTTTTATTTCTGAGTCATCCGTTAGTTTTTCTATGTTTGTATTTGGTTCTTTTGCATCTGAACATTCTTTAAGTAATGATTTTACCTCTTTGTCTTTCTCTGAGAAATGTCGCTGTCCATCAAGTAGACATATTTCAGGTTCCTTAGCAATTAATTTTCCTTCAAAGGCTTCGAGTTTTGTCTTTGAAACTTTAGATCCAAACTTTGGGAGACTGATTAAAGGAAGTTTAAATTTTGTTGGCGATTCAAACTTTGAATCTTTTGAGTTTAAATCCTTAATGTCTGCATTTGCTTGTTCCAGTTGTATACTTTCTTCTGGTAAAAACACATCATCATTTGGCTCATGCACAGTTTCTGAGATTTTCTTTTCAGATTTAGAAAATCCAACTTTGGGAAATGAAAAGCCTGATTTCTTCATTTTTAGGTCTTCAGATTCTATTTCCGTTAGATTTTCCTTTATTTCACATGTAACATTAAGCATGTGTGTATCAGAAGGATGTACTTCCTTTTCCTGTGGTACAGAAATGTTTGCCTCTGGATTCTTTGTCACCAAGTCTGTTTTCAGTCCTTTTACATCAGGTAAGCGTATCTCAAATTTTGGCATTTTGAACCTATTTTCTTGACTCTCAGTTTGTATGCTGTGATCTTTTGATACCTTCATGAGTGCTGAATCTGGCTGACTAAGTTCAGGTCTCTTAACATCTATTTCTACCTCAGGCCCCTCTGCTGCTACCTTTGGGATTTTAGCTCCAAATTTTGGAAAATTGATTGTTGGAAGTTTGAATTTTGTGGGAGAACCAAATGTTTTTGAATCATTTTCTACAGGTTGGTCTATTAGAGCAGTAACATTTGCTTCCTCTATTTGTACACGATGTTCTGGTAAAGTCATTTTAACATTTGGGATATTGAGCTCTGTTTCTTGAGCTTTACTTTCTTGTCTAGAAATTCCAAATTTAGGAAATGAAAAGCCTGTTTTTCTATGCTTTACTTCAAGTTGTTTTAATTGTGTGTCAGATAAGTCAGCATGCTCATCAGATTTGACATCTAATATTACAGCTTTGGGTGAAGAAATTGCCAGAATTTCTGTGTTTTCCTCTACCAAATTATCACCCTCCATTTTTAAAGCACTTGAAGTAACTTTTGACGCCTTCACTGCTGGAAAACTGAGTTCAAATTTTGGCAGTTTGAATTTTTTACCTTGTCCTTCATTTTCAGTATCTTTAGTTTTCACATTAAAAGTAACAAAAGGATCCTCTTTGTTTATGTTTGCTTCATTTACACCTTCATTTTGCAGCTTGTGATCAGTTTTGTCTTCTAAGATTTTCATTTCTTGCAATACATCAACATTTTCATCTTTAAATCTCTCTGCCATTTTGGGAATTTTTATTTTTTCAGGTTGTTTTTTATCAAGATTGTTATCTAGGTGGCTTCTGCTCCCTTTGGTTATAGAATGTTCCGGTGTTAAATTTGTTTTGTAGATCTCAGTATCAAGATCTGTTTTAAGTGTGATGTTTTTTTCTCCAGCATCTTTATTGGAGAAAACATTTGGCAATTCAATACTGATATCTGGAAACTGAATGTTGTGTTTTGTTACCTCAGTGTTTACATTTTTGGATCTCTTTGGTTTTTTTCCCTCTCCTTTCCATTCTGCATGTTCTTTGGTTGTAAATTTTTTATTTTCAACATCTGTTTGTGTGACAGTTTCCTGAGACAGTGCAGAAACCTTGTGAAAGTCTGTGCCTTTGGCTATTTTAATTTCCACCTTTGGTACATTTACCTTCTGTATACATTCCATTCCAGGTATTTCAATATCTTCCCGCTTTGGCAGTCGGTATTTCACGTTTTCATTTTCTTTATCATCTTCTATTTTTATTTTATCAGGTTTTTTTTCATACTTTGCCTTCATGTAGTCAATTTTGGTCACCATTATGGGTGTTTGCTCATCAATATAAGGTAAATCAACTTTTGTCATCTTTATTACTGCAATATTATCTACACTATCTGCCATTTCATTTTCAAGCATTTTAGTGCACATCTCTGTACTTGTAATAGAAATTTTATGTGGTGATACCTTAGGCGTCAAATTAGTCTTTTCTGCTTTTAATTCCAGAATTTTGATTTCCCTTTGTACAAGAACTCCGGTAATGTCACCTTCAGGTAGTTTAAAAGCTGGAAATTTTGAAACTGCCTTTTTGACATCCTCAACATTAAACTCTTCTGTTTGTGAATTTTGAAATTCTCCTTCATTACTAAGGTTAATTATCTTTTCAATTTTCTGTACTTTTATCTCAGATTTCCTAAGACTTTGCTTTGATTCTTTATCTTCCATACCAGGTATCTCAAGGTCTTCACGTTTTGGGAGTGGGGTTTTAATTCTCTCTACTTCTGTGACTTTAAGAGGTTTTTGAATAACTGATCCAGAGAGAGCAAGCTCCACTTTTGGCAATTTAAACTTCGACTCTGGTCTTTTCTTTAGATCTGTTAACATATCATCATCTGGTTTTGTTGTTGGTTTACATGGTTTTATTTCTATTTGTGTGTCATCTGTAGACACAACACATATTGTATTCTCTTTTGGTTGGGAGATAACAGCATTTGCGATACTCTGCTTGTTTGTATCACTGAGAACTTTATGCAAATGCTCCTCCTGTACGATCTGAGATGTATCTGGTGAAATGAACTGAAGCCCATTTAACGTATTTGAAAACTCTGCCTTTGATGTGGCTATCTCTGCCAATGGTCCTCTGGTTCGAATTCCATAACTATCATTTTCAAGTGTAGTTCTATATTTCCACTGCTTTTCACCGATAGGTTTTGGAGATTTTTTGTCAACATCAGAAACATTACCTGGACTTGCTATGAAAATTGTCCCTGGTATAGATTTTATATCTTTTTCTAAATTATCTTTGCCATAACCCTGTATGTTGCTATCCTCATCTAATTCAGAACTATGTACCACTGACGCAGGCATCAGGCTGTATGGTCTGATTTCAGATTTCTCCATCTGAGCTTTAAGTTGCATTTCTAAATTATCCTCCTTTCCTTCTGCTAAAGCCAATGGGACAATTGTGGTCTTTAAATTATTCCCCAAATTAATTAAATGAACTTCGTGTTGTGGTTCTATTTCTGACACACCTGCTAATCTGTTGTCTTTTCCAATATTTTCATGTTCTTCATCCAATACTTGCATTATCTCCACTGATTTCCTTATGGATTCTTCGGGTGCAGCTTCATCTAAAACATCTTCAACTTTGTTATTTTCCAAAACCACCAATTTTTCTGATGCAAATTCCTTTTCATCTGTCTGGGATTCATCTGCAGACTTGCTTCTGTGACCTTTCATCTTGATTTTCAACTGCACTTTGTGCTTCTTTTTCTTTTCTTTTTCATCTGGTGATTTTAGTGGGGATTTAAGTGGTGATTCCGTGTCACTCGTTTGTGGGCTCATTTCTAGTTTTCTGTGTTCCTCTGCTTCTGATGTGCTATAAGATCTCTTGAATTGTGCTCTAGGTCCCTTGCCGAAAGCAGGAAATTTTGGCCAAGAAATGCGGTCTTGTTGTTTTTTATTCCTTTTTTGACCCCTCATCTTTGGTGAATCTCCTTCTTTGGCCTGAAAAACATAAATAAATAATGGACTATATCTATATAGAGAGATTGATATTGTATACTTAAGGATAACAGTAAATATATTGTACCTCTGGGTGCTTAATTTCAGCATATATTGGCGTGGTTGCATCCTCCACTTTGCGTCTTACACAAAACTCAGTTTTATAAGGATGAGCCCGCTCAAGAATTTGCAGTGCGTCCTCATATGATACATTATCAAAGTATATGGTAGCACTAAGTATTTGATCACCTGGTGGTGAAATGAAAATGAAAACTTTATGGCATACTAATTAAATTAACACTAAATATCTATAGCTGTAAGCTTTTGTATACCTGCTTTCACACTTAAGAGTTTTGAAGCAGATGAATCTGGTTTTACTTCTTTGATGAAAATGCCCTCTTTCCTTCCACCAGCCAAAATCAGGCCTTCAGTACAGGCAGACTTTACTGTTCTCACTATTACTCCAGATTCTTCATCATGTACATCCTGAAATCACAAACAGGTGGTATAAAGAAAAAATGACATAAATGGCATTTGCAAAATTTGGTATATACATGATTGACGTGGGGCGGCACGGTGGCTTAGTGGTTAGCACGTTCGCCTCTCAGCGCTAGGGATTCCC
This sequence comes from Corydoras sp. C115, assembly GCA_019802505.1. Lineage (NCBI taxonomy): Eukaryota > Metazoa > Chordata > Actinopteri > Siluriformes > Callichthyidae > Corydoras > Corydoras sp. C115. The sequence goes on from JAFMOC010000007.1 coordinate 12,348,055, forward strand.
GGTTCGAATCCCCATCTGGGTGGAGTTTCCATGTTCTCCCCGTGTCCGCGTGGGTTTCCTCCGGGTTCTCCGGTTTCCTCCCACAGTCCAAAAACATGGATCAAGTTAATTGAGTTCTCTAAATTGCCCCATATAGAGTGTGCTTGAGTGTGTGAGTGTGTACCCAGCGATGGATTGGCGCCCTGTCCTGGGTCTATCTGCCCAGCGCCCGAGACGTTCTCCCCTGGATGGGCATGGGGAACCCCACCGCGACCCTAATAGAGGATAAAGCGGGAGATAATGAATGAATGAATGATTGACGTGTACATGGGTTGTACATGACCTGTTTCACTATTAAAAACACCACTAAAACTATTCACAGAATCATCATACTCTTATAATAATAATAATAATAATAAATTTTATTTGTAGTGCACTTTACATTTGATCACAAATCTCAAAGTGCTACAACATATAACAACTAACAACATATAAAAGCAAAAAGTTAAGAATAGTAAATTCTTCTAAAAAAAGCAGATAACAACACTATAAAAGCAACAATCAATTAAAAATGATCAGTTCTTCTAAAAAGCAGATAAAAACACAATAAAAGCAACAATCAATTAAGAATTTGCAGCCCATGGTAAGTGTACCATGTACTGACATAGTCACACATAAGTTTCTTTTTTCATTTCATTTTCATTCACTGCTGACATTGTTTCTTTGTTCGCTTCTCTGTTCTCTAATAGTCAGACCTATCACAATGCAAGTTATTTGGGTGATTGATTATTGCCTTCTTTGCAGTGGTTCTGTGCAGATTCCAACCATTAGAGAGCAAAGGAGACTAATAAAGTGTGCAGAGAAACAAACTGACTACAGTGCATAGCTGTGGAACTACTAAGTGCCATTTGTATGGTAAGTTGAACCATAATCAAAATGGAACTGATTAATCAAGGTATTAAGGTATTTAGGCTAATTGTAGAAAGAATTAGGAAGTTAGAATCTAGGAATCAATCCCAGGACTGTTTTTGCTGTGAGATTATTCCGTGTTGTAAGTCGCTTTGGATAAAAGTATCTGCTAAATGGCAAAATGTAAATGTCAATTTTCATTCATTCATTCATTAATTATCTCCCGCTTTATCCTCTATTAGGGTCGCGGTGGGGTTCCCCATGCCCATCCAGGGGAGAACGTTTTGGGCGCTGGGCAGATAGACCCAGGACAGGGCGCCAATCCATCGCTGTAAATGTCAATTTAATGTGGTGAAATGATACCTTAATAAACATTTTAGTTATTTAGAAAGATGTCCTATGCATAACATTTTAAAGCTGCACATAACAAACTATTAAATATGTTAGAATATGTCAACATGAGCAGTCTACTTAACCGAACCTCTGTGTCTGTCATTTTGGCAGTAGCACACTTATCAAGTAGAGATCCAAGTCCACCTTTTTTGCTTTTTTTGTTGATTCCACTTTTGTGTGTTGTTCCATATATATCCTCCTCAGCCTAAAAAAATAATCAGGGTATGGACAAACATTCAATAATCTGTCAGAAATTGTATAATCAACACATTTTGGCTAAACTGATGTTGTACTAGTCGTGAAGGTCACCTGCTTTTCACTTGGAAATTCCTCTATTGGAGAAGAGCCTTGGGGACGAGGTCTTTCCCTCTCTAAAACTTCAGGCTCCTCGTGTACCTAATAGTATCAGGGAGTAGAATTCATAAAATTATAATAAGACAAAATCATATACATACATGGACAAAATTGTTGGTACCCCTAGGTTAATGAAAGAAAAATGGTCAAAAAAAATGTTCACAGAAATAACCGACAAAAGCTGACAAAAGTAATAAAAATACATTTGCTATGAAAAGTAAACAATGAAAGTCAAACAATGCTTTTCAAACATGCTTAAAAAAATAAGTGAAACTCATGAAACAGGCCTGGACGGAAATGATGGGGCCCTTAACTAATATTTTGTGATGGAGCACACATGTATGGATGTAACACAACATTTTAAGGGAATCACTGATGGGATTTCCATTTCCAGACGGGATGTTTCAGCTCTATTCAAAGATGCTGAATAGGATTTAGATGAGGGTTCATAGAAGGCCATTTTAGAATAGTCCAATGTTTTCCTCTTAGCCATTCTTGGGTGTTTTAGCTGTGTGTTTTGAGTCATTATCCTGTTGCAAGTCCCATGACCTGTGACTGAGACCAAGCTTTCTGACACTGGGCAGCACATTTCTCTCTAGAATCCCTTGAAAGTCTTAAGATTTCATTGTACCCTGCAGAAATTCAAGACACCCTGTGCCAGGTGCAGAAAAGCCTTGGTTCAAACAAGGGAGGTCACGTTCAGGGAGGTTGGCTACAGTCCCATGGATCTTTAATTTCTGATTAATATGTGCAACATAGGTGAACATCAAGCTGCGTGGAGATGGTCTTATAACCTTTACTTCATTTGTTCATTTCATAGAATTTTTATGTATTATTACTTTTGTCAGATTCAAGTTATTTCTGTAACCATTGTGAGTTGACTGAGGGGCATCAACAATTTTGTCCATGTGTGTAAAGTTCACAAACATTACTTTATGTAAAATCTTTAGATAATTATATAATTTTGATAATATTTAGAATGTAAATAAGCTTAACTGGAAAATACATTTTTTAAATGACACTCACTGAATCATCCTCTATGATATCATCTGGCCCTCTTAGTCTTCGTCCAGCACCTGTTTTAGATTAAATAATATTTTTATTTAATTTAGACATTGTGCTTTCTTACCAATCCAGCATTAGTAACAATGACATAACAACAATGACATACAAATTACCATTTTGTATTAATATTTAAAAGACATGATACCAAACACATCACTGTGAACCTTTGATTTCAGTAAATGATGTTGATAATAGCAATGTTAAGTTAATTACATAAGTGTTCAATTAGATTTCAGATGTATATTGTTGAACTCAATACAGATATATATTGTTTTCGTATGTGGTGGTCTGGCAAAAATAATTATTTGCAACATGCAGCAGAATTAATGGGCCTTTGAAGTGGTCATTAATAAAAAGAGTAAATTGTCAGAACAACTCTAATAAAAGTGGGCTGTGGCAATGGTAAAGAACAAAGATGCAGTTCAGAGATCATTTTCACAGGATAACAGGGTTATTGCATGAAAAACTCCTTTTCCTCCAACAATCCAAGTGCAAATCGACCACAGTGCTTCAATGGCCATCCCAATCTTAGGCGCCAGCTTAAAGTCACCTGGTTCAACCCCCCTGCAGCAGCCAGGCCGCTGGAGTTTACAGCAGCACAATGACCCATGATCTCTGTGGCCCTCGCCTCTGCGTGCTGGCAGTAGCAGCAGTCCATGTGAGAGCACGACTGACATACTCTATGGCACGTTCTGTACTTGTAACAAAAACACACCCAAACCATGATCACTCGCAATCAGTATCAACGATAAACTTTTCCCTGAAGCTCAGATAAGCTTGATGCGCAACATCTCGAAGGCACACTTCACCAGACCAACACCAATGTTGCAACAGATCCCACAACTGCTGTCTTCGCCCCCACAATGCTTTTAGCGGTCCGACGTCTTCACTCATGGCTCTCGTCACAGAACACCTGGTGATGCCGTTAGTTGCCAGCTCGCTACTGCAGAACTCCACTGACTTGTCACTGTATAACAGAAAACCCCTCTTTAAAATCAACACCTTCTTCCACTTTCTCCAGGAAGTTGGTTCCTCAGGTTGGGTCGCTAATGCAGTCCATCCAGACTTCATAGGGGATCGGCCCACTCCTACAATTGATGACCAGTTTCCAGCACCCCATAAGTTGAGAGATTGTGTTGCACCGGTGATGCAAGCGTTGAGTCGCTTTTGGTGCTCGAAACCACACCAAGGCGAATCAGCGTCACTAAAGACCCCAGATCCACCAGTGTTCTCACCATAACATCGTTGATACTGCACATGATGTACGGACCACTCGCACCACCTACATGGGCTGAGAAAGGGTGGCCCCCGCCTCATTTACCACTGGCATGCTCTCATACTGCTACAATGGAATTTGAATACCATCTTGCCCCCTTGGTCACCACCATTTGGTGAGTTTAGAGAGTTTGGTGCTGCCAGCATGATATCTAGTGCATTTATGAGGTAGTCAAGGGCTAGCTGAAGCTGGATGCCATGTGGGAAGCTTGGGTAAGCTTGCCGTGCCACCAACACTGCCAGTGTGTTAATCCTCTTTTGCCACCGGTTCTGTTTGTTGTTATCCAAAGCATCCTCTCAGTGTGTCTTTCAGATCTGCTAGGTTTCCCCTACACTTGGGAGTTCAGCAAACACCTCTAATGCCACCCCTGTTAAGCCAGGCTCAGGTGAGGTGCTGCTTCATCCCCCATCCAACGGGCATGCAGCATTACAATCTCCAGCTTCGCCTTGTAAACCTCCCAGTTGACATTACCAGCATAGTCAGGCAGTTTAAGCTGCATGTTCTCAACTGCTGGTTCCACGTCATGCAGTGGCAGCCGGCTCGCTCCATCTGCATCCACCTCCTGCTTCTTAGTCCTCCACCTAACGCTGTGGGTTTTCTGTTTGAGAATATTTCTTGGTCGATCGTTTCCGTCAAACAACCTAGCTCCACTTCTGACTCCATTTGTGGTGATGGTGAAGAACCAGATGTCCAGAGGGCATTTTTTTACGAGTTTATGTTATGCATAAGCATGAAAACTCCTTTTTCTCCAACAACTCAAGCGCAACCCCATCTCCACTTAAATCCCCTTCCGGAATAGCATGCCAGAAAACTCTGCGTTGTGCATTTCTATTGGTGGGGCAAACTGCCAAGTCCCCACCCTGAACACCCAAAATGGCCGGCACCACGCGCGTTCAAACACATGCTTCTACCATTAAACTCCTGTAGTAACAGTTTTAATGATTGTCTTCATGACCTGATAAAGCTTTCACACATAAGAATTTATGTCACCATAAATTGGCCTTTTTTACAGCCGCAACTGGTTCCTTGCTTTGAAAACATGTAAACAGGTTTTTTTGGCACATGTACAGGTTTGATAGGTTGGAAGTCTTTAGTGCTTGATTTTCACACCCTTGTAGATTCTTCTCTTATCCACTGCTGTTCTCACTTTCTTCTTTTTAAATAGTGTTCCTTTAGGGAGTTGAAAAGGATCCTCCTCTGATGCAGTCATGCATCTGCTTTCTAAACAGGGTTTTTTTTGCATCTAGTTTTTGCCAGACAATACTTGGAAGTTTTAAATGGCCTAATTAAATCAGTCATCACTGATGCCAACTGCTGCTCCATAAGTGGACGCTGATCTTTTTCCCCCAGATACCAGTCAGCTGGCCTAATCCAATACAACCCTATAGTTCTTCTACTGAATTTTTTTTTCTCTCCTGCTTGATATTATGGATTCCCACTACAATTTGGTTCTTTGAGTAATGCGTTCTGGAGCCTTTCTGGAGCAAAACTATTTAGCTCTTATGATGTGACTGTTTTCATTTTTTTAGCTTCTTATTATCATCTTTGAGAATTTTTTACCTCCAGTGTCAGTTTGACAGCTTTATCTACTTTTTCAATGGTGACATCATATTAGTAGGAGGTCATACGATCAGTATTTTATTTGACTTGATGCTTAAAGGACAAGTTTGCAAGTTGTGTAGGGTGATTACCATGCTGAATACCTGTGAATTTTTCAGGTTTTCTTCACATCACACAATTCATCCTCGATCCACTTCTATGATTCTAATGGTATTTGTGTTTGCAAAAGGTTAGAAGGTACACACATGTTATTTGTTTCTTAATTTTTTATATATTTCTTACAATTTTATGTATAAAATTGTAGTGCCTTATCATCCTTTGCTATTGTAAACGTTTTTCCTCTTTTTGTTTTTCTGCACTTAAATATAGACTAGTATATTAAAATTGAAAATCTGACTTTAGAAAATATATATACAGTTATTTTTAAAAGTGAATACTAAGAAGCATCAGGAGGGCAAATTCTTGTCTTTCAATTAATTAAAAAAAACCCAGAATATTTTCCAAGAATTGAAATAAAACAACATGGACATGCTAAATATGCACAGAAAACAGAAAAACAAACAAGAAAAAGCTGCAATGAAACTAATATCAATAATAAACATTCATGTTCTTTTTAGACAATAGAGATGTACTCACTTAATTATTGATGTTGTAGATATCGTATGACCAAGACTATAGTCTATATGTAGTATCAAAATCTATCATGTTTGACTCATTTCAATCAACATGTATCTTCGACACAGTCCTTTTTCATAATACATGGAGTCATATGCCTTACCCCTTGTTCAAACCTAGTTGGATTATTTACAGATCTTGCACACTTGTGCATGTAAAATAGAAAATATTAACTCGATACAATCATGGTTTAATGCATAATCTTTCCCCTTTTTGATCACTGTACTATTATTTAGTTTTTGCAAGACCAATCTGTCTAGTCTCATGCAGCAAGCTAAATATATTGTGTAACAAAAGGTTTATGAAAAATGAACTTTCAAAGGTTTAATTGTAAAATTTGCAGATACGCACTAAAGAAATACATTATATAAAGTTACCTCATACCTGTATTGTATGTCCTTCTTGTTGATCTAATGATTTGAGAATCACTACATTGCTAATTTCATATTACTGTTCCACCTTAAATAAATATTTGCTTTTAGGGAGCAGCTTGGAAGATGATAAGGCCATGACCTATTTTGCAGGTTGAGAAAAGTTACCTGATATTTAAGAACTGGATGGGCTTAAATTTCAATGAAACTAAAAAAAAAATTAATAGTTTTTAAATTTAATGGCCTAATCAAAATGATCAAATAGCCAATTAGTAATAGCTTCGTGCTTTACTTTTTCATTTCTAGTACTGTTTTGCTCCTAATACTTGCTGCTTCTGGTCCAGCCATATTGTCAGTTACAATCTAATTTGGGAGTAGATCACCCATGACTGAAATTACAGGAATTACAGCTAGTTTTACTATTTCTGTGGCCTCCTGAGAGAATCTTATGCTTTTTAAATGCATTGATCCAATTAGAATTGGAGAGCAGCTAAAACCTTAAAAGATTTTGGCCCTTTATTGAAAACACATACAAGGTTGTTTCCAGTAGGACAGATGATTGATGAGAATGCATTTAATTAAATTTCAGTGTGCAATTCAAAATCAATTTTTCTTTTGGAAAAAAAGGTTTGTGCAAAGCAGTAGCCTTGTGCTTTCAATAAATTAGAAAACTAAATGACTTATAGGTGGTATTCCAAGTAAAAATTACATGATTACATGTACTGCATGTTACCCATAAAATTGAGAGCTTGCAAAACAAGCAAATTATTCAAGTCTAACCTTGTACCTGGATCTGTTCAACTTATTAAAACATTATAGTAACTTCATGTTTGTAACATTGTTTAGTATTTTTTTTTATTTGCGATTACTGACATTTTGCATCTTGGCACACACATGCTTATTATCATTTAATATTTATGAATTAGGCAGAAAGAAACTGCTAAAGCCTTAGTATGGTTTCCAATAGTTAGAACAGACGATAATACAAGTATTTCTGCATACCACCACCATCTACATCTTTTAAGTAGGTAGTCCCCGTCATTTAAAATGTAGAAACTATCCACATATATTTTCACCCAAGTCAAGTAAAATATTTAATAAAAAAATGTAAAAATATTATAATAAACTAATAGCTTTTTATAAAGGTTTTTATGTTCTCATGTTTAGTTCTCACTTAAAAGTGCCGTTATACTAAATATCCATTTAATATACCATACAACACTATGACCTTGACTGTAATAATAATTTCTTACATATTCATTCATTCATTCATTATCTTCCGCTTTATCCTCTATTAGGGTTGCGGTGGGGTTCCCCATGCCCATCCAGGGGAGAACGCTTCGGGCGCTGGGCAGATACACCCAGGACAGGGCGCCAACCTATTCTTACATATTGTTCTATTCATTTAATCATTTGACTCTGCAAACATTTTTTTCATGACAGGATTACAACTGAATTGTTGTAATGTGATAAATAAACACCTTGCTGATACAACCCACATTTCAAATTGGGTTTAACCGGGTTCAATTTGACTGGGTTCTCCTATAAGAACATGATTTTGAAAGGTGGGCAATCCAAGAAATAATACAAGTTGACACAGGGAAAACAAATGCAAACTTCAGACAGACTCAGACCATAGCCCAGCACAGAAAGGTTCAGCTGGGTAATGTGCGACAACAGTGGTACATAGTGGTTCCTATCTAATAAAGAAAAGAATTTCTATTGTACATTGTGCATTTACTTCCCTTAGATAGACAGACAGATATAAAAGACCTTGTGCCATACTTTATTGTATTGACACATATGGAATAACTTTTGCATTCCATCCATCCATCCATCATCTTCCGATTTATCCTCTACTAGGTTCGCGGGGGTTTCCCCGTGCCCATCCAGGGGAGAACGTTTCAGGTGCTGGGCAGAAACACCCAGGACAGGATGCCAATATATCACTGGGCACACACTCACTCACACAGACACATATACAAACACGCTCTATATGGAGAATTCAATTGACATTGATTCATGTTTTTGGACTGTAGGAGGAAACTGGTGAACCCGGAGGAAACCCACGCGGACACGGGGAGAACATGAAAATTCCACCCAGATTGGGATTCTATATTTTAATTTTAGGTATAATAAAAATGGTTGTTTGCAGTAATGTAGGTATGTTTGTAATAATGTAATAAAACATAGCAGAGGTTAGTACGGTCGCAGGATAATATTTTCTCTGTGTGGAATTTGCATGTTCCCTCTGGATTTTCTCCTACAGTCCAAAGACATGCAAGTCAAGTGAACAGTTCATATTAAATTGCTCAAATGTGTGCATGTTTGTTTCCTCATGACCCATTCAGGGTGATTTACTACTTTTGTCTCTATTGCTGAAAAAGTTTCTTTACCTCTCATGACCCTACTGAGAATAAGCAGGTTGAAAAATAAATCATCGATCATAAACAAGATATTATTTTAGGTTTTTTTGAACAGTGTACAGCTGTGAGAACTTAATTATTTATAATAATTAAAACAACAAAGTAATTTTATTGTTTTGTTAATGGGTGAAAACCCGTCCCTAAAATACATACACAAACCATATAAACGAACAGATATAATATTGTTTACATTTTCAACATGACAAAACCATTAACCTTAACCTAACACATTTTTATTAAAATTATCTAATCCATAACCCCCTTCCCCAATACCATTGTATATTCTAAAATAAACTTGAGCATTAAAACTTGACTACTAAATAATAAGCATATTAATGTATGACAGTAGTGATGCGCTTTAGTCATCTTGTTACTGCAGGACATAAATAAGATTTAGGAAATTAAAACATCTGAGATTGCTACAGTATACACCTATACTAGACTGCAAGTATCTCACATGACTTTTGTCCGGGCCAAGTTCACGCCCAAAATGTAGCTACCATGCCCACTTTACTGCAGACACACCCTAATTAGTCAAAAACACTGCAGTCAGTATTTAAACTCATCTGCACGTAGATACTATAAAGAAGGTCAAAGCATGACTTTCATTTCCTTTCTGCACCACACACACACACAAAAGTGTATACACACACACACACACACATACACACACACACAAAAACAAGCAAGCTTGTCCATGCAGCTAATGAGTATACAACAATGTGGGAAACGCAGAGTGCTGGATCAGGGATAAAAATAGCAGGCACAAAGCAAGTTAGCGCAAAAACTGTGCAAGCAGAAGGAGGAAGAAAGAGAGAGGAGGATGCACAGGGATAATGCCCACCCGTGGCTGGTGCATGCCAGTTGGGAAATGCCAGATGAAAACAGTCACACATCGTGGCTGTCCTCTAGTGATCAGAAACAGACGTCCAACGAGGTCTAGCCAAAAAAATATGCTGAAGCAGCTTCTGTCCACTTCTCCAGAAGCAAAAGACTGCAGTCTCCTCTTTATTCTCAGTCAGTGTAGATGCTGAGAGAGACAGATGAGGAAAAAGAGTAAATAGAGGTTGTGAGTCGAGGACAGCTTGAAGTAGAGGTGGAATCCTGCATCCGTGCTGTTAGCATTGCACTCTGAAATGACACTTTACTCTCCTTTCTGTAAAGTAAAAACAACCTTCTCTGCAGCACATAAACCTGATTTGAAGGGGGGGGGGGGGCTCTGTTGTGGGAGGTGATGTTTTGGCTGTGCAGCACTATTTAAAGCCCTCCCCTCTCCCATCCCACATCTACCTTTCTCATTGATTTGACAAACCAAGGCAGAAGAAGCTTGAGTTTCTTTGGATTATGATTTGTTTAGACTTGGCAAAAACATTCACATTTTTACCAAAGCATGCAGATAATTAAATTTTACCCCAAACAGGACACACGTTTAAAGAAGAAAAAAAGGAAGGCAGGAAGCAGTCTATCAAGTGTCCTGAATTTAATGAAATGATCAAGAAAATTTAAAAAGAGCTTATGATACAGGCTGTGGAGAAGAGGAAGATCTTATTTTTAAATTTCCTGTAGATACTGAAGCCACTCTCTCTTTGGGTCTTTTTAACAGAGACAATATATCTACGACACTAAATCATTTAGGAGGCAAGTCTAAAAATAATCTGTGATCTCACAGAAAAGCAGACCGTGATGTCAGCTTCATCTTACACTTTTGAGAATATACTAAGAGAACAGGGACACTTTTTTTTCTAAGCAATCAACTAATCAATTTCAAGTTTATTTATAGCATCTTTTACAATACAAATGTGTATTATTTTAAAAGCAGATTTACAATTTTCCAAATTAAAATAATCCATCCTAAACTGCTTCAAGTTCTTCAAGTTCAAATGTTTATATTTAATTCCCTTGTCTTTTCTGTGTCATTTTGTTAAAAATTGGCCATTGTAAGCGTCCATATTATTTTTGCAATTACTTTTCCTTTTATCTTATTTTATTTTATTTAGTCTTGCATGGTGAATAATTACACCTGAAAAGTATGTTATTTATTAATAAATAAAAAACAAAACTGACAATAAAGATAGATAAGATTGTTTAGTGTCAGTGTTTATTTCCAGACAGGAAGTGACAAGCAACTGTCATGGGGCAGTTTTGAATCTCCAGTTTGCCTATTGTGATCTTTGAAAAGTGGGAGGATATTGGAAATTTAGGAGTAAACTCATGCACACCTTTGGGGGATCTATTCATCCCAACTAGGAATGAAACCTGGGATCGTCTTGTGAGGCAAAAGCATAAAATGCTGTGTCACCATGAGACAGACAGATGAAACAATGTAGTTAGATATATAGAAATGTGTACTGATAGACAAATAGATATACAATAGATAGATATACAAATATAACTAAATATATAACAAATATATAACTAGAAGTAAAGACAAGTAGATAGACAGACTGACAGGCGCAGAGATAGATAGATGCATAGGTAAATAGGTAGATAAATCCAGTTTTTGTTCGATCGCAGCTACACTGAGTCATGCTGTCTCTGCATTAGAGTCAGGGAGTGGTGAGATGATTCTGCATTATTATCTGGCCCCAGCCCAAGAAACCACTCCCGACAAAAATCTATAATAGTAGTCCAGAAAAACAAGAGTTGTTACTCATTTTTTGTATTTGTGCTCTGAACAGTTTAGAAATGTTAAAAAAATAAAAATCAATGCAAATTAAATTATTTTCTTGTTTTTACTTGTTGTTCTTGTTTTTTATTCTTTAGTAACAGTTATCAAATGAATGTTTTGAAATGCTACAACACTCATATCCAGGGTACACATAAAATAGACATTACAATTCAAACATTTTATGGTTAACAGTGTTGCCAACAATTAGAACTAGACAGTCCAGAAACAAGTCAATGACTAATACTGCCCAAGCTATCTAATCTAATCTTGTATTTAAAAATAACAATCCATAATAATATCCTTAAATCATATTCATGCATGTACAGTACATACATCACAAACATGTAAATTAAATATTTAAATAAGTGAATAGAAAGCGTGCCATTAGAAAGCCCATTAGTAATAAATAAAACATAAGATGAGGCCTGTACAAATGTAATGGGATCATTATTCTTTTATGTTGTATTGAGGTGTAGCATAAATTTTAAATTGTTCATGAAGATTTGTAGAAAAATATACATATATGGTAAATTTAGTGGCTAACTTATGTACATAGATTTAAGTGTGTATTCAGTCAGTAAACAGGAAAGGTTTTTATTTTAAAGACTCACTATATTACCACTTTCTCCAGATCAAAAATATCCCCATAGCACAATACTACCACTTAATAAAATCTTGTTTATGACACTAAGAAGTGTCATAAAATGAACTAGTGCATTTACTGTTTACATTTAGTCATCTAGCAGATGCATTTATCCAAAGTGACTTACAAATGAGAAAGCACAACTCAGTAGTTAAGGAAAACCAGCCACACTGTAATATCATCAACTAGACTTTTTTTTTCATATGTATCCTCCAGCCAGTGAAACCATCCTGCCAAGGCAATTAATAAGACACTATTAGACACATCTATCTTATTGCTTTACTTTGTATGTGTAAAGCAAAGACATCAGCTCATTGGTTGTTGCACTTTTTCTGTGTCGGTCTCATGCACACCATGTCTGTGTTATTAGTGCTATCATTCACCACTTAAATGATACATGCTCTGTGCATTGAAAACTTTGAAGAAATGAGAAAACAGAAACAAATGGATGAGAGTCTTAAATCCACAGATTATACCTAATGAAACAAACAATATTATTAAAAGTACAATGATTTTGGTGGATTGATATACAAAATTTCTTACCCGAGTCTGTCCCTTTGCTGCTTCAGTTATTTAAAAAATATAATAAATCACAAAGACTGAGCACTGCATATTTATTATATTTCATTCTGTGGTCAACTGACTTTTGTTTTATCAGCCTGGGGAAATATTATCCTGCTGCAAGATATCAACAACAATATGATTCATTTCTACTGGTTAAGGCAGACATATCTGTTACTGGAATTTGAGCACCACATGTCCTTGGTCAACCTTAATGGGGTTTGTCTTCTTTTTACCTCATTCTGTTTTTATCACAAAGTATGCACCGTTGGGCCATACAATAGGCTAATCAAATTTGAGATGTGGCAGAACAGATTAGGATCCTTTTTACTGAACAAAATGGTTTACATTTTTCCCTTTTTAAACTACTTTTTGATCATTCATCTATTAAAAAAGAGAGTTGTAATAGACTTAATAGAAAAGTGCTATTGTGCATGTGAATGGATTTGGAATGTGATTGCATATGAAATTTGATAAGACTTTGTAGTTCTCCAATTATGGACTGTAGTCCATCTGTTTTTCTACATACTTTGTTCGCCCACTTTAGTATGTTCTCTGTAAGAGTATATAAAAATCTGCACTGTGTAAGAAGTTTTACAGATTTCTATAGGCATATGCGGAAAAAAAAAGCAGTAGTCACTTAAAACGTTTTATTATATATTTTTATTTATATAAGTTATTTAGTACAAGTATAAATATGTTGAATAGCATCCATTTAAAATTATGTTTAGACATTATGTAAAATGTAATCACAAAACATGTAATCAACAGAACTGGGGTGACTGAACACCAGTAAGGAGTTTTTATTTTAAATTATCAAACATATAGCCAGGTTTATTTAAAATTTTCAACCTCAATATGTATCAACATTTAATACATGGATATCAAATATAACAAATGTGTACTAAACAACTAATCAAATGGCTTACATGACTGTCTGGCTTATTTGCTATCTTGGGGCTTTCTGCTCCATTTCCCTCCAACTTTTCCACAGCAGCAGACCCTCACTCTTTGCTTTGGTGACTAGAAAGCGAGGCAATTTATAGCCGTTGAATTGACCCACTCCATTATCTCTTCCCATAGCTAGTATCATGGTTACATTTCCTACGACAGACAGAATTACAGTACAATTATTATGTGACATTTACAAATTTATAATTAATGGAAAGCTTGATAATTATAAACCTGGGCTTGGATATGTTTCCCTCACTTTTCTTGATTATTAAACCAGTAATTTTTTTAATTTCTGTTTATTTAAAATGACTTTTTATAATTGAACAGAATTCAGTGCATGATAATAGATTTGATTCAAAGCAGTAGTAAAAATGTGCTACTATTAGAAAACAAGATTTTTTTTACCTGTCTTATATGATTTCAGTGCTTTTCCAGTCAGACTGTTAATTATATTTTGTGCTGCAACACCAGCATGTAAACCGGCATGATAAGCCATTTTGGGTTCATTAACATTAGCACAATCCCCAATAGCATATATATTTTCATGTCCTTCCACTTGCATGTGCTTATTCACTTTTAGGGCTCCATTCTCTGCCAGACACCCACCTGCATTCAGAGCACATAGAAACAAATAAAGGCAAATGTTATAACACTTGTCAACACATTACATGAAACCATCATTAACAGTATTTTAAAGCACTTTTCAGACTTTTGTAACTTAAAACAGTGTTGCAGAAGGTCCTAGGTTTGATACTCAGTTGGGCAGCATGGGGTCATTCCTTTGTAGAGTTTGTGAGCATCCTTGGGTTAGCAGAAAATTAATAATGACCTTGGTGTACAGGCCATTATGGAAAGAGAATATGTACACAACAAAATCAAATCAAAAATAATTTGAATAATTAAATAAGTGACAACATTTTACTCATTCATTCATTATCTTCCGCTTTATCCGGCCCAGCCACACCCACCCACTCTGTTCATGACAAAAACACAGTAACTCCATCCATCCATCCATTATCTTCCGCTTTATCCTATATTAGGGTCGCGGGGGGATTTCCCATGCCCATCCAGGGGAGAACGTTTCGGGCGCTGGGCAGATACACCCAAGACAGAGCGCTAATCTATCGCTGGGCACACACTCACTCACACACTCTATATGGGGCAATTTGGAGAACTCAATTCAGTTGATCCATGTTTTTGGACTGTGGGAGGAAAACGAAGAACCCGGAGGAAACCCATGCGGACACGGGGAGAACATGGAAACTCCACCCAGATGGGGATTCGAACCGGGAATCCCTAGTGCTGAGAGGCGAACATGCTAACCACTAAGCCACTGTGCCGCCCACAACATTTTACTGCTTTATCTAATTATTTTAATAAGGTACATGTTAAAATTTTCTTCCACAAAGGCTGCCAAGTGTTAAACGTCAAATAGATTTACATGTGAATGTCTTAATTGTTTTATAAAGCTAATTAGGGCTGAGGCAATGTATTACATGGACATGATCGATTACGAAAATACGTCGCTTTGCATAATTTGCGTCGACGTGTCAACAAAAATGGTGGCACCCTACCGGAAAGATGCATTTATTCAGAGCACAGCAGCTAAAAATAATCACCCACAAGTATCTTAAGTGTGGGAGCATGTCACACAGAATGTGGTGCACAGTCAGATTTGCAAAGTGGACACGGCTTTTTACAACAGTACAACTGCTTAAACGCACAAGCGTTCAAACACAAACATCCACGCCAGGATGTCCGCGCAGCAAATCATCCACATGGCAGCAAAACGGCAACGTAGGTTTGGCTTACTTGTTTTGTTTCTTATTTTAGCATATTATTTTAAGACTTTTAACACATTTAATGTGTTTCCGTTATTAGTAGTGCATTACTAACCATTTGTTCGTCATGTGTTGATGCATGCAGTTTTTCTTAATACCACTCATGTACCATGTGGTTATATCCAATTCAGATCAATTTGAATGTCCGTGCTCGTATATAGTCAATAAAAAGATATAGTCCATAAAATGTTGGATTTTATTGCCCACAATGTTTGTATAGTACAGTTAGTTTTTTTTATTTATTTTTTTTATTTGAAGAACCTGCTCGTTACCTGGTGACTTAATAATTTAAAGCAAACTATTTTGGGGGAAAAAAAGAAAAAAAAATTTACGTCCAGTATTTTTTTAAGACATTTCAGTAATAGTAAAAGACAAATTTTAAAATATTCCACCATCATTCTCATAGGTTTATATTACACTTGAATTATTGAATCTCTTGTGGCTGAGATTTTATGTTTAATAAAGCTGTTAATGCAAAAGCATTTTTGTGTTATTTTTCAATAGTGCCCTTAAGAACACTGTGTTAGATTAAAAACATATTTTAACATGAAAGGTTTTTATTTTCAAGTTATTTTAATTCCAAACACAATCACATTAGAGTAATAGAAAATGAATCGTTAGGTGCAGCCCTAAAGCTAGGAGTGTATATTAATACATATTTGTGCACACATGTGCAAGGGCACAAAATGATGACTGCATTCAAAAAGTGACTCGAATTTTTTAATTAAATGCAATTAAACTTTTAAATAATTGTATTGTACTGTAATTAACAGAATAAAATGTATTAACTTTTTGTCAGCATTAACAACCAATAGGTTTCAAAGTGCAAGGACTCATATTGTACATTTAAAAAAATCTGACCTGGTCTAAAAACTCACCCAGACTGGACCTGTATGCATTAGAACAAATCTTGTTTCCAACACAACTGATTACAAGGTCAACAGTAAAGTGTTGGTTTTTATCAGTGTTGATCACTGTGCCTTTCCGAATCACGTTCATTTCCAAATCAGCAAGGTTTGACACCTTCTGTCCTATACTCAAATTAAAAGAGAACAATAGCAACAAAATAGTTAATACAAATGTTAGTTAAACATATTTTTAAATTAAGGGCTGCTATACATCACTTCAGTAAGCAATGACAACATTAAAGTGCACTTTAAAAATTAACATTGTTACTAAGGGTACAACAATAAATGTCTGTCCCCCAAAGTACTAATTACACTAATATACCTCTTAGGGTTCATTTTTGGACCTGAAGAGAACTGTGTAGTTTGGAGGCTTCAGCATATAATCTTCTAATCACAAGACAATTTCAACAAGCTGCTAGTGACTGGACTTTGACTATACAATTCAGCTGTGCCACCAAAACTTTACTAGCAATTGTGGATCACTACAGTGCTGCAACTTACCCATATAAGACCTGCTCTGTGGTGCTCCTGACTGTGTAAGTACAGAGTAAAATGGACAAACTATGTAGAAAAGCAGATGAACTACAATGTGCATATATATTATTATAAGTGGCACTGATAAAATGGACAGTGAATGGACAGTGAAATAACATTATATTTTCATTTCCTATTTTTTTATGCTAATTTTTTACTTTCATGGTTTTATTTCATTTCCTTTTCTAATATCTTGAAAGGTAATACATAAAAATAATCATAAATTATTACCCAAAACTAATTCTACTCCTTTTTCCAATAGAACCTGTTTTGCGTCTTCTCTCACACTGGCCAGTAATTCAGGATCAGCTAGAGTGTCACGTGAATGAATAAGAATGACCTGCCATGAAAGGAAAATCATTTAGCATTTCATACACACACACACACACACACAACTTAAACCATTTTTGTCATGTTTAATAGAAGACATGTATTACCAATTTTTGGTAAATGAATATAATAATATATGATCAACTTAGTTTTTTTACCCTGTAAAAATGGGTTATTACAAAAGAAGTCATATTTACATTTTACTAATTTAACAAGTTGACGCTGTTAATAGTGTTAACAGTGATAATAAATAAGCAATTAAATATTTGTCCCAATTTGTCAAGGTTATACCTATAGATAAGGAAATGGCAATCAATTCCACCATTTCTTGCAGATTATTATAAACTGAAATGGAAATCAAATCTATTGTAATTTAAAATATACAGACTGTGTAGCACCTCCACTGATCTGTATTTAGAGTGCTTAAATTGCATTTCTCTATGCAATAGTCATGACTGTAATCATGCTATATTTTTGTTTTATTAAATGTCAGATAATATATTAAATCAAGCTTGGTATTTGCTTTGTGTCATACTAATATTATGATTATATAGACTGTCTAAACTGTTTAGTTAATTTACTTCACTGGAGTCTGAAAAAAAAAAAGAAATGTATCACAAATCCCCCCTGAGGGAGGAAAACAAATAAAAAAAATAAAAAAAAACACAACAATGAAAACAGCATTATTGTCCCCCATCAAGACAATAATACATTAGTTCTCATTCACATGTACCTTTTGCTGTGATGTCATAATTACCTTCTTGTTTGGAAATTCTGTCCTGATTTCAGCAGCCAGTTCCACCCCAGTGGCCCCACCACCAACCACAAGCACAGAGTCTGCTGCCTGGACCTGGCAATGGACAGTACATGGCAACACAAACAGCTCAGCGATAAGTCTTTAAGTTTCAGTAAACTAATGAACAAAGGTGATTTGAGGTTGAGGAGATAATTCACCTCGTTTACAAAGGTTTCATAATGTTCAATAGCTTGATGGTAGGAATCCACAGTATTGCATTTTCCAGGAAATTGTCCTTCAGTTCCAGTGCATATTATGAGGTGTGAGTATCTAACTTCCTGTTAGACAAAGTTTTAAATAAAATGTTTCATATTTATATTTAAATTCATATGTACCACAAATTTATGAGATGGAATATCACTTCAGTACCTTTCCATTGTCAAGCACAACAAATTGTTCTGAAACATTGACCTGTAACACACTTCCCTGAAGAAAGCTTAGTCCAAATGTTTCTTTATAGGGAATAAATGTCTGTTTAGCAAAACCTAAAAAAAAAACAACGAAAACACCTCGCTTTTAATGTTGAAAGGCAAAAATAGTCATTCTAATTCTGTCACATTAATCCAAGTCATACTTTAAAGGCAAAGATGTTATACCAACTTTTGTCTTTGTTAAACACAAAGAAAATGTTTAAACATTTTACATTACAGATTAAATATTCAAGACAGGGTAAAAATACTAGTAGGAACAGACACATTAATACAGTAAATACAGACACATTAAAACATTCATTTTATAGTTATAATAACCAAATAACCAAATATAATAACCAAAAAGATTGCAACAACTACAATAATAATATATTATGAATTTTAAATAAAGCTTTTAAGCTGTTTTGCATACCACTCTGTACTGAAGCACGCAGGGCTGCGATGTTGTGATGAAAGGCATCTAATGGGTCAATCAGCATAAAAGGAACACCATAATGTTTGAGATGCTGTGCAGCCGCAATCCCAGCAAATCCACCTCCAACAATCACTACGTGGACCTTCATATCGATAGACAGTTGGCTCCCCATTGTTAATCTGCAAAGCAAATGACAAAAATAAAAATCAAAAGCACATTCATTCTACACTATAAAAAGTCACATAACATTTCCTTTGTTAGGCCATACATTTACATTGAAAAACATCTAGTTAAAAAGGTTTAACCAGGAGTCAACATGAACACAATTTACTCCTGTACATGGTGATTAGCAGATTCCATTCTGCTAACAAAATCAATTGAAGTGGGTGAATACTAATGGAATGTTAGAATGAGGTTTTAGGTCTTATATAGTGGCAACCTTAGGGACACAGATCTGGTGTGTGGGTATTAGGTTAAACATTCATTCATTCATTCTCTCCCGCTTTATCCTCCACTAGGGTCGCGGTGGGGTTCCCCATGCCCATCCAGGGGAGAACACCCCGGGCGCTGGGCAGATACACCCAGGACAGGGCGCCAATCCATCGCTGGGCACACAGTCACACACCCAAACACACTCTATATGGGGCAATTTAGAGAATTAACTTGATCCATGTTTTTGGACTGTGGGAGGAAACCGGAGAACCCGGAGGAAACCCACGCGGACACGGGGAGAACATGGAAACTCCACCCAGATGGGGATTCGAACCGGGAATCCCTAGTGCTGAGAGGCGAACGTGCTAACCACTAAGCCACCGTGCCGCCCTTAGGTTGAACAGCACTACTAAATATTTTACTTTAGTGTACACTAACTGACAACATTATGTAAAATATGAAGGAATGATACACCCAGACTCATTCACGGAGCTCTAATGATAAATTAACCTTGCTCCAACATCACAGTTCTCACTCCATATTGTTCACCAGTGCTGAATCATGGAATAGTGTTCCTAAATATCAGTAATTCAGAACCAAAAGCACTTGCTATATTTTTAATACATTTTTAAAATGGTAAGGAAAATCTAGGCATGTAAACCAGATCATGATCAGATTTGATAATATACCAAGGTAACTTGTTCCTCTTTAACTACTAGCTTGTGTTATTCTCTTATTTGTAAGTTGCTTTGGATAAACACATATGATGAATGAAAATTTAAAATGTAATTTGAATAAATTGAAGCAAGCTGAAAGAAAAAAAAGTAACAAAAGCAGTAACATTTAATAGGGACATGACAGAAAAAAGATATGAGGGGTTTAAAAAAAAACAAGCTTTATTATACTTATTATAAATGTCACTGGCATCCATTTAACCGTTTTTGCTCATTAGATGCTGCTGTCTATTCTGAAACCACATTACAGAAACCTAATGCAATGAAATTGAGTATTAAAGCTTCTTCACATCACACATATTAATGTCAACCAAGTGTGCGTTACTTTAAAGCATTTAACATTAATCTGTATACCTACTGTACCTAAGATACCTACAGTAAAACATTCACAGATTCATTTTTCGTACACCAGATATGTCAAGTAAATATCTCGGATTTTAAGTACTAGCATTTCTATGCAGTGACCTTTAGCCAGAAATTGCTGGTGTGGCTGCAGATTTTAAATAATTTCAAGAAAAATATAATGTATATTACTCATCAGTTGTTTAAAGACTGAATAAACACAACCCTGTAGGTCCTGTTTGCCTGGAATGTAAGACAACAGCCACACCAACATCTTTACAGAAGTTTCCCATTCCTTAACGTACTTTGTAAGACAGAAATACAAAAATGCATTTTGAGAAATGTTGATGCATGTGATTTATCTGATTAATTTTAACAGGGGTGGGGCTTACAGTGGTTTTGTTTTAAAATGAATTCATTTCTATTTTGCATGTTGTAGTGCAACATGTAAGAATGGGTCAGACTCCAGCACTAGCCAAAGAACTAATTATTTCACAATTTAACGTGGATGATTACAGTAAACTAAATGTATAACTACAGGAAGCTGTAATTAATTTAAATAACGTTACAAACCTGACATGTAAAATCATGACAACACATTATATATAAACAATTAATAACAGTAGAGCGCGGTAGCTAGGTGGTTAGGGCATTGGGCTATCAATCTGAAGGTTGGGGGTTCAAATCCCAGGTCCACTGAAGTTACCAGTGTGGATCCTTGAGCAAGACCCTTAACCCTCATTTCTCCAGGGATGTTGTGATTAACCCTGTGTTCACCTTGTAAGTGGCTTTGGAAAAAAGCATCTACCAAATGTAATTTATGTAACATGTGCCACTTCTTGTTTTATAGCATTATAACAGTTCTCTCAGATTAATGGTGCAATGGCCAGACCTGAGGAGCAAGCCACAAGCTGATAATGTTAGTGAGAGAGGTGAGTGTTGTATTAAAGCAGGAGGAATGTTCAAGTTCAATAATTTAAAACAATGTTTTGCTGAAGCAAATTGTGTTTAATGTATTTTAAACTGAGCACTAGTAAGTAATTAGACATACAGATATAAAGCAGTAAAGGTAAAGTGAAGAAGTGTTTATATATTCATTCATTATCATCCTCTTTATCCTCTATTAGGGTCGCGGTGGGGTTCCCCATGCCCATCCAGGGGAGAACTTCTTGGGCGCTGGGCAGATACACCCAGGACAGGGCGCCAATCCATCACTGGGCACACACTCACTCACACACACTCGATATGGGGCAATTTTGAGAATTCAATTGACTTGATCCATGTTTTTGGACTGTGGGAGGAAACCGGAGAACCCGGAGGAAACCCACGCAGACACGGGGAGAACATGGAAACTCCACCCAGATGGGGATTCGAACCGGGAGTGTTATATATATATATATATATATATATATATATATATATATATATATATATATATATATATATATATATATATATATATATATATATATATATATATATATATATATATATATATATATGTATATATAGTTAAGGAGTCTTTCCACTGTCCACTGTCACTTTCACAAGCATTCTAATTAAACGGAACTTGATAGTATGAAATAAATAAACTAGGGATAGATTAACAGAGGGCGGCACGGTGGCTTAGTAGTTAGCATGTCTGCCTCTCAGCGCTGGGGGTTTCTGATTTCAATCTTAATCTGGGTGAAGTTTCCAAGTCCTCCCCCTGTCCGTGTGGGTTTCCTCCGGGTTCTCAAATTTTCTCTTACAGTCCAAAAACATGGATGAAGGTAAACTGAAAGCTCCAAAATGCCTCATATAGAGTGTTTTTGTATGAGTGAGTGTGTACCCAGTGATAGATTGGCGTAGTGTCCTGGATGTATCTGCTCAGCACTTGAAATGTTCTTCCCTGGATGGGAACGGGACACGAGTTTATGCAGATTTATAAGAATATTGATGTAAGAGAGCATCAGAATGTGAGAAACAGCATGCATTCTGGTAGTGGTTCCCATGAAGTTTAAATTAAGAAATAATTGTCTTCCTGCCGGTGGCTTAGTGGTTAGCACGTTCTCCTCTCAGCGCTAGGGATTCCCGGTTCGAATCCCCATCTGGGTGGAGTTTCCATGTTCTCCCCGTGTCTGTGTGGGTTTCCTCCGGGTTCTCCGGTTTCCTCCCACAGTCCAAAAACATACATCAAGTCAATTGAATTCTCAAAATTGCCCCATGTAGAGTGTGTCTGTGTGAGTGAGTGTGTGTGTGCCCAGCGATGGATTGGCGCCCTGTCCTGGGTCTATCTGCCCAGCACCCGAGACGTTTTCCCCCGGATGAGCATGGGGAACCCCACCGCGACCCTAATAGAGGATAAAGCGGGAGATAATAAATGAATGAAAAGGATGTCTTCCTGCCACTCCCCATATATTCTGAAAGAACATGTTAGTGCAGTGTTGTGTGGGATGATGCAGAAAAGCTTTATCGGTCTAGCTATAGCTCTTATCTCTGTTCTAAGATACAGTAAGTAGAAGTACGTAGTATATAGGAGGTAGTGACAACATCACAGAGTGGCGCAACCCTCTCAACAGATCTGTGCCACAAGTCACCCGTTGAGTGTCACGTGACCGTAAAGCAGCTCTCACACACACACACACACACACACACACGTCTGCGGTACACGTTACCCCCTCGCCCCTGATGTAACGCGTAATCAAATAAAAAAGGAAAGGAAACGATGTATGTATAAATAATAAACCTCATTCCACATTAGAGACAATACCAGCGCGTGTAATTAAAGCACTTACCTGAAGGATGAAGAAACAGAGAAAGTTCAACCCTCCGCGCTTCTGCTCCTCATATGTTATTTCTGCCGGAAGTACGTCAGCACTACATACACGGTGACGTCAACGTCCGTGCTTTTGAGATTTGGTTTGATTATTCAGTTTTTTTTTTTTTTTTTTTTTTTTTTTTTTTTTTTTTTTTTTTTTTTAATGTTTGATATTTTTTTTGGTTGTTTAGGTCAGCATAGCAGACTGCAGACGACGAGAAAGCGCAGTACGAAGACCTGCATCTCCCGACGTGCAAACCTGAAACTGATCGTAGAAAATGCAGAAAAACATGTTAAACATTTGGTCATGTTGCAGACGCTGTGATAAAAAGCGACTCACAAGTAGCCCAACTTGGTAAATACATCACTCCAGAAACAACGAGGATTAACGGGCCTGCTAAAGGACTCACTGATAACTTCAGTGGACCTGGAATTTGAACCCTCAGAATCTTTAGATTAATAGCCCAATATCGTAACCTCTGAGCTACAACACCCTACTAACCACTATGCCACCTCCCTGAAAATGTCAATAAAAACATAAAACCGTCAATACTTTTTAAATAAATGTACTACATATTGTTTCTTTTTAATTGTAAAACCACAATTTGCATGATAAAAGATAATAAAATAACTCAGGAGTTTGGAATAAGTAAGTGTAAACTACATTTAAACAGAACCGACAAAAATGTATTTAACTTAATTATTGAAAAGACGTTTTGAAAAGCATAAACGGGTGATTGGAGAAATCTTCTCCTTCTTTTTTCGGTTATCCCCATTAGGGAGTCGCTATAGCGGGGCATTGTTCTCCATCTTGTCTCTTGTGCGTGTGTGTGTGTGTGTGTGTGTGTGTGTGTGTGCGGCCCTTGCTAGTCATACCGGGGGGCTTTTATCCAAATAAACTGGAGCAATGTGAGTGAAGGGCCTTGCTCAAGTGCCCACATTGGTAACTTCAGTGGACATAGGATTTGAACCCACAGCTTTCAGATTTATACACCCTAACCATTGAACTACCACGTTACAGAAAAAGTACTCATAATACCTTGGAATAATAGTTGGAATCCAGAAAGTTTACAGGAGCGTCTAAATACTCACTTCTTGTTATTTAATTTGTTATATTTATTTTTCTACAAACTAACCTGTCATTATTAATTAAATTGAGTCCTTTTCAAATTTGCCCAAACAAATTTTCATTGCTAGAAAGAGAGGATAAATCTACATAAATATGAATAAAGTAAACTAACATATTCCAGTATTTGAATGGTCTAATATTAATTAGGCCTAATGTAAAATATACAGTTCATACCCACATTCATAAATGCCAACCTTGTTCATGATAGCTCTTCTATTGTTTTATAGAACACTGTATTTAAATCCCCTCCCACAAATACTATGGCAAATTAATATAATGCATTATAAAGCAGGATTGAATATCTTGAAATAATGCAATGTCACCTTTTTTTTGTTAGCTTAGTTTTTGTGAATTTTAACTGTAGTTTATAAAAATTTGTTGGTGTTTTGCAGTTACTATGCAGTGGTGTGGGTTGAACATAGTAAATAGGTTAAACAGCTATAAATTGATACATACTGTAAATTATAAATTATAGATAATATGTATGTATTTTTTCTGGCCTGTACAGTGGCTTACGGGCGGGCTTAGCCTAGGGGTGGTTAGCATGTCTGCCTTTCAGTGCTGGGGAGGAGTTTCCATTGTCCTCCTCCTG
This sequence comes from Corydoras sp. C115, assembly GCA_019802505.1. Classification (NCBI taxonomy): domain Eukaryota; kingdom Metazoa; phylum Chordata; class Actinopteri; order Siluriformes; family Callichthyidae; genus Corydoras; species Corydoras sp. C115. Next base: position 12,373,173 of record JAFMOC010000007.1, read on the forward strand.
TCCATGTGGGTGTCCTCTGGTTTCCTCCCACAGTCCAAAAACATGGATTCAAGGTAAATCGAATGCTCTAATTTGCCCCATATAGTATGCCTATAGAGTGTCTATCTGTGTGAATGAGTGAGTTCCCTGAGTGTATCTCGTTCTCTCCCATATAGTTTCTTCGATGAGTGTAGAAACTACATGTGCAAACAGCGTTTTGGCGTGAGACGTAAATTAGTACTTACTTTTAGTATTTATTTATTTGACAATTTACATCAGGGCTGCACGGTGGCTTAGTGGTTAGCACGTTTGCATCTCAGCACTAGGGATTCCCGGTTCGAATCCCAATTTCTGTGGAGTTTCTATGTCCTCCCAGTGGGTTTCCTCCGGGTTCTCCGGTTTCCTCCCACAGTCCAAAAACATGGATCAAGTCAATTGAATTATCCAAATTGCCCCATATAGAATGTATATGTGTGAGTCAGTGTGTGCCCAGCGATAGATTGGCGCCCTCTCCTGGGTGTATCTGCCCAGCGCCCGAGACTTTCTCCCCTGGATGGGTATGGGGAACCCCCCGCGACCCTAATAGAGGATAAAGCGGAAGATAATGGATGGAATTTACAACCAAATCCAAAAACAACTTTTTAGGGCGCAGTAACTCAGTGGTTAGGATGTTCGGCTATCAATCTGAAAGTTGGGGGTTCAAATCCCAGGTCCACTGAAGTTACCAATGTGGGTCCTTGAGCAAAGCCCTTAACTCTCATTGCTTCAGGGATGTTGTTATTAACCCTGTTCTCACTTTGTAAGTCGCTTTGGATAAAAGCGTCTGCTAAATGACCAAATAAAAAAAAAAATACTTTTCAAAATGTTGTGTAATTACTCAGTGTGACCAGCAGGGGCCGCACACGCACACACATATTCCCCACGCATACACAAACACGCGTACGCACTCGCATCGCATGCGCCGTCTCTCGCGCACCAGACACGCACGCACAACATCGGTTAAGTGAGAACTAGCGGTAGTTGCTAAGGACAGAGATAATCTACTTCTGTCCTTTTTAGGAAAAAAACTCTGAGCTGTATTAAGTTCTTTGGCAGCGTAATATCTGTTGCAAATGGCGCAAACTTTCGGGATGGGACGAGACGCGGTTATTCTGGTTAACGGAGGCGGTGTGCAGTTAAAACGGTAAAGCTGGGCTTTAAATTTCACTGTTTCTCGGTGTCCATGTTTTCGTGAAGTGTTCGGTCACAGGGATCTGCTGAGGATGCTGGAAGAATTTTGGGCTACAGTTTAGAGCGGAGTGTTTTCAAAAGTTGGACTGCTGGAGCTTTTGTTACGGTACAGTGGCGGCGGTTCCCATGGTGAAGCGGACGGCACACAGCTAGCACAGCTCGCTCAGCCCTGCTGGCAAAGTCAGGACTGCTGGAGGAACACAGGTCCATTTACTGACCCCTCACGGTACTGCTCTCTGCTTTATTATTTTAATAGTCAGACAAGTGAAGGTAATGCTACAATTCTAATTATGCGGCTTTCAAACACAATTTAACCTGATTTTTAAATGCATGAGATTGTTATTTTGTCATATAAGTTGATTTCTTAATAATAAATTCCTGATAAAAGCATCGTGATACTTATCTGATTTGCATTATTAAAAAGCTGTGGTCACGTTGCATTCTTTATGAGAAACAAATGAGATAAGTATACTGGGCAATTTTAATTTTGTGGGAACACTTGAGAGGTTTCTTAAGTGCATTTTAAAAGAATGTGTTTATCTGAAAAATGAAGAGACAACCAATGTAACAGAGTTTAAAAGGTCAGCCCCATTAACAGTATAAAAGTAGCTATAGAATTGTTCTGTGCATTATAGATTTATTCTTATATATAATATATTAATATTTATAATCATTTTTTTAATGATTATAAAATAAAGTATGGAGAATTTGCTAACTGGCTTGATTGCTGTATGACATTGTTTTAGAAAATAACAAAACTTTCCACAAAATATCATGCCATATGAACATTTCCTTTAAGGGATGAATTGATTTGACCGCATGTGGTGGGATGGACAAGGATGAAGAGAATCGCTATGTGTCCCAGCTCAAAGAAGAGTTCGATAGCTGTGATACTACAGGAACAGGCTACCTGGATAAAGAAGAGGTCACAGAACTGTGTCACAAACTGAGTTTAGATACACATCTTCCATTACTCCTAGATGTTCTTCTAGGATCACAGCACTATGCCAGGGTGTGTTTTTTTTTTTTACACAAATACATGGACACTTGTTTAAAACAAAAGTGATTTTAAGGGTTATAATATTCCAGCATAGCATCTGTACATTTATATATTATGTTCTGGTATAATGCAGAACCCACTTATTAATAGTGAGTTGTAAATGAAAGAAAATTTAAAAGTAATCATTGTTAATACGTATTTGTCATTATTTTACCTACAGTGTTATAGTTTGTGTATACAAAATAGCATAATATCCTAAGTTAACAGATTATGTAGCAGCAGTTCTGTTCTTGCAAATATATAAAGTTTGTTTTATTTAACCTAGGTGAATTTTGATGAGTTCAAGGAGGGATTTGTGGCTGTCCTTTCCAGATCATTGGACTTAACTAGATGTGAAGAGGAAATCAGCTTCCTTGAGTCAGGTGCACAGTGACATTTTCCTGAGGGAAAGTTTTTCCACATGAATTATAAATGAGCCACACTTGATAATTGGAAAGTTATACAGGAGTAATAAACACCACTGTGGTGCAGCGGTTAGCGCTAACACCTCACAACCTCATGTCCTCCCAGTTTTCTGTGGGTACTCTGTTTCCCCCTCACATTACAAAGACATGCTAAAAGGTACATTGGAAATACTAATTACTTCCCTGATATTATTGGGTATAAACTTGTTATTCCAAAAACTTGTTAATCTACCTCTTAAATTCCTTCGCTGTAAAATTCTATAGAACCATTGTAAACTGGTCTGTATAGTATTTAAAGGTCGGAGACAACTAAATAAATAGCACACACTTGTGCTAAACTTGATTTGATTGTTAAATTAATTACAATGAAAAACATGTGTGCTAAATCGGACTGATATATAGTGTTAATATAACTTTGAAACCACACATAGCTTAATTGTCCATTTCTGTGCTCTAGACCTATTATTACAATTTAATAACGTCTAGCTAATTAATCTTGTAGTAAAAATGAGATTCATTTTCATCGTAAATGATTGGGGATTTTTTATTATTCATGCTTTTTTCCATCTTAACCCTTCATAGACGAAGTAAGCCCAAAATATGTAAAGGGGACCAAACGTTATGGGCGAAGGTCACAGCCAGATGAAACAGTATCTGTCCTGACTGATAGAGCACCACTGATTGAGCTGGAGGAGGAGCAGGATGAGTCCACTTCCCTGGGTGTAAGGAGGGCCAAACTGAGAAGATCCACCTCACTAGAAAGTGTTGAGGTAAAGCAGCCCATTGCTACAAAGTTTTTTTTTACTTATATATATATATATATATATATATATATATATATATATATATATATATATTGATATATATATTGATATATATATTGATATATATATTGATATATTGATATATATTGATATTGATATATATATTTCAAGAGTCAATAGAGTCTCCTTTTATAGTGCAGTGCATAAACATCCATAGGCACTGATAAAGCACTGCATACCTGATCCACATACTGACTTTGGCATTACCAGTGAGCACAGCTGCTCTCCACTCAGGAAGTGTGGTAACACGGAATGTGCAAGTGGCTGACTTTTCTACAACCCCCATCTTCATCAGCCCTCTGTGTAGCTGTTGGCACAGGATAAAAGAATGGTTCAATTCACATTTTCACTGTTTAAAGCTCAAGATTGATGGTTAAGGAGTGTTACTTCTGCACTTGTGTTTTTCTTTTACTAGAGTCAGTCCATTTATGATTAACTTACATTGTGCAAATCTGAGCTCTGGTAACACTTGCTTCTCCTGTTATGCTTAAATTTTCCATTTCTAAGGCATTTTAATGATAGAAATCTAATTGTTTATTTGATTTGTGATCATGGTTAAAATAGACAACCCCTTTAAAACTGATTTATTTAAATCACCCATGATGGAGGGCCCTGAACCCAAAGTAAAGCTAATGCTATAACATTAGTTTATGAAAGATCACAACATATAGATACAGTAAATGTTTCACAGAACCTGGTAAAGTAGAGTGTTTTGTAAAATGTCTTAATAATGAGTCCTCAATAATGAAAACAGTTAAGTGTATCATGATTAAGATGTCAAGTAGTTACATCAATGAAAACGTGCGTATTACACATTTTTATATCTTTATTTTATAAACTTTGTTTTATAAACTTAAGTTCAACATTTTTTTGTTTTAGTATATGTGCTGCCATAGCAAGCACTAAATGGAACATTTCTAAATATTAAGGCTTCTTTCCTAACATTTCCAGAACAGCAATTAAAAACAAAGAGCTTTTGTCATTTTCAAATGTAATTAATTTGCTGGTTAATTTGCGTCTTAGGAGGAAATTAAGATCACAATACAAGACAGAATTTTTCAGATAGACTTTAATTGATTATATGTAACTCTCATCACTTCATTAGGTTCCTGTACATGAAAATCATGTGATCATTGAGCCCTTAGCTGTTATTCATATGGACTTGTGAGTGCTTTGGGTATTCACTTTATTTAATTCAATACTTAATTCTGTCTTATGCAAAGAATTAGCATATTAAAAATGTAAGTTTTAGGTACAAACAATTCTTTCCACTTGTTGTACATATTTCTGCTTGTTTTAGAAAAATGCTAAAGATGAAAGAGACCACATAGACTGTTATTAGCAATAAGTGAAAAAAACAATCTTCTATAATGACATGGTGGGTCATCGTTGCTTTCAGGATGGATAATATGCTAACGTAAAAGTGTACTTATATTTGTATTTTGATAAGCCATATGCTGCCATCAAGATTATTTATTTTCCTAGGAACTTTGCAAATCTATTTCAGTAGGCTTCATTATACAGAAAAAAACAATATCATAGCTTTGTGAACATATAAGCTTTGTGCTTGACTTACTGCTGTAGTCCAGGCCTGCCTCTTATCAAACATTACGTGTTCATCATTAAGAGGAAAGTCAGATACTGGTGACTACAGACAGATTTTGTATACAGCGAGAATGAGCAAAATCTATACTTTCACAACTGCACCAAAAAGTATCTTCAATCTTCAAATGTTTATAAATTATTTTTTAAAAAAAGGTTCTGTGACCCCTGGAAAACATGAAAATTGTCCCAACCTTTAAGGTTGTGGAGGTATCAATTTGTAAATATTAATATTAAATGTTTATATCTAACAAATAGAATTAGGTTTGTCAAAAAATCTTTGCAAATCAGTCCATAATGAATTTGAACTGTACATCATTGGCTTTACGCAAGTGTAGATAACAGTTTGGAAGTTGGACCACGATATCAAATATTTGAGACATTTCATAATTTCCCCAAACTATCATTTTTTATAATAACAACCATTTCTGATTTGTGTTTATAGTTAAAACCCAGTTTTATGCAGGTGTGCATTATTTAGAATTGTTGTTTATTATTTGTTGGTAAAATTGTATTTAAAATGAATATTTTAGTTATTTTTTAAAAATCTTCATTAAACTCTGGTTTCACTAGGTCTTATATTGTCCAACTTTATGGACAATATTATTATCTTTATTGTCCAACTATTTGAACAGAGACACAGGCAGATGTAATTCCTAGCCTATAAATTGCTGGTAAATTAGAGGACTATCAGATATTCTTCCATACCTAGATAGGAAGGCTTTTAATGGGGGAACCATGTGTATTTGTAAAACAAGCTCTTACAATATGTGTGTTTTAGTACCTGTATTGTTCAAAATACAGTGGTTAGACTGTATATGTTTAGTCTGGATTAGAGATTTTGTTGTCCTGGTTTGGGAGGAGACCAAAGTAAGAAGTAAATAAGGAGTTTGAAGACAACTCGTCTGCCACTCACTGCAGACCACAGAGCCAAGTAAGATGAGGGTTTGGATGTAATTGGCTCTGTTAGTTCTTATTGCAGTGTATTTCCTTTTAGAAACACATACTTGCATTCCAGACCTCCTCCCTCCTACTCTCTCACTCTTACACTTTCTCTCTCTGACTCGTTCATTCCCCTGCCTTTTATTTCTCTTATTTCCCCTCCCCCCACTAAATTTTTGAAATATGTAGGCCCGTTATGCAATTCGACTGGAACTGAATGTGAGATTACATGATTTATGAAGCATTTTGTATTTCAGTTTTCATTAAGTTTATTTAACTGTATGTCATATTAAACAACAGGCTTTCTGGAGTTAAATGCTCTGCATTGCCAGCCTTAAAATCCACATTTGAAAAGATTTAATAAAAAGGACAGGGCTTATGGTCATTAAAGAATGGTTAGTAACATAGCAAGATCATTATTAACATGGCAATAATTTTAAAGTCTTTTCCAACCTTTTATGCTGTTTGAGATGAAGAGGACTAAACACAGTTGTTTAGTGAAATAAATAATTTTTATAGTAGGTTACATAAATACATAATAGGTATATTATGTTATACCTATAATCCAAATGAATACTATATACTATACTATATTATAGAATATAGGTCTTTCACGCACATGTAGACTAGCCATGTACACCGTCCCACCAGTCCCGTTGCAATGCCCGCTTATAAAGGCACACGGTCATCAGACGGAGCCATGTCAGGTGCACTAATCAATCTCCCCAATCAGCACGTCAGCCCCACTTCTCCTCCACACCCCCCAGTGACACCGCATCACCACAAGGTTGTTTAAAGAAATTTTCACAGTTTAAAGGTCAAACATGGACAGCATTGTGGTATGGTGGTAAGCAAGTTCAACTCTCAGCGCTGGGGATCTGGGTGGAGTTTCTTCTCTGGGTTCTCCTCATAGTAAATATTGTGTCCAGCGCAATAAACATTCTTGCCTGGATGGTATGGGAACCCGCCTGCGACCCTAGTAAAGGTCAAGATAATGAGATGAGATGACAAGGTCAAACATGGTGGAAGTTGAAAGATGTTTTGAGGTTGGTTTGCTGCTCGTGGCATTGGATGTGCTGACCATGTGCATGACATCTGTATACTACTTTAAAAATCTTAAGTACAATATTGGGCCATGTGCCAGAAAACCTTGTCTCTATCAGTGATAATATGGGGGAGGCACAGTGACATAGTGGTTAGCATGTCCACCTCGCAGCACTTGGAGGTTTGAATCCCGATCCGGGAGGAGTTTTCATGTTCTCATAGGTTCTTTTATGTTCTCAGTCATTAAGTTGTTTTTCTCTGGGTTCTCGGATTTGTGTGAGTGTCCAGAGATGGATTGGCTCCCTGTATTGCTGAATTTTTAAATATTTCTTTGATATTTTTGTCGTAATAATATAACAAATTCAACAACAATAATAATTATATTTAATAATAATAATAATAATAATAATAATAATAATAATAAGAAGAAATATATATAAGCATCTGAATACATATTTGTAATTACATTAATGTTCAGGAAGAAATTATTCATTTTCTGAAATAAGTGATGTCTTAGTCCATTACTGTATTTTAAAATTAACAGTCAGATTATACAACGTGACAAGAAATAGAATAATGAGAGATAGAAAGGAAGTAAAGAAAAAAAGAGTGAGGAGACAAAACACTTTGTGCTCTCTGATGAAAGGCTCTTTGTGAACGGTCATGTAATATGGCTGAATACCTTAAGCTGATGAAAATTGACTGTGGCTTGTCTGTGTTTCATTAGTGATTACTGGAAGCTGTATAGTGTCCCATACTTGTCTGAGCTAATTGAACCAGTTTGCTTTATTCTGCTTAGGGCTACGGAGCATCAAGAAAATCACATTCATGATGAAGCACTGCACTGTATTTTGCAAGAAGGATTATGCATTCCTATGCATTCTTAAAAACAAAATTTTAAATATATTTATTATATTTAAGATAAAGAGTTATATAACTCTGCTGTATGTGTTTTGTATTTAATGTGTTTACAGAACATTGTAGAGGATCCATGCTTTAACCGACGTTAGTTGCTTCACATATATTATTTCTTACAGCATAGTCAAAGCAGAGAAGTTTTAATGTATCTTTTTTGCTTTACTTCACAAATGTTAAATTTACACACAAATATGCATAAAATATGTCTTGGAAGCTCACACAGCTGCATTCTGTATATGTTTCAGAGTCTGAAGTCTGATGAGGACATAGGAAGTAATAAGGTAACAAGTGGGGAGCTGCATGACTCTCAACAGTCTGTACAGTTTGAAGCAAAAGGTAATTATTACAATTAAGTTGTGAATAAATTATCCAAACTGCAAATGTACATTTTTTTAATCTTTATTTTTTATTTTTTGAATCTATCTATATCAAATATATATATTTTTTATTTTATAAGTAAAAATATGTTAAAAATACAAAAAGTAAAAAAGGTCACAGGGCACGTTCTGCTTGTAAAATGGGACAGACACAAGAAACAAATAATGATTTAAAAAGTTCATTTAAATAAAGTCTGCCTACAGTTTACCGCCCATTTGTATTTTTTTCAAGAGCGGCAAGACTTACTGCACTTTGCTGCCTGGTTGAACTACTGCTTACTGCTCATTGCTCCTTCTCCCACTCATATGTGTGGTGGGTGGCTCATTAAAAAAATAGGGTCCCAGCACAGGACACAGAAATGTTAGCAGTGCACTTTAATAAAAAATATGTACGTGAATATCACAACATATTAAATGTAATGTCCTGTTAATTGGCTTCCACAGGTGTAGTAAATTAGGATACATCTAAGCTTAATCACCAAGGATTTTTAGTGCCATATACAATATACTGTATATAGGACACAGGAGGATGATGGGTACCTGGTCATTTCACATTTGAATCTCCGTCATTTCATTTGTGTCTTTTTTTCTCAATGCATTTCTGACAACCCTGTTAAACAAATGTTTGACGATTCTGCGATCACATCCCAGTAACATTAAAGCAATTTTAAAAGTGCTTCATAGCTGTGGAAGACTTTTTATTTTTATTTTTCATAGTCAGTTGCCCAATAATAATTCACACCTTCATATACACATGTATTGATTGTATATATACACACTTTCATTACACAATTACACATCACCTGATATGCTTACATCCAATAAGCATTGAAGAGTGATCCAAATCACATCCAATAAAACCAAAAAAAAAATATTTAAAGGGCATATGCTTGTGACTTTCCAGGTCAATTAAAGCTCTGGAAGCCAGAAAGCTTGGGATGTCAAAAGCATCCAAGTGATTTGTGTCAGGAAGCAACCAATGGACAGGTGAAGGCGGTGTGGGATGAGCTGGGTGTTGGTGCTGGAGGATCACTAAACAGACAGGAGCTGTCACAGGTCTGCCAACACATTGGTCTCAAAGATCTCCAGTCTGAGGTACAGTTATACAAATGTACAAAAGATCTATGTACTTGGTGGTGAGATAATCTTACTGAAATGAGTCATACAATGTCTGTTCAAATTAAAAAAAAAACACAGTTTTTATTTATTTCTACATAATTTGATTTAATTATTAAGTGATAAGACTATCTTTTGAGGTTTATATAGTGTATATTGTACTTTAGAAAATATTAAAAAACACAATACTCTGGCATAAAATTGTAAATCAGTCTCTACTGTTGGAGAGTTTAGATTGTTACTAAAATATTTTGCTCATAAATAAACATTTTAAAAGTTGTTTTATTTTGCTATGATAAATTATTATAAAACTAAATTTCATAAGTTTTACATTTTTCATATGCAATTTTTTAACAGGAATTAGACTCTCTATTTAAAAAACTTGATAAAGATAAGGATGGAAGAGTGAGCCTTACAGAGTTCCAGAAAGGTCTGTTCAGACATGGAGACCTACCTGCACCCATTGCTGCATCCACCCCAGTCCGACTTAATACCCACTACTTCATCTCACAGGTCAGAATGCTCCACTAATTCTTTGAAATTTAGTCTTAATCTGAGAAATGAATGAACCCAGAGATAAAATAGGTTAGTTAATGTTCAACAACATGCAAATGTCCTCATATTAAGAATGTGTTTTGGTGTTTAGTCTCTTTAGATTTATTATAGGTAACCTTTGATATTGTTTGCTTAATTACATCTGATTGTATCAATGGTACAAAGAACCATAAGATGAGAAACAATCTAGTATCTTTATTAGGCATATTTGCTGCAGCGTTCAGGGACCATGCACTATTTTTATATTCATCTTTGGCATTATGTTCTAGTCAGTGTCTCTAGAATCTTTGTTTCACAGACCTTCTATTTGTGACCCAAAATAGATAAAAAATATTAAAGACTTTTAGTCCCGGTTTACACAGTTTTATAAAGTGTCCCGAATGCACAAATAAAAATTGGATCATATGGTGTAACATAACCCATATTACATTTTACATATTTACATTTCTGTCTATCATATTCTTCAGGTGACCACTTGTTATTAGATTTCATTACTGTCTCTAGCTAAAAATGTACTTCGAGAGCTAATATACTTGTTTGATTTATTTTATCATTAATTTAACACAGTGACTTAGTGGTTAGCACGTTAGCCTCTCAGCACTAGGGATTCCCGGTCCCACAGTCCAAAAACATGGATCAAGTCAATTGAGTTCTCCAAATTGCCCCATATAGAGTGTGTTTGTGTGTGTGTCTGTGTGTGTGAGTGTGTGCCCAGCGATAGATTGGTGCCCTGTCCTGGGTCTATCTGCCGAGCGCCCGAAACGTTCTCCCCTGGATGGGCATAGGGAACCACCCCGCGACCCTAATAGAGGATAAAGTGGAAGATAATGAATGAATGAATAATTTAACACATAGCCAATGATTCCAAATTTGTTGAAACAGTTTGCAGGAGGCCCTTTTGTGTTCCAAGTTGACTGAGTGCAAAAAACAAAGGTCCATAAAGGCACTGTTAGGTGATTTGGTGTAACTCGCCACACAAAGGCCATACTACCAAGTAAACTGAAGATACAAAATAGTCCATTTGTGTGAATGCATGCATGAAATTATTTATCTACATTCTGTGGTTGTCTATTGATCAGTCCAGGATATTTCTTTATGTTTTCTTCATTTGAATAACATGTGGTTTATATTCAGGTGCATTATTCAGGATAACAGTATGACATAATTTAACTTTTAATGAAATATTCTGTGAAAGTATTTGCCATTTGGCAAAAGCATGTTGTTTGATTCCTATCTCCTCACTTCCTGTCATTGCTTTATTTCCTGAAACTCTTAATCAGGGAACAAAATCAAGGACATGGTGCATCCAGTGTCCTAAGCGCTGAAGGCAAGGGGGGTCATGAGGAACTTTGTTAAAGTGATGTAGTATTTTTTCAAACATCAAATAGAAAATGCCTTAAATAATCTATTTACATAATCAAATTAGAAAGCAAAATGGCCAGACAAGCCATAGATCATCAATATTAAATAATTCTGTTTATAATCAAAAGGCTTTGTAGTTTTAAATTGTTTGTGTTTTGTTACATTTTTTTTATTTTAGTATTGTATAAGCAGATGTAAATTATTCTGAAAATTATGTAAATCATTCTGAAACATCATTCAGATTTCCTCTACATACATTAATGTGTTTTAGGACTTTGGTATATGGTCACTTTATTACTTTAGGCACAGTACAGAGACTTTAATTATAAAGTGATCAAGACATTCATGAATTAAATCTAAATAATTTATATTGTTAAACTTATTTTTAAATGCCACATATCTGCTCTAGCTGTATTTCCAGACAGGCAGAGGATGGACAGCTAACTATTTACCTGTTCTAAACATGACTGTTATGCCAATGGCAGGCAGTGAATCCTGGAAGTAATTAAGTTAACTGGGAAGGTGGAGCTTTCCCCAGTTTCCAGCCCTTAGGTTTAGAAGTTGGCAAACTACCAGCAGAAGAATGTAGAATGTTAGCACAATGTATTGCACTTCAAGGTTTGTGACTGGACTGAGTTTAATGACATGGGGATTTGAAGATCATTGTGACTATTTTACTGACAACACTCTGGACTCTTTAGAGGTGATTTGCGGATTTTGAAATATTAACAGTAACTATATAATAAAATGTTTTGTCTTATTCTACTTCTAAATAAATTAAATGGGAAATTTGGAAAAAACATGTAATTACTGAAATAAAAGATTATGTATTTCAAAATAAATGAATGAGTTAATGTGGTATGCATTGTGGATTTTTTGTTACAAGTAGGTCAAGCTAGCTTAAGAGCTTAACGTTTACAACACCAAAGATCTTTGAACTAAAAGTTTGCTGCCAGTGGAAAAAAATGTTACTTATGTTTCAGACTCCAAGGCTCAGGACTGAAAATGATGTTTAAAGCGTGGAAATGTTAAGGAACTAAACTTTTGTAGACTCTTTAGTTTCAAAGTGAATTTGTCATGTCTTTGCCTCTATTTGTTAAGGCCTTAGAGGATCGAGCAGTACGCTCTACTTCACCCTCATTGCTGTCCGCCACAGTGGGTCAGAGGCTGCTCAGTCGCCTGGACGATGGCTCAGGCTGCACCAGTCCAGAGAGAGTGGTTACCCTCTGGACTGAGGAAGGAATCTGCAACAGCAGAGATATTTTACAGGTCAGAACTATTTCTCATTGAAAAGGTTGGATTTAGCAAATGAGGACTGGCAATGGCTCTTTCTTATATATAAACAATGTTTGTGACTTTATTCGGTTTGTAATTTTTGTTGTTCAGTAATTAAAAATATATATATAATAATGAGTTAGTAGGCGGCACGGTGGCTTAGTGGTTAGCACGTTTACCTCTCAGCACTAGGGATTCCCGGTTCGAATCCCCATCTGGGTGGAGTTTCCATGTTCTCCCCGTGTCCACATGGGTTCCCTCCGGGTTCTCAGATTCCCGCCCACAGTCCAAAAACATGGATCAAGTCAATTGAGTTCTCCAAATTGTCCCATAGAGTGTGTTTGTGTGCGTGTCTGTGTGTGAGTGTGTGCCCAGGGATAGATGGGCGCCCTGTCCTGGGTGTATCTGCCCAGCGCCCGAAACGTTCTCCCCCGAATGGGCGTGGGGAACCCTCCTGCGGCCCTAGTAGAGGATAAAGCGGAAGATAATGAATGAATGAATGAATGAGTTAGTAGGTAATGATTGTTGTTGATGATGTTTTTACATTTGTCCATAGTTTTCTTTACTAACTTGTATGTAAATCAGTGACTGCTAATCTTTTTCTGAGAGCTCCAGTTTTTATTCCAAAACAGTTAGCAGCTAGCAGATAAGCTGGTGATACTAAATTGACCAGATGCTGTGTTGTACACTTCTATAGATAGAAGACCTGTCATGGAAGTTTTACTTAGTTTTCCTTAATGAGTACCTGACCTATATGGAAAAACAAATATATAACCAAACAATTGACCAACCAAATATAAAGCTTCTTTGTTAGCACTTCAGCTTACATTTCTGTGCCATTACACAAGCTGTAGATGTGTATGCAGTCTGTGGGCACATTTAGGAGATGCCAAATATTGCTTGCTTAATTTTCTCTTGTTTTCCGCCTTGCCAATTGAATTAACAGATGTTCTTTTATAAGTGAGATTTAAAACATTTTTGGTAAACCTCTATGCAGACTCTGGACTTCTCTGTGGAAGAGCGTCTGAGCCTTGCTGAGCTGACGCTGGCGCTGGACAATGAGCTGCTGGTCAGTGGTAATGGCATCCATCAGGCTGCCCTCATTTCCTACAAGGATGAGATCCAGTTCCTTCAGTATGTTTTATAATGTTTACTTAAAATATATTTGTGTTTTGAAAATTAATGCATTTTGCAAAAATATTTTGTGAAGTTATCTGCTCCATTTGTATCTTAATTTGTCCCTGAATTTAGAATGTTGGCTAACCAGGCCTCTCAGGAAAGAGATAAGTTCAAAGCAGACCTGGATTTGGCTGGCTGGCGTAACTTGCAGCTGCTCAGAGAGATTGATGACAGACATGCCACCATGGAGTCTCTGAATGAGTCCAAGATTAAGTAAGCTTAAGTAACTTTTAATTCTACTGTACTCCATGTTTGATGTATGTAATCTGTAATTGTATTAGTTTTTACTTTTTGTAAATAAAATATTTAATAAATTAACTTGAAACCTGAGTTGATTTTCATACAAGATAATGTTTAATTTGTTTAATGGGATGCAGAATCTGATCAGAATATCTTGTACAACTCTTTATTATTTAGAGATCTGGAGCAGGGTTTCCGGGAAAGGCTTAGTGCTTGGAGAACAGAGACTGAGCATGAGAATGAGGTGCTTCTCCTTCACATGGAGAGAGAACGAGACAAGTTAAGGGTGGAGGTAGACCTGCTTAAGGCCCATGAAACCAGTTTACAGGAGGAAGTTACAGCTGCTATTAAGGTTAACTATAATCTTCACTCTCCATGTTCTTTAAACAAATGTGCTTTTTGACCCTATATACTGCATGTGCATGGACACAGTTTACACAAGTGGTTTCACTTTCAGACATTTAGAAACAATAAACAATGAAAGCGTTGGTCGCTCCATGGTTAAAGCAACATTATAAGGAAATTGGTATTTATTGCCCCTGGGTTCCCCCTACAGTTGTAGATTGGAATGCACTTTTACACTACTGTGGTACAGATGCTTTGAGCTCCCTGTTTTTTTGTTGGACGATCCAAAATGTCAAAAATAAAAACTATTTAAACTGACAAGGCTAATATGCCATAATTTATAAACAAATATGTTTCTGCTTTTAAGGTTTGAGATGTGGAACGTGTAGGTGTTCCTCACTTCCCCCAGGAACACCAGACCTGCCTCAAAACACGTTCTAGTGCTAGTATAAAATATTCAGGCCTATTCTATGTACCAGAAAATGAACCATAATCACAAAAATTTTAGGACCCAATGTTTTCAGATGCTCTTTAAGTACCCTAAATCAGGTGTTAAATGCTATAAATGCAAATGTCATAGTGCCTGATTCCAACATAGATGCATGTTTTTTACATGCCAATATGAAATAGTTCTTATTAAGACTTTTCACCAGTAATTTGAAACAGCAACCTGCTAACTTACTTAATGTTATGGAGCCCCTTTGACGCAGCTTATTTAGAATGCAGAGCTGTTTTCGCCCAGTGAGAGGTGTATGTTACTGTGCGGGCTTTGGTGTCAGGTTCGTTTTTTGTTTTTTTTTATTCCAGGAGTGCAGTCGTTTAGAAGAAGAGAACCAAGTTCTGAAGGAGAAGTTGTCTGAAACAGAAACTATCATCTCAAAGCTTAAAAGAGATCTTGATCAGTTGCTGGAGGACAAGGTCTGAAAGAAGTTGTACTTTTGAATGTCGACCTTGTTTTATCTGTAGTTTTATTAACTAAAACTAAGTCTTTTATATGTTTGACAGTATGATGGTTTAGATCCAAACAGTGCAGGTGTTCTAAATCAAGAGGAACGACTCTCAGGGATTATAAAGCAATATGAAGTTAGGTGCAGGGTAAGCCTACATTTGTGTAATTTACTAAAGCTGTCTTATTTAGCTGTATGTCTGTTACATTGTGCCCCGATCCTCTTTTTAAAGTTTAAACAGATTTTACTTTTCATAGCTTTCATTTTCTTAGGTTCTAAAATTATAATTATAATTAGAATTCTAAAGCACCCTTTGTATGCTTTACCTGATATTTTATTTTCTAAGTTATGTTAGGTTTCAGTCTTAAGTAACCATGTCATTGACGGTATGCATACTACAGGAGTTGCAGGACAAGAATGACGAGTTGAACTCTGAGCTGGAAGTACTAAAAAGTTCAGGAAGAAGAACAAGACAGTCAAGAGACAAATTCTCCATTCACACATGGTCCACCCGCAAGACACTAGTCATTGAATCTGACTCTGGTACATTTAGCGAACAGTATTTTGCTCTGCAAGTGTATGCACTGGCACTGCATTAGACACCACTAAGGAGGTTTCATATTTGAAAATATATATTATTTTTGTTTTTCTCTAGATGACCCTGAAATCAGTAGACACTCATCTCCTCAAATCAAAAAGCGCACTGATAAGGATGGTAAGCTCAAGCTGTTAAGAATTTCATATTTTCTCTTACGGATTGAATGGAAGTAAATGTCTACAGAAAATTTTATTTTGTCATGTTTCTGACAGCTTCGGGTTCCTTGGAAAGTCTAGCTCCCGCTGTGAGCATTGAGACGGAGTTAGCAATGGAGCAACTTAAGGAGAAATATGAACAAAACATTCAGGATCTTAAGATCCAGCTGGAGACAAAGGTATAGAAGCAGAAATGTCATTTACATTAAATAAGCACTAATAGATTTCAATCATTTTGCTTTTAGCACAAGTGTAGAAATTGACTTTGCAGAGCAGATCACTTAGTGAACCTGTGTTTATATATAACCTGTTACCCAAACTACAAGAAATAATAAGTACTAACCAAATACCAGAACAGCAAAAGAGTTTAAGATGGTTTTACAGTTTACACTTCAAATGGACACTTATTTTTAACTGGGTCTCTTTAAAAAGGTCAGCAATAGGGATGTGCTAATATGATGCTCAGGATCTGTTTAAAAAGCAAAAGTCACTAAAAAATGTAGAACCTGATAACAGTACAAATAAGCAGCAGTAACACATAACTGAGTCATGTAATTGGGTCTTTAAATATTTAGATATTTAATATTTAATATTTAAGTGTGTTTAATTAAAATAATTAGTTTTACAGTTTAAATATGGTTATAGATGGTTAGGTTTAGCAAAGTATAACCAACATATGAATATTACTAACATATTAATTGAATAATAGAAAAAAAAAGATTTAAATACATCAGTACATACTATGCATGTTTGGTCACTAGCTTACATTTTCAGTCTACTCTATACAGAAGGTGTTTGATTAGCTTAATTTCAGGGCTCTGTATGGGTTGGGCAAATTCGTCCACACTTGGGGGAGGAAGGGAAAATGTAATTTTTTTAAATATTGTTAACGGATTTCGGAACATGTAGTTCAAACATGTTCTTGATTCATTTTTTTCTCTGACAATGGGATGGAATTAAACACTTGAATTTAGTTATCAAGAAATGTGTCCCGATACTTTTGTCCAAATTGTGTACCATTGGGTACTATCTCATTAGCACATTTGAAAGTTGGGTGAAGTGTCTGTTAAACATTTACGGTGTAAAAATAATTGTCATGCTGCTAAATTGACTTTATATTTAATATAAATATGTTGTTAGTTCTTAGTTAATGGCATGGTAAATGTCTGCTTTTGTATATGTGGTGTGACCACAGCAGTTTAGAGATTTAATAAAATGTCATTATTATTATCATGTTGTTGATTGCGTTTATAGCATGTTTTGAATACTTATCCCATTTGTGGACACCTAGCACTTTAATTCATGAAATTAAAGTAATTCACATTTTTTGGAATTTGACATACTTATTAAACTATGTTAAATAATCTTAATTTTAACTTTTAATGCAAATCTTGCAAAACTTCTCCACAGGTAAATTTTTATGAACGCAGCATAGAGCTGATGAAACATAACATGGAGGTGGAACGAAAGGATATCGCACAAAGTTACAAGGTGGAAATCAGTGAATTGGAGGAGCAGAAAACCTTTTCCGAGCAGCAAGTGAAGCAGTTGCGTCAAACTGTGGAAAGACTGGAGAGCGATCTTAGGCTCAAGAGTGAGGTCATGACTTGGGGACCAGAACAGGAGCGACGAGCTCAGCGCGAGCAGGCGGAACTGGAGCAGAACTATGCTCGTGAGATTGGCAACATTGTACATCGTCTTACCTCAGAGAAAGACCAGCTGGAGGCAGAACTTAACCTGAAACTGGACAAAGAACTGCTGCTTGTTAGGTAAGTTGACCAGATCCTGTACATTATTGATTACTAAAAAAGCTTAAGGGAGACAAAATTATAATTTTTTATTTCTGATTTGTTTTAAAACAAAGCAGGCAACAGTTCCTAAGCATTATTAATGCTTGTAATTTTACAAGCATTAATAATGGGAATAATCATTACTTTCTCAATTCAAATAAAATATTTCTGTATTGTTACCACCGCTTGATTATATATTATATATTTAAACCAGTTGTTATTACTATTACAATTGCACTGCCTTGATAAACATAGTACTGATGGTACCATGGTACTACATTTATCTGCATCAACATTATCTTCCAAACATTTTATGCACATTCATATTCTCATGTATCTTAGCACTACTAATAAGAGCCACTGCTCACTTTTTTATGCACCATGCATGTTTACTTAGTTGTATACTTGGCGTGTAGTCCTTCTGTGTGTTGGATAGTTTTGGCTGCCAGACCTTTTTTCTTATATTTTTTTAAAGATAATAAAATTGGTGGAACTGAACAGGATACTTACTTTGTTCCAGATTCCAGATTTGGGTTTCCACTTATTGACATTACTGTGTTATTTAAAGTGCTAAAGTGATGTATTTTGCCTACTTGGCCTACACATGGCGGCACGGTGGCTTAGTGGTTAGCACGTTCGCCTCTCAGCGCTTGGGATTCCCGGTTCTGCGTGGGTTTCCTCCGGGTTCTCCGGTTTCCTCCCACAGTCCAAAAACATGGATCAAGTCAATTGAGTTCTCCATATTGAGTGTGTCCCATATAGAGTGTGTCTGTGTGAGTGAGTGTGTGCCCAGCGATGGATTGGCGCCCTGTCCTGGGTCTATCTGCTCAGCGCCCGAGACGTTCTCCCCTGGATGGGCATGGGGAACCCCACTGCGACCCTAGTAGAGGATAAAGTGGGAGATAATGAATGAATGAATGGCCTACACACAGAGTTCACCTCCACATTTGTGGAGTTCACCTCCACATTTAACCCATTTGTGAAGTAAAACACTCACACATGCCGAGTGGTTGGCAGCCTTTTGGGGTTGGGTGATTTGCCCATGGGCACTTCAGCTATGCTACTTGGTGGGACCGGATATTGAACCGCAGACCTGTAAAGGCTCCTTAAGCACAAGCCTACTACTGCCCTGCCAGTAGGCTATTTCTAAGCTACAGTGTTGTTTTTAGATGGTGATGTTGGAATTTCTATCATGATTTAAAGTTACACCACCTGTCCACCTTTAATTGTTTAGCAAATGCATTTTCCAGCATTCATTATTATTACAGTAAAATCCTTAAACAGTTTTATGATAATGTCACCACAGCCACTACAGTTGATTTCAGTGGCTAAAAATATGATGGAATGTGGAAAATCTGACGGGGTGCTTTTTTTTTTTTTATATCTCATGTAACCTAAACTTCTTTCCCCAGGTTTAAGTGAAACACAAAACACACAGAAGTATTAAATGTTAATATATGTGGAAACGAAAAAAGGAAATACTTGCAAATTAATATTTTTAGCCTTAGGTCTACAGTTAACATCTGTCAATTCCAGCAATATGTAAAGTTAGATTTGGCTGTGTTGTTAGCATTTAGTGTTTAAATTTTTTTAAAGTGAGAGAACAATAAATGACACATTTCTTTGTTTGTGTGAATTTAACTGAGACATCTTTAAGCAGTAATATTATACAATTTGTTTCTGATTAAATTCAGTGAGTTACTGTGTGGGTGGAACGGTGGCTTAGTGGTTAGCACAACCACTTCTCAGTGCTAGGGATTCCCGGTTTGAATCGCAATCTGGGTGGAGTTTCCATGTCCTTCCCGTGTCCGCGTGGGTTTCCTCCGGGTTCTCCGGTTTCCTCCCACAGTACAAAAACATGGATCAAGTCAATTGAGTTCTCCAAATTTCCCCATATAGCGTGTGTATGTCTGTGTGAGTGAGTGTGTGCCCAGCGATAGATTGGAGCCCTGTCCTGGGTGTATCTGCCCAGCGCCTGAAACGTTCTCCCCTGGATGGGCATGGGGAACCCCCCCCGCGACCCTAATATAGGATAAAGCGGAAGATGATGGATGGAGTTACTGTCTTTTTGTCATGAACAGAGTGGGTGGGTGTGGTTTGGCCGTGACCTGTCCAATCAAATTTTTTAAGTATACACGTTCAAGTTCTTTTGGTATTAAACACCAATGCTACAATGGGAATTAACGTGGTTGTAACTAGAAACCCTGATAAACAGTCATATATACACTCTACATGTTTATTAAAAAAAGGTGGCAATTTCCTCTGTGCCAGGGAGGAGATGGAGAGACAGCTATCGCAAATGAAGTCTCAACTCGGTACAGCTCAGCAGAAACTGTTGCATCAGTTACATAGTGAGCAAACTCGTCTGCAGCAGCACACTGAGCAGCACAAAAAGGAAGTAGGTGAATGGGAGGCTAGAGTTCAAGAACTTCAGGAGGAGGTCCAGATTTATAACCTTGCTGCTCTGGAGAAAAATGAAGTGGAATCAAAGCACCTGGAGGAGATCAAACAATTGAGACAGTGTGTTTGCATGATGCAGTCTGAGGTGGAACTACAGTCTAGGGCTGAAGAAGAATCAGTCATACTCCAGAGGCAACTAGAAGAAAAACTGGAAGAGATGTGTGTTCAACTTGAAGACAACATGGTTTCAATGAAGGCCCAGGATGCACTCATCCATAATCTCACTGTTGAACTGCATGCCAAAGAAATGGAAATGGGCTTTAAGAATGAAAGTGAGCAAAAGCTTCTCAGTAAGGTGTCTCAACTAGAGCGCCACCTCCAGTGTGAACATGAAAAGAAACTCTTTCAACAAAAAGTAGCAAAAAACACAGAGGAAGAACTTCTTGACAGATTATCTCAGCTTGAACAAAGAATGGTAAAAGATAAAGAAAGAGAACAAGATCGGCTTAATGAACTATATCAGCTTGGACAGGAGATAGAAAGTATAAGAACTGAATCTGAGACTATACAAAAGGAAAAAGCAAGAATCCAAGACAACTGTAATGATATGTCCTCTGCATTGGTCCACCTTCAAACTCAGCTTAACAAACAAAAGAATGAACTTAACCAACTTCGAGACAGCTTGAAGAAAGCTCATGAGGTGCTGATGTATAGAGATGAGGTTTTATCAAACCCGACTTCTGAACTCAAACTTGTGGAAAAGGACAAAAAAGAGTTTATAGAGGAAATGATGAGTCAAAGGTTTGTAATACAGGACCTTCAGGCACAGTTTCAAAAGCTCACTGAGGAATGGGACCACTTGAATGAGAATGTACAAAAACTGCAGAATGATATATGCGAGGAGAAAAAAACAGTTGCTCAGCTTCAGACTCTCTTACGCATTGAAGAAGAGGCAAAGTGTCTCCTACAGCAGGAGAATTCAGGATATAGACATCTCTCAGATCAACTGTCAGCTCAGATTGTTGAAATGGAGGCAGAGTCAAACAAGCTCTTAGAAGATCAAGAGGCACTGAGAGTAGAGCTGCAGCTCAGAGACAGTCATCTACTAAATCTCAGGGCTGAACTAGATGCCAAGGGCAAAGAGATGAACTTGCTCTGTGGTGAGGTACAACAGAAAATGACTGTATTTAGAAATGATATTATGAACGACAAAAGTTTCTATAATGAGGCACATTTGAGTAGTCTTTTGGAAGATCAGAACAAAGAAATTGGTCTTTTACAAGAAAAGAATACTACGAATCAGCTTCAGCAATCACTGATTGATTCTCAGACAGAAATGCAGCAAGTAAAGGAGGCATTTGAGCAGGAAAAAGCTCAGCTGAAGGAGCAGTTGCTGGAGATGGAGAAGTTGGTCATTGCCCTTGAAACAGTGATGGACCCAGCCAGTCCACACAGGTTTGTGGCACTCGGCCTGGTAGTAAAAAATAAGATTGAGAGCTGAAAATCATTGTTGTCTTGATTGTTGTGTTGCTTCTCCAACATGGATGCCTATTGTCAATATTGTAGTTGCAAGAAGCTTTCTCACAAATCTATACTGGTTTCTTATTATGGAATGAAAAACTGTTTAACCCATCACATTTTTCTTAATCAGTAACAATTTTATTCTTACCTTCATTTTACTAATTGTTGCATTGCATTGCTGTTGAGTTGCATGACTAAATTAATGCACACATGAGTAAAATGATCAGCATTGCATCCTCTAACAACTAATCATTGCATATTCTGAGCTGTTTAGACAAATTGTGTCTATATTAAATACATAACACTATCTGTTTCTAAAGTAAGTGTTGTTGATTTTTACATAGGACCAAACTTGATGAGGTTAATTCTGAAAACAATGCCCTGAAAGACAGGCTGGCTGTATTACACCAAGATGTAGTACGACTTGAGGAGGAGGCCAGCAAAACAAAGTAAGCAGATTTTACGTGATTCATTCATGTAATTTTTGATACAACTTTTAAGGAGTCACCAGTTCAACTGTGCTTCCACATCAACCCTTAAGAGATTCTAGGAACTTTTTTTTCATACTGTTTGTTTTGTGTGGAATAAATACAGTTCAAGTTTCTCAAAGGATAATCATTAAAATACATTTTAGAATTGTGGTCTCGTGTCCTTAAATTAGGCTAAAATAATAAAGCTACACAAAAACCAACTTGCATGTTTTGTAATGACAAAAAAAGTTTTCTTTTTTCGTTTTTCTTTTCAGAAAGGAACTTGGTGGAATGGAAAGTGGATACATTAAGGTTCAAGAAGAACTAGAGAGATTACATAAAGAGGTAAGAATCTTTACAAATTAGTGTTTGAACAAGATGTTTACATTATTTCTGGTTAACGTCCAAGTTTGTTTTTGTTTTTTTACCTAAAAGAACTCTAAGGCTCGAGAGGAGGTCCTGGAGTTGAGCACCAGAAATTTGCATCTTAGTAACGAGAATGCAAAGTTGAATTCTTGCCTCCAATCTGACCAAGAACAAGTGCAGAAGTTGACTCAAAAGCTTGAGCAAGTCAGTTTCGATCAAGAAAAGACTGCTGTTTTAATCAAACAGCTCAGAGAAAGATCTAGTCAGCTAGAAAAAGAAAAGCTACACTTGAAAACAGCAAAGCAAGATGAAAAATATCTTCTAGAAACAGAACTCAGGAAAGCCACAGATAAGGTAAGAAAATTGGTCTAGGCCACAGGTTGGAAATTAATTTTTTTAATGTGTTTTGTTTTGCAGCCAAAGTCACAAGTTTTACAATGTCCACAATGCATTTACATGGTTTAGTATAAATGTAAAGTGTTTTTCGTAAAGTTTGTAATTACATTTATGTTCATTTAATTATTAATTCTGATTAATTATTATATATAACAATGTTATCTAGCTCTAAATTTTGTTGTAAAAGTGAACAGTAATGGCCCAAGTATATGAATATTCATTTCATTATTACTTTTTTTTTTTTTTCAAAGACTGTTAAGGTATTTATGTTTATCTACCAGTTTGCACAGCCTACTCTTTTGATTTTGTTTCTATAGCTAATATTTGTAATGAAAATATATGTAAATTGTAACTTATCTTATCAGTTTATAAGTTACCATTGCAAGCTAGCCTTTTATTTGGCCTCAGAGCAAGATCATGTTAATTTCTCAGTTAGGGGGAGCATAGGTACTTTATATATGGGGTCTGCATTCCCACCCCCAGTTTATGTGTAAAATACTAAAATGTCCCTATGACTGTATCACTTGTAAATGTTTCTGTTAGGAAATAGCTGTTGTTGCAGTTAAATCAACAAATGAATTCCTTTGTGGCAATTTTTAAATAATATGTCATTATTTTGAAAATGACAGCTCCAGCGTTTGACAGATGTGGAGTCTGCCTTGACCAACCTAACCCTGAAAAACCAGGTGCTTCAAAAGGACAAGGACGACTTGATTAAGGATTTAGAAAGTAAAAACAAGAAGGTAAGTTGCCTTTATCAGAAGGTATATATTTTACACGTTTTTGTACTCAGTCATTTCCACTTGTCAGCTTGAAAACCTTCAAGAGTGTGTCAAAACACTGGAAGTGCAAACTGCAGAGCTTCAGTCCCAGCTTGATCTAATGTTTAAGGAGAAGGGTTTTCACATTCAGGAGATGTCCACACAGTACAGACTTCTAAAAGAATCTGAAGACAAGGTGTGTAACAAATAACTTGATCATTTTCCATACGTTTTATTCATTTTTATTTATTGATAATTATATAAAAATGTGTTTCCCCCTAAATGCAAATGCTTTTTAAAGGTTCTAGAGTGTGAAGCCAGGCTTTGTGAGCTTGTAAAAGAGAAACATCAGTTGCAGCTGGTTCACAAAGTAGAAGAAGAGGTTACATTAACTGCTCTACAGGAACAGCTGAGATTTGTGCAAGAACATAATCAAGAACTTCTTAACACAGTGAGTTACTCAGACTCTGCAACAATTTTAACTTTAGCCAAAATCTCAAAGGATAATTCTGAAATCTGTAAAAACACACCACTAGTTTTCATCCTGCATTAAAGAGGTTGCGAATAACTAAACAATTTAAGTTTCATTGCATAATTAATAGATAAAAACACAATTCAAGTAGTTTTTTTTACTGTGAATACTGTGGTATTCTGCCTGAAGTTGCCTGGGTTCAGCAATCCCAAACAGTCTTTTCATAGTCTTATCTTATTTTCTTGTTATTGTTCGATTTACTCTGTATGTTTGCTCTAGTGTCCATCCTTCCTTAGTTCATATTGGTTAAATAAATTTGCGAAACAAAATTGTGATTAAGTGTCAATATGTAACAACAAGCAACTTAATAATAAACATTATTATTATTTTTTTTTTTATTTAACACAATAATATTACCTTTATTAATAACGTTTGGTCAAAAGACAAAAATAAAACCAAAAAACCTGTGGACAAAGGTTAATAAGTTGGAAAATATAACTTTAATTATTACCACTGAATATTAATAAATAATGATGTGCTTGGACAATATTATAAAGGTAAACCTACATATTGGTCTTTAGCAAAGTACTAAATCAGCTTTAAATGTCTAAGCAGACCTGATGTGTCAGATCCACCAGTAACACAACTTAGCCTGCTAAGGCTAATCACAGGCACTTCTGCAAATATAACTAAATCGTATAAGTGGTTAAGGATGATTTACAGATTATACTCAGAGTATGGAATATGTGTACAGGATTAAAAGTTGTTCATATAAGTATTTCATATGAGTTTTGTTTATTTGTAGGTTAAAGATATTGAGACTAAGCTGCACTCCAATGAGTTAGAGGTTCAAAGGTTAAAGAAACAACATGCAGAATTGGAAACTGCTAAGCAAGAGGCAGAGGAACAGGTATGACCTCTTTTCCTTTGGGTTGCCCAGTTAATTTCTATTGAGTCTTTGTTGGTTTAAATCACCTTCAAATGACTAATAAATCAGCTTTCAGAAAACGACAGACATCTCCTGATGTATCTCAGTTTGAAATTATTGCCTACAGCAATCACACTAATAAACAAATCAGTAAATTAACATTTAGTCAAATTAAGTGATCTTAACTACATTAGTTGAACAGGTCTTGTAAGAAATCAGTGGAGCAAGTAATTTCTCTTCTAATTCTTATATCTCTTTTATAACATTATTATTTTTAACACAAATTGGTTGTGCTTGACAGGTTTTGAGAGCAAATACTGCTCTGTCTTTGAGCCGGGCTCAGCATGTTCGTGAAGTGCAGAAGTTACAAGAAATTACTGGAAGCAGCACCCAGATGCAGCTGACGCAAGTAAATACTCAGTTGACTGAGCAGCAGAATAAGACACAGCAGCTGGAGCGGCAACTCTGTTCTCAGGTCCAGCAGGCCCGAATGCAGCTCAGCCTTCAGCAGGTACCCCCTAAAATACTGTATATTTATACATAGTGAAACGCTGATTCTCATTCTTTATATGAACTTGAAGTCTCAGTCCGAAATTCAAGAATTTAATTCATGTGATCATATTACAGCGGCACAGTGGCTTAGTGGTTAGCACATTCGCCTCTCAGCACTAGGGATTCCCGGTTCGAATCCCCATCTGGGTGGAGTTTCCATGTTCTCCCCGTGTCTGCGTGGGTTTCTTCCGGGTTCTCCGGTTTCCTCCCACAGTCCAAAAACATGGATCAAGTTAGTTGAGTTCTCCAAATTGCCCCATATAGAGTGTGTCTGTATGAGTGAGTGTGTGCCCAGCGATAGATTGGCACCCTGTCCTGGGTGTATCTGCCCAGTGCCCGAAATGTTCTCCCCTGGATGGGCATGGGGAACCCCACTGCGACCCTAATATAGGATAAAGCGGAAGATAATGAATGATCATATCACTTTGCCCCATACCTCTGGTTCTGCATCGAAGCCAGTTTAACTATCTTAACTAAAGTGGATTCCCAGAATGTCATATAAACACCAAGCACCATGTTTTTACATAGTCATCGACAAGAGTCTTATATTAAGTGTCAGTTTAAGACATTTTGCTTTTACATGAAAGGCTAGAATTATCTGGTTGGTGATGTCGGGCTTTAACTGGGAAATGCTGGTTTTGATGGTTCATGTAAAAGACCTGCTGTGAACCAAATGCTACCAAACAAGAGATCTATTTATTATTCACTATAAAAATAGTGAAATACAAATTACAGTGTTCTAAACAAATTTATTCTTAATATTATGGAAGATATGTTAAGGTGTAGGATCCTTTGTGGACAAAGTTTTGTCTTTCATTAGATTTTTGTTAATTCTAGGGACCATAAAAATCTTGCTTTATGAACAAAACTATTTTTTGATTCATGTTTAAGTTCAGTTGGATATCGTGGTATAAAATAAGCCAGTACTCAAAATTACAAAATCATGAGTTTCCTGCATCACAAAAGTAATGCAATGTCTTAATGTGGTGAGATTATGCAGATGGATGAAGACATTCTTTTGCACACTGTCATATGTATGGCAAATTGGCATTACAGTGAAACTACATTTTTAAACATATGTTAAAGTAAAAATATCAAGCAGTTAGGCAGCAGTTAGTGTTTCTACCTTAAGGTTTGATTTCTGGTTGGAGCGAACAAAGTTCTTCCCTGTGTGTGAATGGATTTACATAGACAGCTGATGGGTAAATTAGAGATAATAAAATAAAAGAAAGCTCTTATGTCTGTATTGTTTGTAATCAGACCTGTCTTATAAATTGCGCAGTAACATTGTCTTTTGATGGAAAACTATAATAAATAAATAAACATATAAACTAAAACCTATAATTCTAAGGCATAAAAAGACTTTCTGCAGCCAGTCTCAACTTTCTCTTCCTCTTATCTTAGACACAGCAGCTTTTTTTAGTCCATGAGTTATATTACCAAGACTGATCAAATTAAAAAACAGAAATTGTTTAGTACTACAAGAATTATCATTTTCTTTTAAATGCATGTGCATGACATATGTACTACTTTAAACTGAACTGCAAATGGCACATCTTGAAATTATTTAATCCAAGATACTCACCGCCTATTTTATTAGGTACACATATTTGTCTTTGAGGTCACTGTCCATTTTAACTCACTTACCATATAGATGCACTTTGTACTAACGTGATTACATAGTGTAATGAACACATATAGATGGATAAACATACAAATATTTATTATAACCAAAAACACAGACACACTTTGAGAAGGGGATGGAGAACATGCAAGAGCAGATGGATGATGTGGAAACAAGGTTAAAAGCATCACGTCTTATACTGCAGGAGAAAGTAAATCAGCTAAAGCAGCAGGTATGTCCATAATGTAAACTCGGAAGCATGTGGGATTCTTACATTGCTGCTAAAATGTAATGCACTGAATGATATGCTGTATTTATTTGATTTTGCTTTAGCTAACGAAGAACGCCAAGTCAGATCTACTTCTTAAGGACCTCTACATTGAAAATGCACAACTCATGAAGGCTCTGCAGGTCACTGAGCAGAGACAGAAAAGTGCAGAGAAGAAGTCATTTCTGTTGGAGGAGAAAGTGACTGCTCTTAACAAACTCCTGTGTAAAATTGCCCCAATCTCACTTTCTGCTTAGAACCCTCCTTTTCAATTGTAATTAACTGTGTAACGAACGAGTCTGAAGGTGCATTGATCAGAGACCCGGAGCTTGATCCAGGAAGGATTTACAGTGAAAAAGCACAATAACTATGATGCAGGTTAAAAGTTGGTGTCTTAACTTCCCACGTTGTATTATCAAGCGACTGTGCAATAAGTGTTTCAGAGTGTACAGAACAATGTGACGACGTACTAAAAGGCCATTTACTGTCTCTTCTGTGAGACAGCAGATTTTATTTTTGAATTTATTCAGATTGGAAGTATGTAAAAGTGGTAAAGTTTATTTTCATAAATGATACTCTGTCTAAGCGTCTTGTAATTACGATCCCTCATTATCGTATAGTTTTGATATAGTGATAAACTGTAAAATTCTGTTTTATTGCCATATTTACAAAAAGTAATGTTATTGACTCTTCCATTATTGTTCTTTGTTTTATTTAAAAACGTGAATATCTTCTTTAGGATGTGCTCATTACCCCACTGATCATGTTAGTGTTTCTCTCCTCATATAGTAGTTAATAATGATTGTGAATAATGAAATGACTCATGTACTGACAAAACTTAGCAAATCACATTCATATTTTATTTGATCAGCCTCATTGATTTACATTATCAGACTGATCTTCTAACTGATTATCTGAGCTGGTGCAACAAGCTGAATCACGGCAGGACCTCGATTTAGCAGCATCACAATTATGTAACACTTCCATCAAGCAGAGGAGGCAGTACTTAGTTTCTCCACTCAGCCACCGTAAGAATTCTCTGTGTGTAGGCTACACAGGATGTAAATTACAATGTGTGTGCAAATGGAACAAGAGATGAGTCATATGAAACATACAGGTGTCTTTTATTTTATACAAATTTGATCCTTACATTAAGAAGTATGCAGAGAAGTCTATTAATCGGAAACAGCCGAGTTAATGCTGCAGCAAATATGACCTGCCTTAAGTTATGCATAATCCATCTGCTTCTGCTGGAAATGCAGGTTTAAATTATTCTAAATTAACATGATAGTGGTTTTCTTCCACAAGAGAAGGGTTTTCCTCAACGAATTTCAATGATTTTAAATCCATGAATTAAGACAATTGTCTATAAATCTAAACCATTGTCTATAAATAACTACAAAAACAAAATTCTGTGAAGAGGGTCAAGATATGACATGCTCGAGGACCCCCTGCCGGATCAGTTGCTCACATTTCCATCGTGGAAGAAAATGCTGCCAAGAGAGAAATTATTTCTTTTTTTTAGTAAATATGAAAGTGTCATCCTCCTGGCACGCAAATTAGATCAGTATTAATACCTGGCTATTTTTCTTGAGGAGTATGATTGTACCATCATCAACCTCAAACTCTCCATGGTCTTTCAGGCAGCGGACCTGAGGAGAAGAGCAAAAAATGCTTACAATATGCAGAAATGTAACATAGAATAAAAAGTGTTTAATTAATATATCTGGATTATATACAACACCCATGTTAAATGGTCTTACCTCTATATACAAACTTTTGGGGGGCTTCATGTCTTGTGTTATATCCAACCCCTCCTCTCCTCCAAGTGACCGCATATACGTAGCTAGAGACTTCTTGTACTGATTGAACCACTCCAACTGAGGATTCAGGAAATGGTATATTTAAAATAAATAAAAGGAAATGACAAAAAGACTTACTAGAAGAAGAAAGGCATGACACCTCCTCTGCACACATGTGGAAACGGATCGATACAGGTAACACACTTCCATATTCCCATCTGAGAGCACGAATACGAAGGAGTCGGTCATACCTGTTAAATTAGAAGAGATCAATAAAGGGAAATATACATGTTCCAGAAACGTATTTAATAGTAATAGTACTCACAGATAGGCTGTGATACAACGCTGGTTCCTCTGCAAGCAGCAGTGTCGGAACTTGATGGTGGGGATGAGCTCCGTCTTGCCTTCAGTTTTGGCTTCATTTCTAGTAAAAATCAAATGAACTGTAAAGGTGATTTAGTGCTACTTCACTTGCTCTTATTTACATTTATGATCTTCTACTGTATTATGAACAAACTACTCAGGTTTCAACAGAAATAACATCAGTCTCACACGTCACTCTGGTTCTGCTCATATAAGGCTTTCATTTCTTCCAGCACTTGTCGAATGCCATCCTCCTGTCGACATAGAAGTCATGTTACCTGTTCAGTTAGGATTCCAATTTATTTGTCACAGTTACAAATATATAGTAAAATGTGGAGACTCCATGAACTAATGTAGTAAGACAAGAAAGAATTAAATTACACTTTGCTTAAAATACTATCAAAGAAAGATTATATAAATATACATATTAATTACAAAAATAACAAATAAGGAAAAGTGTGATGTGCATTCAACCACTGATGTACAATGCAATGGGGTGTCATGGTGGCTTAGTGGTTAGCACTTTTGCCTCTCAGCGCTGGGGCTCCAGGTTCGAATCCTAATTTAGGTTGAGTTCTCATGTTCTTCCCTTGTCTGCACAATCCAAAAATTTAAGGTAAATTGGCTGCTCTAACTTGCCATTATATAGTGTGTATGTGTGAGTGTGCCCAGCTATGGTTTGGCACCCTGTCCTCAGTGTATCTGTCCAGCATCTTAAACGTTACCCCCATGATGGGGGTGCCCTAGAAGAGGATTAAGCAGAAGATGATGGCTGGTACAGTGTAATGTGTTATGATGAATGATGATATAATGTTAAAGTGCCCAAATTAGTGGTTACATTAATTAAGTGTTGGAAGTGTCAGTACAGAACAGATTAATTGAGATTTTACATTCTTCTGTTTTAGCTTCTGATTTATCTGCTTTATCTAGATCATCTCAAGGCCCGCGGGCCATATCCGGCCCTAATACAACTATATCCGTCCCTCGAGATCATTTTACATTGATCTATTATTATCGTTATTAATGGTCTAGTGATATGTTTTTTTTTTTTTTTTTTGGACCATGCTCATGTTTTAAATTTGTATGATTTTGACAGGAACATTTTATGATGAGCAGATATATTCAAAGATATTTAAAGTTTATTTTTCAAAAATAGCCCAAGAGCAAAGAAAACAGAACATTTGCCTTTGTTATTTTTACTTTTGTGAAAAAAGCATCAATTTTTTTTTTTCAGTTATTTGCAGCATGATCATAAACTGTTCTCTTGTAATCATTTTGACAAAAGTTATTTTTATAGATGGCAAAGTATTTCAAGTTATATAAAGTTTACGGTTTTTTTTTGTGTGGAATAATATTCCTGTGGGCGGCACGGTGGCTTAGTGGTTAGCACATTCGCCTCTCAGCGCTAGGGATTCCTGGTTCGAATCCCCATCTGGGTGGAGTTTCCATGTTCTCCCCGTGTCCATGTGGGTTTCCTCCAGGTTCTCGGGTTTCCTCCCACAGTCCAAAAACATGGATCAAAGTCAAGTGAGTTCTCCAAATTGCCCCATATAAAGTGTGAGTGAGTGTGTGCCCAGCGATAGATTGGCACCCTGTCCTGGATGTATCTGCCCAGCGCCCGAGACGTTCTCCCCTGGATGGGCATGGTGAACCCCACCGCGACCCTAGTGGATGATTGGATGGATGGATGGATAATATTCCTGTCTGTTTACTCTCAGTGTTGAATAAATGTTTATTCTGTTCGGCCCGCGACCTAAAGCCTGCTTTGAGTTTGACACCCCTGATCTAGATTAATGAAATCATAATTCATCTTAAATGTATGCATTCCCATAGTGCTTATTTACAACAGTACATAATGTTTTATGAAACATTAAACTCTCAAACCGGCGGCACGGTGGCTTAGTGGTTAGCACGTTCGTCTCTCAGCACTAGGGATTCCCGGTTCGAATCCCCATCTGGGTGGAGTTTCCATGTTCTCCCCGTGTCTGCGTGGGTTTCCTCCGGGTTCTTCGGTTTCCTCCCACAGTCCAAAACATGGAACAAGTCAATTGAGTTCTCAAAATTGCCCCATATAGAGTGTGTTTGTGTGAGTGTGTACCCAGCGATCGATTGGCGCCCTGTCCTGGGTCTATCTGCCCAGCGCCCGAGACGTTCTCCGCTGGATGGGCATGGGGAACCCCACCGCGACCCTAATAGAGGATAAAGCGGGAGATAATGAATGAATAATAGACTCTCAAACGCTCACATTGAATGCGGGTAACTGGCCGTCACTCATCCGGTGCAGTTCTCTTATAAGCTCCACTGCTTTCTCGCAGAACATGCTTTTCTAAAGAGGACGCAGCAGCTGCTCACACGTCTTCAGCGGGATGTGAACTCTCAGCGGAACCTGTTACAACTTCCAACAACAAGCGCGCCGCCATGGAACCGTTTACGCGGCAGAATTTGGTCCCTGCGTCACATGATCATAACTTCGCCTACGGAAGGTGGAGTGGGACACTTTATTTAAACCAAACAAGCATACGCGTCACCGCTGTGAGGGATGTGGTTGCTGCGTTCGGTGCCGCACACTTCTCTAAACCGAGTTTATAAAGTAAGGGATGTTTTATTCATCTATTTATTTTAGCTAATATTACATTCACAAACACCATTTTACTTTCTCGGTGCGTGGAGACTGTATGTTGTTTGATAACAGCATGGTGTTTGATTCGTGTACATCAGCTGGTGCACTGATAAAGCTTTAACAATCAGGTTTCAACAAGCACATATATATCTGACTGCAGATTATTTAACATTACTTTATATTTCATTATATTAAAGTAACGCGGATTAATCAAAAACATCAGAAGCACATCTGGCAAGCAACGAGAATTAAATATAATAATTATAACTATATCTGGGTGGAGTTTCCATGTTCTCCCCGTGACTGCGTGGGTTTCCTCCGGGTTCTCCGCTTTCCTCCCACAGTCCAAAACCATGGATCAAGTCAATTGAATTCTCAAAATTGCCCCATATAGAGTGTGTCTGTGTGAGTGAGTGTGTGCCCAGCGATAGATTGGCGCCCTGTCCTGGGTCTATCTGCCCAGCGCCCGAGACGTTCTCCCCTGGATGGGCATGGGGAACCCCACCGCGACCCTAATAGAGGATAAAGCGGGAGATAATGAATGAATTAATGAATTATAAATATAATAACATATATAAATATAATATGTACAAAATCAAAAATATATATATTTTATTTAATTACTAATAAATTAAAGAGTGAATCAAAGAGCATTAAATGTGCACAAGTGGTTCAAATAATTTTGAATACTTTTTTTGTTGTTTATAAAGTGTTTCAAGTAAAATTTTCTGAATTTGCCTAAAAAGCTAAAAGTTGAACAAATACAGGCTGGAATTTTAGAAATAACATTAGATAGATAGATAAATAGATTGATCCATCCATCAATCACTTAACAATCCCAGAGGTATTGCAGCAGCCAATGCAGTTACAGTAAAGAAAACAAATAAGAATAACAGAAATAATAAGCAACTATAAAAATCAGCATACAGTATATGTAGATACTGTAAGTTATAATGTAACCATAGAAAAAATATAAAATATACATGCAGAAAAAAATAAGAAAAGTTTGTGATGAATATGTACGCATAAATGAATAAAGTGGCATTGTGTGTCAAAGGCAGTGCGTACAGATTAATACTGATCAGATTGTGTTTGTGGCATTGAACTGGTTTTGTACAGTTTTAATCATGCATGTTAGCTTAGTGGTTAAATTGTTGGGTTATTAGTCTAAACTGGGGTGCTTTATCATGGCTGTACCTGTCCCCAATGAAAAAAGTTGGGATATTTGTATGTCAGATAAATTGTTCTATTTTTTTTTATCTGATTTATAATCTGAGAAACTAATTGGAGTTACAAATGGAAATTGAAAATTTGGAATATGTGAATCTTGAGAAACAGGGAGCTGATTATGTTAAAACCTTAAAAGCAACTATGTTAAATTATTATATAAACTAAAAATAATAAAGAAAATGATGCCATAATATAGTCAAAAGTTATCTGAGCAATAATTTCAAACTGTTGTCATTAGAGCAAGCACATTTATTTTTTATCTCTGACATGAAGTAAGCGTCTGAAGAACATTCTCTCGCACTGTTTCACTTCCACAGAACATAAACCTGCCAAAAGAAAGTTACTATTAACATTTGTACAAAAAGTGAAATTATATATTTATTTTTCTACACCAAAAATAAATGATGAATTATGTAGTTATTACTTAACAGCAAATATTTGCCTCTTGTTGTTTCATTTGAGATTACAGAAATTAACTTACAGTCTCCGGTCTGATCCTCTCTGCACTGTTATCTGAGTAGCACCAAATTTAGGGAACAGAGGATTAATTATGCTGTTGTTCCACATGAATTTCACTCGAGTCAAATCACCCACATCCTTTTCAACATCAATGAGGAGCTCATAGGTCTTACCAGGTGTCAACGTGCCACTGAAAACACAATCATAATAAGTATAACAAGACAAAATGGTACAAGATTAACTCTAATGAATACAAACACAATACATTTAAAGTGAATTAACATGCATTAAAATACATCTAGTTGCCTGTGAGTAAATATTGGAGGTTTCATACCTTTGTATGGTATATTGACGAGTATTTTCACTAGCACCATACAATGCTACATTGAAATATCCCATGTTAGTGCGGGAACCATCAATAGTGACTGTCACTTTATAGCGATAACCTAAAAGGAAAACAGAGGTTACAGCATTGAATTACTGAAGTAAAGGACTTTATTACCAAACCAAACTTAAGCAATAAACCAGCTCTAGTATGGCTTTATAGGTGATCAGCAACTTCTATAAGAATTCATCTACCTTATGTAAATGTTTAAAAAGTGACATTTGACAAACTTTCCTATTTTGGCTTCCATCAGATATTTTTTTGTGCAGGTCACAAACTGTAATTTGGATATACAGTAGCAGTTAAAAGTTTGTTTTCTCCACTCCATCCATCCTCCATCGTATAGATGGACACCATTTACAGATTGTAGTACTTTTTTTTAAGCCTAGTGTTGGCTCTCTTTTCTCTATTGGTCTGGACCTTCATAGAACAGGTATAATTTGGGTGGTGTATTATTTATTATCCATTCTTATATCTTTTTTTCATATTGTGTTTTATTGAATATATTTATCATTTGTCTTTTGAAATATTTTAACTCCAACAAATCCAGTCTTTAATTAATGTTAAAGATTAAATTACAAAATCTAAGAATCTGTGAAGCTCAAAAAAGTTAAACATACGTTTGAAAGGTCGAGCATCGCCTGTATTTAAGTAGAACTTCATTTTTGTAACCCCATTCGGTATTCGGAACTGGTCAGCATAGTGGCCCATCAAAGCACATGCACCATTAGCACATGGAAAACAACGTCCCTAAAACACACACACACGCACACATACACACACACAAACAAATATATTGACCTGTGTCAGTCAGCAGGTCCCTGTGTTATGTAGAGAAACCTAGAGAATATTTAGATACTGATTTCTGATTTCACTTCTGTATCACTTCTCATTATGAGATAAAACAAAAATTCTTAAATCTAGTCAAATTTTTATGTTAATTTGTTGTTCACAACATATCTGTACTAAAAAACACTTCCCACTTTTATGTACCCATTAAATATAACAGCCACCATAGGCCAAAAAATGAAGCCTGAGGCTTACACCTCCATTCTTTGCAGCATTTTTCCATATGAACATAAAAATGCACTGTTTATACAGACTTACAGACTCAAATACAGTATCATCAGAGCAGGGGTATCCCAAAAAGCCATTAGCATTTAGGATACTGTCACTGTAGTACTTGTAGGACCTCAGATGATTGCAGGCAGCAAAGTCACGGGTACCTAACACACAAACAGAAGAGGGACGGGTATATTGTAGTGTAAAAGAGCAAATGTCTTTGATTTAAGCAGTGGTGTCCAAAATTGTGAATAGGTGTATATGTCTAAAAGGAAACTACATTTGATTAAAATATTGCCATATTTACAGCAAGATGATGGATCCTTACTAAATATTGACTTTGTAAGGTGCACAAACTTTTGCACATGCCACATTAGTAATTTTGTTTATGCAATGAAAAACAGCTTTAATGTTTAAGTTGGTTAGGATTTGTCAAAACCTTGGTTTATGTTTAATTAGCAACAGTGTGAATTTTACTTTTCAGTTTAATTATTACTCTTCAATAAAAAAAAATACAAAATGTGTAATGTATTCTGATCTCACCTTCCCAAATGCCATCAAGATCTACAATTTGTGAGATTAGGTTCTTGTCACAGCCAGGCATCTCTTCACCACCATTTGGATAGAAATCAATATGTCCCACTGCTTGAGACATCCCAAAACCTAAATAAAAACAAATAAAACATTTTAAACAAACAAAACAATGAATGTAAAAATTAAAATGGTTATGGGTATTTATTAATGAACTGGCTAAAACTCAAAATCACAAATCTAAATATAACATCTGATAAAAATGTGGGTGAGAGTAAAACAGTTGATATCCGTCTTGTTTTGGGGTTAGTATTACACGAGATTATGAAAAGCCAAAGCCAATGTTATGAGGCTTGTGATATTGTATTCAACTCACATTGTGTGGATAAGATTTAATTGGCCAGAAATAGTTTAAAAAAACAATGCTGCATGATATAAGATTTGAAACCCATGTGAAATGATGTCTTACCCAGGTTAGGAATCATAGGCAGTGCATCGGTGTGAATGACATCAACAAACAAAGCATCACTGGGGTCCAGTCTTACCATTTCAGGACAACCTTGGAAATAAGGCTCAGCAGGGTCCAAACCTTCGAATAAAATATATAAAACCTTTGAATAATGTAGTGTTTGCAAAGATGTAACAATTGTTTTTTTTCCCTGTAAATTGTGTATATAGTTAAAAGCAGTGGTAGGTGAACAAATCAAAGATTACATTTTTAGTGTTTTGTAATTTTCATGCAGTCTGTAGTACCTGTAATTCTTCCCAGTCTCTGTGTTCTTCGGCCAGCCTCTGCAGCACTGTGTGCACCCAGGCTGTGTCCAATAATATGCACATTTTCAGGAGACTGTTGAAAATGATCCTGGAGCCAAATTACATTTAATTTATGAAACTTGCAAAATACTTTTTTTTTTTATTTGAACTTTTTTATTTAAAATGTTATGTTAAGATTGCAAACACTTAAACTACAGGTCAATTAAATCAAATTTGTGTCTTTATGCACATTAACTTTAATGCTTAATTATAAGTTTTGAGATGTATCATAAGAAAGAAATGACAGTCTTTAAAAAATAAATCAAACAGCACTCATTTATCCATCAATAACAATGTATTCAATGTTATTTGGGTAATAAAAACTACTGTGTGTCTATTTGTGCCTTCCTGACAGAAAACAACAGTTGAAATTACTGTTATTACTTATTTTAAAATGATTTCTCTTGATCTGCTGCCAAACCATACTGTATAGTATGGACAGCATACGCTCATAAACTTCTTATAATTAGCACGTGTAGCAAAGTCGCTAATTCACACTAAACTAACCCTTAACTTTGATGGTGAAGTGTTATATGATGTATTGGCTTTTACTCGTAATCTTAACAGTAATGTTTCTGTCCTTGCTGTTCTCTCTCTTTCACAGGGCTTTCCTGTTGTTTTCAAATGTAGTAATATTTATAGGCCGCTGCGTGGCGCGAATGAGCTGATTGTGTAAACGTGTTTATTAAAGTTTTGTATGGAAATAAAATACGAAATATACAGATGGTTGTAATTATTACTCTTGAATGAAAACGTTGCTGGTAACCTTACAAGGTCTTCACAGATTATTTACATTCAACTTACTTTAAAGATGGAAATCATATATGCCATCTGAGCCCCAACTACTCGAATATTATTGGCTGCCTGTGTGTAAAGTGTTCTTCCTCCAGTTTTCCAATCCACACAGATACAGTTTATGTCTTCAACCGTCAGCAAATGCTTAGAAACAGACATCAGATATAAATATTATATCCTAAAATTAAACCGTTGAACTGAATAACAGTTAAAGGATAAAATATGATCAATAACTTTAAAATACTGAGTTAAGGGCACCATTTTTACCTTACACATATCAAGGAGCCAGTTCTCGTCTCCTTTGTCAATGAAGCCATGGATGATAAAGCGGGTCTTTCTAGTTGGCTGATATTTTGATTGTGCTATTGCATCTGCATTTGTACTGATTTCCTAAAAAAGTTTACATATTCAGTGTTCTTTGTTTTAAATGCACTACACATTTTAATCATATGTATGTATAATGAAATATTTACCTGATAGGAATCAGCATTTTCTCGTGTAAAGAGAAGAAAGCGAGTGTTGATCTTCTCTGGACTCCATGGCAAACGAGTGATAGGCCTTTCAACAGTGCCACTCCATGGCATCTCATCACTGAAGCAACCAATGTTGTCGAAGCATACCTCACTACCTGGTGCATTATAATATTACATACATTTATAGGGTTAATAAATAATTATTATTGTTTTTATTTTACTTATTTTCAAACATTGTTGTAATGTTAATTATTAGGGTTTTTTTGTTTGTTTTTTTACCAGAAGCAGTATCCACAAAGCAGCCCACAAGTCCTACAATCCATAACAGCCACATCTAAAAATATAACTAAACATGCATTTATTCATAATTTGTATATTATTTGTACAAAGCATATCAGAATACTTACTTTCAACACGGCCAGGTTATTAATTCCCCAGCCTCTTTTATATGAGTTGCTCATGTCAGATCTGATGAGAATGTGGGAAATGTCCAGGTGATGAATTGGCTGACTTAAACAGAACTGTTCTGAGCCAGCTGTTGTTTCTAAACTTTATCAGTTACAAAAAACAAAGACTTGAAACTCATGTGACATAGACATAGGGTTTTCATGTAATACAAAATACACCAGGCTTGGTAAAATATGTCTCATGGAAACTGGAATTTTTGGAAAATGTACGGCTAAACATGAAACTGTTTTTAGCAAATAAAGTATCACACAGGTTCTAATCATTTGCGAGGTAATGATTACCTATTGCTTGTTTGGCAAATCCTTGACTTGTTATAAAATTAATGTTTACTAAGAAGCGGCCAGACACAAGCTATTTTTGAATATAGAAATAAAGAGTAATCAGTACAATTAAACCAGTACAGAAGAACAAAATATTTCATGTTGAGATGCTCACGATCACTCTAATTTATGTAGTGTATATTTCAACATATTTGGTTATTAGGTTGTTGGAAAGGCAAGTCAAATGAGTTTTTATGTTCATAAAATAAACTGTTGCACTGACCCTCAGGTGTAGTTGAACAGTTGTTCCATAATGTTTATACTACATTATAATGCTATTTCCTCCACTGGTGCAACTTATGTGAAATATTAAGCATTTCAGTTTATATTATTTAGAGTAGGTTGCTGAATACTTCTCCTGTGTTCTCCTCAATCAGAATAGCTCCACCCCCCTCATCTTCCACTCGGAGGCGGGACCAAAGAGGGCAATTGGTAAAAGCACTGCCAGTCTGAAATTTGATTGGCCGTTCTGTGTTCCACCGAAAAACCTTAGTTTGTGATTGGCCATCGAACAAAATAAATACATGGTTTTTACATACAAGTATGTGGTAACTGACAACAGTAAATGCTGAATTATTTTCTAACATAGTTTACCAAGTAGTTTTTGTTCAGTCTGTTTTGTACAGATCTTGTTTGTGAACCCAACAAACCATCAAAGAACAACAGGTCAGCTGATATCTGAACGCACATTCACTGCCAGTGTTAGTTTAGACAGCATTTCCCTCCAAAGATACAAATGACTGAATTAACAGACCATCAGTACATTACAAGAAAAACAACAAACATAACGTAGAATCTATTCTCATTATTGTGTTGAAAAACTGCACATGCAGGCCTAACCTGCTATCCAAACAGCACAAGTCATTTGGAGAAGACATGCTAACAATTTAGGTTTTATGAATGATTACCTACTTTTAAGTAAAATTGACATGTAAAAAAGATGACATTATATTAAGGGATTTAGACAAAAAACAAACTTTGACCTGAAGTCCAGTGTTGAGATTTAATTACAAGTAAGCGCAAGTTCCAACTTTTAATGTGATTTTTTGTATTTTGACTAAATATGCACAACATAATGCTTACCCATCAAATACATCAGAACAAAAGTGTGTTATAACTAGCACCAGAGCTTTTCTGAACAGACAACTATTCATTCATTCATTATCTTCCGCTTTATCCTTTATTAGGGTCGCGGGGGGGGTTCCCCATGCCCATCCAGGGGAGAACTTTTGGGTGCTGGGCAGATACACCCAGGACAGGGTGCCAATCTATCGCTGGGCACACACTCACGCACACAAACACACTCTATATGGGGCAATTTGGAGAACTCAATTGACTTGATCCATGTTTTTGGACTGTGGGAGGAAACCGGAGAACTCGGAGGAAACCCACGCGGACACGGGAGAACATGGAGACTCCACCCAGATTGGGATTCGAACTGGGAATCCCTAGCGCTGAGAGGCGAACGTGCTAACCACTAAGCCACCGTGTCGCCCACAGGAATATTATTCCACACACACAAAAAAAAACCGTAAACTTTATATAACTTAAAACACTTTGCCAATACCACTAAGCCACCGTGCCGCCAACAGACAACTATGTGATGTTTTAATTTTTGATAAGTTTTTGATTGTTCCCTTTACCATCAAGTTTAGTAGAGTTGACGCTCACCTGGTTTAGTCAGCTTGATCCAGGGAAAGACCATGGAGTACACAGTGGATAGTAAATCCAGGTGGAGAAACAAGTTTTGTTTCCAAATAGTTTTTCAGTTTCCTGCAAGGTTTGTGGGCCATAAAACATTGTATTGTTTGCACATTTTGGGTCTTAATGGAGATTAAACTTTTAGCATGTTTCAATAGAACGAATTTAGATTATATGCAAAATGTTAAGGCAAGGTTGTCAAGGTAAAGAAACAAAGCCACCATTGTTGGTAGTGGAGGGTAGGGCCAGTAGTGTCTAACATCAGTTCAGTGAAACACATACTGTAAATGACAGGTCTGAGCTTGAACTAAAAAAAAAAAAAAAAGCATCAAAATGTGTTTATTTCTTAAACATAAACATATTTTGATCAATGCATGGCACAGACAATTCATTAAGATCAGAGGCAACAATTTTAACTTAAAACATATAATAATGAAATCAAGTAGTATTTAGTCTAGAAAAGACTGTCATTTTAAAGGAACTATTTAATCAGCTTGTTTATTTTTGGCTGAGTAATTATTTTTAAATGTATACAAACTACATTTTTAAAATAATTTTTTATTATTTCATTTTTTTATTTTTATTTTTTATTAATAGTTTTTTTTACTTGAAACACTTGCCACATAAAAGTGATGCTTTAAAGAGTTAATACTATAGAACATAATGATGTCGGCATTGTAAAATCTTTGTAAAGTTCAGCAAACAGTAGTTCAGTTACAGACATTTGTTACAGACATTTTAACAACACCAGTCATCTGAGGTATGCTGATGTGTCATTTGAAAAATATTTGTAAGACAGTGGTTCTAAAAGTGGGTTTCAAGTATTCTCAGGGGTCTGTTTCACTAAGCTAGAGGGTTCATGTTCATTGTACTGGTGACTTGTAATGGATAAATATAGAACATTTTATTATCATGATACTTGTGTTTAATGAATAATTGTATGGCACTCTCTAAGAAAGAACAATGATAAAAAGAGATTTATACAAAATAAGATTTATAAAAAAAATTTTTAAATGAAAGTGAAAAATAATATAGCACATATAAAACAATATTTACAAAAGAGCAGACAGATATTTTATATAAGTAAATGCAACTACTGTAAAAAAAAATATGTGTGAAATATGTAGTTTAATAATTATATAAAATGTTTAAAAAAAGTAATATTTTTGTACAGTAATTCCTTGTGCGGCGGCACGGTGGCTTAGTGGTTAGCACGTTTGCCTCTCAGCCTCTCGTTCTGAACCTCCCGGTTCGAATCCCCATCTGGGTGGAGTTTCCATGTTCTCCCCGTGTCCGCTTGGGTTTCCTCCGGGTTCTCCGGTTTCCTCCCACATTCCAAAAACATGGATCAATTCAATTGAATTCTCAAAAAAAATTGCCCCATTATAGAGTGTGTATGTGTGAGTGAGTGTGTGCCCAGCGATGGATTGGCGCCCTGTCCTGGGTGTATCTGCCCAGCGCCCGAGACGTTCTCCCCTGGATGGGCATGGGAAACCCCACCGCAACCCCAATAGAGGATAAGGCGGGAGATAATGAATGAATAAATTCCTTGTGCATTTCAAAGTTAACAAAAGTAATTTGGCGTCTGACAGGTTTGGTTGCTTCTGCTTACATGCTTACAATAAGTATTTAGTGTCAGTTTACTAATTCAAAGCGATGACAGGGTTCTTTCTTTCTTTCTTTTTTTTTTCTTTTTTTTCCCATTATGAAGAATAACTAAACTAAACGTACTGTGTGAGATTTTCATCTGTTGTTGGATTTCTTGACCTTGTTTCTTAAATAAAATGTGAGTTCGGTCATGTGATCTTACAAATTCATTTTAAAGATGGCAGATGATTTCGTTTGGCATGGGTACTTGTAGCTAATTTAATTATCCTCAAACCTTATATATATTATATAACTTGAAGAAAACACCACACAGGTTTAACATTTTAAACAAAATCCAAAACAACACTGGCATTTTCCTGAATTTAAGTAATTATTTGACCTTCTGCTTTAAATTAAATATTTAACGCACTTTATTTCCAGGAGATGGCAGCAAAGAGCAGATTTTCGAGCGCTCAAACCAAGTTTTATATAGTTTAAATTAGAGTTTTTCTTCACGAGTTTGCGCAATATGGTTTTGCATGCTCTGTAATTGTTTCAGATGGTTTTTCTTATTCTTTTTTTTTTTTTTGTATTTTTAAAATTTGAAGAATATATTATTAGTACTAATTACTAAGGACCAGAACCAATTAACCCACTATCTTATTATCTATCTATCTATCTATCTATCTATCTATCTATCTATCTATCTATCTATCTATTTAAAAAAAATCTAATTTCTATGTGTTAATACAAATTATGTGTAAGAAATATATACTGTATATAAATACAACCTAAGTCACCAAATGTTTATAAAGTATTTCTATTTTTAATAACATACTATAGCTGTATATTAAATGTGCCATTACAGTTCGCTAAATTAATTTACTAAATAAATAATAACGTAAGCGAGATTCTGAAGCTGCACATTGTTTAAAAATTGTGCAAAAAAATGGTAAAAGTATAACACATTTTCACTTATCAGGCCACCGAGGGGTATGGAGGCTTTGCAAATTCACATAGGCGGACACATTATGAACAGGTGAACACCTCATCACATCGTATGCATGCATTATAAAACTTAATAGCCATTACCTATTAATAGAATAATTGGCATGATATGTAATAGAAAAATACTGCTGTAGTGGAATAAAAAATAGCATGTGTGGTCTGTAAAGAAAAGCAAGCAGGCAGTGCTTGCCTATCTCTGGGCTTTAACTCAGGAATTTTAATCCCACCTGAGCATTATATTCGGTGGACGATCTCAGGAAATCAGGACAAGGCCTCAGAGGACAAAGATCTGACTTGCAGATGATGAGAGCTAACTGAAAGAGGACAGATAGTCATGAAAGAAATTCTAGTGCATGTGCATAATCAGCATATAATGTTTGGTTAATTATTCAGTTTGTGGATAAAGGTCTTAATCCTGATAATTAGTACTGATAATAAAACACCATAGACATGCATTTATTTCTACTATAAATCAGGATTAAAGAAATTAAACTACTGGTATATTACTTGGTTTATTAAACACACTGATGAAAGGTAGATGAAATCAGTGTCCTAATATAATAGCTTTAATAAGCTGTTTGCACAAGCATGATCAAAGACAGAACTGAATGTGATGTTCCATATTTCTTTGATCAATTTGTCTTGTCTTTGAAAACCACCCAGGCAAACTTTAATTTCTTTAATCCTTCATTTAGAATTAGTATTTAAAAAATGAGGATTTTTTTATTCAGTGTTTTTCTAAACTAATTGTCATGATTAAGACACTCTTCA
Organism: Corydoras sp. C115; assembly: GCA_019802505.1. Lineage (NCBI taxonomy): Eukaryota > Metazoa > Chordata > Actinopteri > Siluriformes > Callichthyidae > Corydoras > Corydoras sp. C115. The sequence continues at coordinate 12,417,261 of JAFMOC010000007.1, forward strand.
AGGTTCAATAACTTTTATCTAATTTTCACCTATTCATTTCATTTTATTGGTCCATGACCTGAATTAATTTTACAGTTGATTAAAAATATAATTATGGTAAGATAAACAGCTAATAGTAATTATTATATTACGATACTACCTATACACTAATACTCATTATGAATTGTAATTCCCTTATACATTTTTACTTATTTTATGAGATGACATAAGCTTTTATTAAAAGATATAATTATTTTATATCTATAAGATATAATTATTAATATTATAAAAGATGTAATTATTTTATCAATTCAATTCTTGATGTCACTGGTTTCATAATATAGTTCATATAGTGTTTTTGACATCAGTGGCATATTATTTTTCCAAATTATTGCTGTTCATTGTTAACAGATTAAACTGTTAAAAAAGATAAACACGATAAAATCTGACACACACAGTGTGTATTATGTGCCTTATGTGGGGAAAAAAGAAAAAGCTAAACGCAATGGGGCACAAGCATATTTCGGTACAACAGTGCTAATAATATCAGCCTAAAACTGTGAAACAGTAATCATGTGAAAGTATTTTCGTTTCATAAATGCAGTGTCCTAAACATTTGAACAGCTTTAAAATGTGTTAGAGGTTCGACTTTGCCACCAGATGATGCATGAGATTGTCAATGAGAAATACACATACATACAGAACTACATACATTCATTTACCAGTTACTTTATCAGGTTTAGCATTCTGATCTTACATTTATTGTTCATTTTATGCATTTACTAATACATTTCATAGTTGTAAATTACAGATAACAATTCATTTTCTTAAGTGGCCACATTAGAAAGTAAACCAGCAGGCTGAAATTCAGACTAAAAGCGATGCAATTGTACTGTGTGGCTGACATACAGTCACACCATGTACCCAAAACAAATACGGAGAAATGTCTGAATCAGAAAAAAGTGTTCTTATTGTTATTCTGATACAGATTTTTTTATTTACAAAAGCAAATGTAAATAAGTCAAATAATTTATCTTTGATTTTTATCTTTGGCTAGCCAGACAGGAACATGGCCCAGGGTCAGTAAAATGCCCTGTTCTACTGTATATCTAAAAGACTAAGAAAGGATGTTGTGTGTATGTAATATACATATATACTTATTACTTAAGCAGAAAGAACATTCTGCAATTGGACAATAGAAATGGCTATATAACTGACAGTGATCCCTCTGCAGAGGTTATGATTCCTATGCTTACCTCTTAAGAAGATATTTTAGGCCATGGGTCATGATCACTGTAAATGCATTTTCTTTGTAGTTCACAGTCTGCTGTGTGAAGTAAACATTAGAGACTGAAGGATATTTACCCTTCAGTGAGATATTGATTCTGAGTGCTGAGAGAAGATCATAAGCGTGACCCTACCTTGTCTCTGTCTAGAGCTTCTTCTCACAATTCTTTTCACTTTCCACAAACACACACACACACACACACACACACAGTGTGCTTTCACTGACCAATTTATTTTGCCTTAAAAATTTATATTTATTTCAATATTTAGCTATTAAATAGTAATAAACATGTCTATTAAGTGTGTATGTATATATAAATGTGTGTGTGTGTCTGTGTGTGTGTGTGTGTGTGTGTGTGATTTAATATTGTTCTAACTATTGCCTTTTCATTTTTATACCATAATAATGATTTATTACAACTGTTTACTTGAATGGAGAAATGGCCAGTTTAATACAAATTGTGTTATTTGTTAAGATTATATCAAAAGACAAATATTAAAATTGGTCTAACAAACTGCAATCTGAAATCTATTTACAGTAAAAGAAAAAAAGGCTTTCTATGCCTAGAGCTAATAGGTGCACAAAATCAAACACACATTCATAGACAAACACTGGCAGTCAAAAGGATTACAGTGACAAGCTCAGTGAAGATCGCACTATAATGCTGAGAAGTTTTCAGGAAGGAAAATGGCAAATAATGGACCACACAGGCTTGCAAAATGGAACTACAGCATGCCTTGCTTAGTGGATTACAGAATGCAAATTATCCGAATGTATGGTGGGAGCGAAATAATGGCAGGTTTGGTTTGACCGAAGTTAAACCTTGTTGCTACATGTTGCTTTGAGTTACATGATCTCACATGTATATTCGGTATATTATTAATATAGCTTCACTGACTTTTCCTTCATGAAGTCTAGTCCTCAGTCCTAAAAATTCATTTGAGATGAAGGTGCATAAGTACTTGGCCAGGCAAATGGCCTTCTTTAGACTGATGAAAAACAAATCTGTGTAGTCATGTTCCTCCATCTAGCGTCACAGTAGAGTAGCAGCAGTAAAAGCAGCAAAGGGGCTAATGAGATGCTCAGCAATATGGAATGGAATGTTTAGTTGTTGAAAGTGTTGAAAATTTTGTATCTCATGATACAAAATATCTTCCAATTTAAGGATGAGCCCTAGTCATGTCTCCTATCAGACAGTATTGTCTATAAATGATTGAAGGAGCAAATTAAAAGGTCTGGTAGAGTGGAATGTGCCTGTGGACAGCTGAAGGATCTCAGGTTTAGTTTGGCTGCGGCTGGGAGATCGGGCACTGTGATACTGCCTCTTATGTGCTTATGTAATATTGGCCGTGTTCCCTAGGGAAGACGAGGCGCTGCACCAAGAATCTCTTCACCATCCTATTACAGGATCTGCATGAAAAAAGTACCGCATGTGACTGACAGGCCCCTCTTAAGTTTATAGGTCAAAGAGAATGATCACAGATTGTCATCACAGCCATCATCTATATTTTTGAACTCTTTTGCATGCTTTCATTCCAGTTGTATTATGTTTCCATAGAAATCTGCAAACATTATTATGAACTGACAAGTTCTTTGAAAGAACGTAGTCTACTTCTGACCTGGGTGATGTGCTGAAAATCATTTGATATGCTAACAAATTCACTGAAAAATATTATTTACAGTGTTGTTACTCATTAAACAAATTATTCTTTATTTTTCTTTTAATGAGACAAACAAGGCTACACAAAAATGTTTTAACAACTTCACTCTTATACATTATTTTACAATCATAGACTCCCTTTTAAGAACACCACAAAAAAACTATATATTCAATGGCTTTAGTTGCTTTTCTTAAAAAATTCTTCAATTTTCTATTCCGGCTGGGCCGGAACTTATTTTACTGATCTGTGTTTCAAACTACTCACTTATAGTATTCATCCTCCATCTGAAAGCAACCTTTGACCCTTGGCCTTATACCCTAGGTGAATGGAATTCACAACAAAGATTAAAATTCCTATAAAAATTCATGTTCTGTGCTTGAGGAACATGCTCATCTCACCAGTAAAAGTACTACATTTAATAGATAATTTTGTCACATACAAAAAAGAAAGTCCATTATATACATCCATGGTGATGTGAGAGTGTTTCTGGCATGTATAAAGTTTTCCTTGCAAGGCTATCCTGTGGACAAACATTCAGTGATCCAGTTGGTCAGTTTAGCTTTACACTCTCGCAATTCCCCAAGTCAATAGCTTTTAGTTATGGTCCAATTCCTCTAACTCTTTCGCTGTGTTTAGTCAGATTTAAAAACTAGGCTATATGTTATTGACCAGTTTATATTGCTGGGTGATGCATCCGGTCTAATCAGTAGTGAGTTTAAAGACAGGATGGGAATTTTCTTACAGAACAGACAAAAGATCTTCATACAGGTCGGTCAACCGCATACTGACAGGGACTTAAGTTGGACACAGGATTTTGCACTGCTGGATATGCAAAGTTGGTGTGCTGTTTGGCTTTAAGCCGGAGGCTAGCCAAGCTGGAGTTACAAGTGTCTCTATACATATAGGGACTGCCCGTTGTACCATATGGACAGGTAGCCGCTGATACCGCCACTGTGTTGAGCGTAGGGCTGTTCAAGTTATTCAAGTTACCCAGGTTATTTAGACCTGATCCCGGAACTCCTGTTACCGCCGAAGGCACCATTGATGAGGCCATGTTCATGGATGGGATAGAGCTAGGCGGAGAGAACATGGGCTGTGAGGAGAGAGGAGTAACATTCATTGAGTTGAAGAAAGGAAAACTCTTGGCAGATAAAGGACTGCTGGCCAAGCTTTTGGTGGCCCAGTTGTTGTATGAATAGCCAGAGTACATGTCATCATACGGCTGCATTAGTCCATTAAACTGTGCACCAAAGCCATTCTTGCACAGCTCTGCCTGCTGGTTTCGTTCCCTCTTCCTCCATTTTGCTCTTCGGTTTTTAAACCATACCTATTAAACAGAGGAAAGAAATTAAATCAGTGACAAGTGCGACATTGCCACTAAATGGCATTCTCAGTATTTTGATTTGTAGATAATTGGTTCAGTTGTTTTTAATCAACAAGATTAATGGGAAAAATACAAAAATATTTAAAATATTTCAAAGTGTAATTATAAAAGTTATAAGACATGTTCTTTTAGAAAATATCAAGCCATATTTGGATGGTTTATTACACTAATTATTTTACTTATTATGAGCTTCTATCAGAAATGTCAGGAGACAACTTCCCTCACATTAGTCAAATTTAAGAGCCTATTTTTGGATGATATCATCTATTTTTGGATGATAAAAACTAATTTTATAGGACAATATTGAACTGAGGTTTTTTTACCTGTTAAAACATCCGTTTGACTGAACTGCATCAGATAATGTCTAAAATTCTTTCCCTTTTCATAGTAAAATTCAAAATATTCGCAGTTACATCTAGATCTTATTTTCAGATGTACTCCCAATGATATAATGCATTTATTTTAATCTATGTCCAATCCTAAAAGAAGCAAATGGTTGCAAAAGGTTGAATTTAGTTTTTATGATCTTTAATAACAGGTTTAGTGATAGTAAATCAATCAACACTTTGTAAATCTATTCCTGCTATAGTTATGAAAAGCTCATATGACCAGCAAAGCTGGGGTGTACTTTCCCTCATGGTCGTATTTTTTTTTTCAACACACATCATACGTTATTTTAAGGCTTGCAAAATCTCCTATTGGTTTGAATGTGCCTGCAATACAGCCATTTCAAACCCCACAAAATTAAGTTAATATCAAATATATTATAGATTTTATTTTAGTTAGGCTGTTAGCAATTCCAGTATCTCAAAATCATATAAAAGTAAATCTTCCAATAGCCGATTACTGCAACGGGAGGTTTTCTTTACGTTCTAAGATGTTTAACCATACTGTGCAGGCTGCAAAATGTCTGCGATCAGCATGTCAT
>JAFMOC010000007.1:12427500-12497500 GCA_019802505.1 Corydoras sp. C115
CAGTACACCAACAACTGAATAAATGTAATGACATAATTTTGTCGTGTTAAATGTTAAATCAAAAGTACTTTTTGCTCTAACTTGGCTGCAATAGCTGTGAGACATGAATGTGAAAAAACAATATTCTTTATTTTCCCCGAATAGTGGTTGATAGAGGGCTTTATTTTTAGGAATTATGTGTCTATAAAGTGTATCTTTGGGAAAAAAAATAACCATTAGACCTCATTATAATAACGTATGATTTTGTCATAATTATTTTCAATACTGTCCAAGAAATACATCTTTCGTGTCAATAATTAGTCTAACAACACAAATTTTAATCAAGAGCCACCGAATAAGGCACTGCAGTTTATTAAAATAAACAAAAATTATGATGTCCTTCAAGTTTATTTGATGACAGGCTTATGCATTTGCGTGCACGCGAGGTGGTCCTCTGAACACTGATTAGAATACACATCTAATAAACACGACCAGGAAACCCATCATTATAAGATCAGTCAAACACAGAAAATTTTAATATTGACATATTTTGACCAGTTTGATTTTATTTACTCCGTTTATTTCAAAGGATACGGAATTCAACAAAGGGACAAAGTATTTTTGGTGAAAAAATAGGGACAAATAGGCAACAAATTATTCCTGCACTTTAAGGGGACAGTGTTGTTGTTGTCACACATTACACATAAAGTAGATGTAATTAACTATACCACGTTTAAATGATAGCAAATGAAGTTCGGGTTAAAGCTGTATCATTTAATACATATTACAACATCTAAACAGTGAATGATTTAATATTAGTTCTAAAATGTATTGAAACAGTACTCATTAATATCTATATTAAAATTACCGTAGAGATGATCGGGATATCAAGCAATTTCATAAGTAGGTAAATATATTACCGAGGTCACAAACCTCAACCTGATCTCGTTTTAAATGACAACGTTTATCGTGTCCCATTTTTGTTTCTAGGTCTCACGCAGTACGGAACATCGACATTTAGTTTAAAACGGCCGGTTTAAAATCTTAAAATATGTAGGAAATAATGTAAAAGCTCGTCAATTTATTTAATATGGGTATATTAATTTTATTAAATTCGTAGCTATCTACTTGTTAAACATCGCACGATCACTTCTTAAAAACTTTGCTATCGCATGTTTTATTTGAAATAAAATTCATTCATTCATTATCTTTCGCTTTATCCTCTATTAGGGTCGCGGTGGGGTTCCCCATGCCCATCCAGGGGAGAACGTTTCGGGCGCTGGGCAAATACACGCAATCTATCCAATCTAGCCAATCTATCGCTGGGCATTAAATAAAATTAAAGCACTAAATAATACTATTCGAAACAACATTTAAACATTAAGGGTGCCTTTATCTGTAGCCTATTGAATGTTATATATTGCAAAATATCATTTAAGAGTTAAAAGAATATCTTATATTATTAAGATCTTTAATGTTGGGGACAATGTGTAATCATAGAATCATCATTCATTTATTCATTTTGTAAGTATAGCCTTATTCGGGTTGCGTAACCCTTATGTTTATTTCCAATAATGACAAATGCTATTATTATGATTATTATTATTATTATTATATTAATTATAATCCTATTTAAAAGTCATATTCCTGAACTTTAAACAAATAATTTAATTAAGATGCCTGGACCAAGACATTATCTGAATTCCCAACGTTTATAGGCAAAATTATGGTCACGATAGCTATTTGGCATTCAGTAGTCAGCTATGGTTAAAGTTTATTGGAATAATTCGAATGGTTTTCATTGAGCTGCGTATCTCACCCTTAAACTCGTTAGTAATATGAACATTAACTACTTAATTAACTTCACTCGTATGATAGCCATGTTATGTTCTTCCTGCTTGTAATTGCACTTTTTAGAATATATTTCCATCAGGAGCTGAGAGCTGAAAATTTGCATAAGGTAAATAAGCAGTATACGCTATACGTTAAAAAAAGAGAGACACGTGGGAATGCTTGCAAGTGTGCTAGGAGCAATATCGAACACACTACTATATATATATATATATATATATATATATATATATATATATATATATATATATATATATATATATATATGATGGACTTGACTATCCATATATATATATTAGTCAAGTCCATCTGTTGGTTTGACTAAGACACAACAAGTACACTGCCACTGGCTGCTGCATTAGGCTGGGAATTATTCATAAACGCGCCCAGAATTAATTCCCAGGATTAAGAGTTGATTAAGATGTGTGTCACTTTGCTGTCTGAGAACTTATTAAGGGCCCACTCGAGCCCGCGCCAGATGGAATTTCTACCCAATGTTTGTAGATGTTAATTTCCACCCTCCTAACATCCATTTGCATTTGCCCGTGTGTTAAAGCAGGCGCTCTACATATACGCACACTCTGATGCACCTTGCAATATAATACTGGCAATATTTATAAACGCATTTTAATATTTGTGCTAACACAAATGTTTTGCTGACGGGAATGAAGACCACGCCATCAACACCAAAGCAAATGCAACTGCTGTCCATATTTTCGGCTGCAGGCAGGATAAAGCAAATGGTAATGACATTTTGCATCCTGTTTAAATTAACCCCTTTATTAAAACTTAAATTTATATTATTTTGCTAAGTAAGCCTTTTCAGTTCTGCAGTCGCCTCCGAATTTCACAACTAGTTTGTGTTTGTATGTAGAGTATTCCATTGTTGAGAGACTTGCTATTACAAGCAACTAAATTCAAACCCCAGTATTTGTGGACCATGTGTCTGCAGCCCATCCCATGCAGAATCTGCTGAGGCACAGCTGAGCTCGAGTTGACCGGGATTAATTCATTACGTCACAAATGAAATAGTCCACGAGGTGCACTGTAATCCTGACTCAACAACCCAAATTCAAGCAAAATTCAGCCAAATAAGGATTATAATAGAATTCTGCAATTTCAAGAATGTATAAATAGATAACTTTAATAAATCAGAGTAGGTTTTGTGCATTGTGTACTTCTAAAGTTAACACAGTCAAAGTACTAGTATTTATTACCATTATTATACAAGATGATGTTAAAAAATTTCCCTGCAAATAAACGTATTTTAACAAAGTTTTCCAAATGTAATCTTTTGTGAGGTCTAATACAGCAATCATTTTTTCAGACAATAATGATTGGTCAACACAATTAACATACTGCACAATCAGAAAAGACAGTACATCCTTGTACATTTAGAGCTATACAATGATTGTTACGGGTTTTTTGCCTCTCTGGAATTATAATTACCTGCATTTGTATAAAATAATTTTAATATTGTAAATTGTACATTAAGGGACTAATTCATATATTTATTTTGTATATTTGATCTGATAACACAAATCGAAAAATCTTTGTATTTTAGAAGTTCAACAAAAAATGGATATTTTTAACAGTGTTCTTATAGCACAAAACAAAGTAATCTCAGACTTACAACTTCTTTGAATTTCAGTTCAAATTCATTATGAGAAAAAAAATAATATTGGCTTTAAAGTTTTACTTACATATGTTTACAAATACCCACGTTCGATGTATTGACTGTATATTTTTTTACACTATTGTATTTTTATATCTGAAAAAGTCATGTTTTGTTAATTTAAAACTTTAAAAATTATACAGAAAATTATACACATTTTAATGGAAAACCCTTTTATAATCATTTATAATCATAACATTTAAGTAGACGCACTCAAAGAGAAAGCTGGTGAAAAAAAAATATTTTTATCATTATTATAAAGAACATTCTAACGTATATATATATATATTATTCGATATAATAATATGTTAACTTTATTTAAAAAAAGAAAGTATATTTTACAGAGATTATACCAATACCCTTTTTTTTAAAAAAAAAAACAAAAACAAACCGAATATCGGTCATTTTTATAGCCTAAAAACATCACTAAACGAACTTGAGATCATTGTTGGCCTTGACGTTTTTCTGATAACACTATTTATAAGTGCAACATGCGATTGATTAGTTATTATAATATACTGAATATATCCATTAGATTAGTCACAACCTGCCTGGTTTAGATCAGGGATTAAATCGCAGTTGTCCCAAAATATTAAGCACTGTTTGAATTTTGTAACGGATTTGTACAATTCACATTATTTCAGCTTGTATTCAACATAAAAAAAACGTTATATATAACGTGTAGTCACCTAGACTTTTTAGATTGGCAATGAAGCGCCTGAACATTTCCAGTAGGCTATAATAATTTACAATTATAATAATATAATAATTTTACTCAAAAATATAGTTTTGCCCACTATACTCAGGGTAAAGTACTGTAAGCGAATGTGTTCCTAAATAAGGCTCAGGTTTCGGTATTCACTAAAATGATCAGAATAATCTTTAGAATACTCGAGGAAAACTAAAAGCACCAGCATGTTAAGAGGTCTATAACGAGGTCAGCTCTTTTATTCCAGGCTACAGAGGCAGGTAAATGTTTTAAAATGAGGGCAAATCAACTATCTATTATCTATACCTATATATAGGAAATGTTTAAACATCAACATTTTCGATGCCATAATAAATGCTAAAACATCACAGGAGGTCATTTATCTGGAAAAGCTGCATGGTTTATTGGTGCATTAGTTCAGTTCAGCATCGGGGATTTCTGAAGCACTGTAAACATGCCCTACTCACGAAACTGTCGAGGTGACTCCTAAAACTTGCTTTCTATTTCAGAGTGGATATCTGTGAGTTTAAGGCTGTTTATCTTCTTACTAAAGTCAGCGTTTCGGGTCGATCTCCTGCTCCCGCAGCACGCAGACCTGCACTGAAATCAGATGTGCTCCTCTGATACCGGAATTCTCACGATACAAGCCCTGGATGATCGGATTTCCCTACTAACGTACCGATCGCACTAATCGAATGCTTTATTTACTTACGTTAAATCCCGCTTTGGTGAAAATAATTCCGGAAAAACGCAACTTTGCTGAATCTGAAGTGCTGTCCTGAAGTGATGTACCGGTCAACCGTCATGTAAAAAGTTCCTTTAGGTGTAACAGATGAGAAAGCTGGCGTTTCCGTATCTCACATTTGTTTGACATAAAGGGAGCAGAAAAATGAAGGCTCGCTCTCAAGCAGAGAGACACTGACTTTATCCCAAACCCTTTTCGACAGGTCCGCACGAGAAAGGACAGCCCACTCTCTCTCTCTCTCTCTCTCTCTCTCTCTCTCTCTCTCTCTCCCTCTCTCTCTCTCTATCTCTCTCTCCCTCACACACGCACACTCTCTCGCTCACGCACACTCACGCACACATCCACAGACACACAAAAGCCACGCTTGCATCTGAGAGCACTTAATACAGACTGGCTTGTCGTCCACTTCAGAAGTCCTGAACCTCAGCCACTATAATTTGCTAATATATAATCGTGGATCGGAAAATAAATATTAATACAACATTCCTCCCTCTTCTTTCAAAAGACCAAGTTTGAACTAAACAATAAAGAGCAGGATTTAGGATTTAGACAACGTATTCAGGTTTTCTTCAAATTTGGTCCATTGTTGATCTATTAAATTGGCATGTACATTTCAGAATTTTATTCAGAAAACACTTTTTAAAAAAGTTAACACAAACATTTCTGTGTGACTAATCCCTAATAAAATCTGTTTATAAGAAATAAGAAATAATAAACACTCATTTTTAAAAATCCATCTTACCCTCTCAGTTTTCTGTTTAGTCCCAAACCCAAATGCTGAATGTTTAGACTCCTAAACAGACTTAATATTTATAGATAAATTGTTATTTAATGTGCATTAAGTACGGTAAATGTCATAATTGACTATAGGAACAAGAACATTTCCTATAAACCCCCAAGCTATGGAACAGTCTGCATGTACTTAAGATTCTGACACATGAGCTGGGATGCCATGGATATAAAGATTCTGGTAAACTGGGGTGCAACTGTAGACATGTCTCATCCTCATGTTCAGTCATGTTTCTGAATAGTCAGGAGGTAGATTGTTCTCCCATGGCACCCTAACATTTGTGTTACCTTCTGGTTCTCTCATTTGAGTTACATTTTTGGGGCTTGATTCCATTCTGCCCTCCTCTCATCTTGTGTTTGTACTTTTTCTCAGTTTTTGATTTTCAATTTCAATACTCATTTTGATTTTCAATTTAAACAAATGAAGCAAACACCTCAAATTATCATTATATAATTTATTAATTATAAATTATATAATGGTTATTAAGGGTTATAAGATACTCTTACTCCCATTAAAACCATGTACTTAGTTAAAAAACAATCTAAGTTTATGTGTTATGCCAAAATGGCTTATTATCCCACTATTGACTGCCTTAATAATTGTAGAGTTTGTGCTCTTGTAAAGTTCTTATTTTATCTTACAGTATGTATAGACATACTCTAGTTTGCATTTATAATTGGCAGCTAAAATATGTACATGTTGTCATTATTACAATTTATGAGCTTTAGTGGTACAAAGCTTCACATTCCTTAAGATACCTACTTATACAGCTAGGGAATTTAACAATTTGATCTTTAAAAAGCACTCATGGTTACTTTAAGATCCAATAATTGGCTGAGAATGTACCTCAGGTGATAAAAATAAAGTCCTATTTAATCCTTATTTCTGACGCTAGGTACACCACTGATGGAAAAATGTCCCACTTTATAAACATTATGCCATCTATGGTAAAATAAACAGATGGTAAGATGTTGATCTGTAAACTGACTAATGTTGCCTGTAGGTGTGAAATTTAATAAAAACAATGTTGTCTTTATAATAAAAGATATCACTAGTTTAGAAATTAAATAAAAAATAAGTAGCTACTATTATAGCTGCTAGCTACTAATATCATCATTATTGCTGAATTAAAAATGTTTTCACATCATTATAGCTTAGTCTGGTTGAATTAAATTCTGGTTAATTTTTACTCTTGATGCCATTTGTTTATGCAGTTGTGAAAGCAGTTATTGCAACTCAAATGTTAACAAAATAAAAACCTGCAGTAAAAATGTAATCCAATTTTGATCTTAATCCAATCAACTAAATCAGACATTCACAATACTCTTTGTTGATGAATTCTCCTTTGCCAAGCTTTCAAAAAGTCTTCTAGAACTTAATTTAATATTCAGCAGATTTTCGTTATACAAAATCTAGATTATTATAACATTTAAAAATATTGTTTTGTCTCTTCAATTGTTAAATAGCTTAGAAACTATATCATAGGTACTATTTCACTTATTTCACTGTATTTTTGTGCTTCTGCCTCAGACAAGTCTTGATATTAATTTTACTTTCCTCATTTAAAAAGACTCCATATTAAGAGGAACACTCCAGATTTCAAAACTCACCGTGGTGAACCAGAGCAGGAACAATAGATGTGAATAGAAGACACATATCATTACAGATGTCAAAAACTGTTCACATTTTAGCTTTATATTATTATTCAAACTTCATATTATATTATTTATATTATTTTCAATTTTAATTGTCTGTAAATATTATTGTATTACAGGGCTTTTATTCGCTCTACACTGGCTACTAGTTATATTTCAAATCTATTATAAAACACTCTTAGTAACATTTAAACCTTAGCAAATCGTATATTCATTGTAAATTAGTACAATCAAAGGATGTAGATTTATTATCTGTACTTAAAGTAACTAATTAATTGCAAAGGCAAGACCTTATTTTTATAAAGCTACCAAGCAATCGAATATCGTGTACAGTTAGACACTTTAACAGCCAGAACAGCTCGTGGATATAAGGATTCAGGTAAATTACGGTGGTAGCAGCTGTGGGCATGTCTTGTCCTCATGTTTAGTCATGATCCTCAGGAAATTGCTCGTTGTCATCGCAGTACACTCTCATTTTAGGGCAACCTTCTGGTTCTGTCCTTTGAGTTATATTGTTGTAGCCTGACTGAGATCTTTAAATCGATATTTCACTAATTTCACACTCTGTTTCCATCTCTGCCTCATTTTCTTGTATAATTTTTTCTTTGTGGAGATATGTGTTACTAAAAGTGCATTAATGAAAAGTTTATTTAAAGTTTAATATCTATACATTTCTTTTTAGCTTTGAAATTTCATAATTTGTTATGAAATTTATCTCTTTTTGCAATGTTGTTTTGGTTTTTCCTTATGGCACACTGAGAGACAATTTAAAGTTACCCTGGATTCTTTTGCAAGCTTATAAACAATTACATACATTATACTGTTATTCTATACTGTATTGCAAATCTTGTTTTCGTGCTGAAGACGTCTTGACTGATCCACTCACATTTAGTATTAATGCATCTAATGGTAACTCATATTTCAGACTTTAATTGGTGAGGTGGAAAGTGAAATATTCTTGCTATGTTCATGTTGTGTTAAAAGGGCTTTAGATATATCCATGTATCATACTTTGAATTCAACATATATGCCAACCCGAGTAATACCATCCATCCATTCTCTTCCGCTTTATCCTTTATTAGGGTCAAGGGGTCGGGGGGGGGGAGGGGGGGTCCCATGCTCATGCCCATGCCCATGCCCATCCAGGGTAGAACGTCTCTGGCGCTGGGCAGATACACCCAGGACAGGGCACCAATCTATCACTGGGCACACACACACACACACACACACACACACACACACACACACACACACACATAAACACACTCTACATGGGGCAATTTGGAGAATTCAATTGACTTCATCCATGTTTTTGGACTATGGGAGGAAACCAGAGGAAACCCACGAGGACACGGGGAGAACATGGAAACTCCACCCAGATTGGGATTCGACCCGGGATTCCCTAGCGCTGAGAGGCGAACGTGTTAACCACTAAGCCACCGTGCCGCCCCTGAGTAATATCATATTGATACATTTGACTCTAATTTCATTGGAGCATTTAGGGTAGGGTTAAATGGCTTGCTCAAGGGTGCACATTGGTACTTCAGTGGAACTGGGATTTGAACCCACGACCTTCAGCTTGATAGTCCAACACTCCACCCACTGAGCTACCACGCCCAGATGCCAAAAATCTAATATGGAATTTGGGCACATTTATGCAGAAATAAAGATAACTATGATGCTTTCAGAACCGGTATGAAGACAAAAGAGGATAGATTAAATTGATAAGAAAACTGAGTAATAAAGCCCTGGTTTGACAATCGTCTAGATTAAAGGAATGGAAACTGCTGACGGGTGGCACGGTGGCTTAGTGGTTAGCACGTTCACCTCTCAGGGCTAGGGATTCCTGGTTCGAATCCCCATCTGGGTGGAGTTTCCATGTTCTCCCCGTGTCCGCGTGTTTCCTCAAAAACATGGATCAAGTCAATTGAGTTCTCCAAAATTCCCCATATAGAGTGTGTCTGTGTGTGTGAGTGTGTGCCCAGCGATAGATTGGCACTCTGTCCTGGGTGTATCTGCCCAGCGCCCGAAATGTTCTCCCCTGGATGGGCATGAAGAACCCCCCGCGACCCTAATATAGGATAAAGCTGAAGATAATGGGGAAAGGTAGCTCAGTGGTCAGGGCGTTGGGCTATCAATCTGAAGGTTGGGGGTTCAAATCTCAGGACCACTGAAGTTACCAATGTGGGTCCTTGAGCAAGACCCTTAACCCTCATTGCTCCAGGGATGTTGTGATGAACCCTGTGCTCACTTTGTAAGTCGCTTTGGATAAAAGCGTCCAATAAATGACCAAATGTAAATGTAATGGGTGGATGGAAACTGCTGACGTGTTTGTAAGGTCCTTAACGTCAGATTGTAGTACACACTAGAGCTGTGCGGATCGATACAAATATCGATAATATCGATACCAACGCTGGTATCGGTATTGAACAATACTTGCATAAAAAGATCGATACTCAAGACAGCGGCCACGTGGGCTCAGCCTGACCCGCCCAAGTCGACACGTCACAGTACGGAGAGAGTGGCTCGGAGTGGGAGATAAAAAAAGATGTCTGAAAGAAAGAGAAGCGCCGTTCGGCTGTGTTTTACAGCCGAAAATGCGACTTCGGCAACCTGTTCAGTTTGCAAAAAGTCTATTAGGTACACAGCAAACACAACAAACTTATTTACGCACATGAAAAAGCACACAGCACACCCAAAACCACACACAAAATTCTATTTGAAAAAAATATATTTGTATTGTCGTTTCTTACCTCAAAAATATATATTTTCCTCACGTTAAAGCATACTTTGTTTTATTACTGTTCCATTGTTTCTAAACAAAGATGTTGATTGGGATACATTATTTTGTTGTCACCTACAATGTTTGGCGAGATTCTATACTAGGTCTTTTGGATCATTCATTCATTCATTCATTATCTCCCGCTTTATCCTCTATTAGGGTCGCGGTGGGGGTCCCCATGCCCATCCAGGGGAGAATGTCTCGGGCGCTGGGCTGATAGACCCAGGACAAGGTGCCAATCCATCGCTGGGCACACACTCACTCACATACACAGACACACTCTATATGGAGCAATTTGGAGAATTCACTTGACTTGGTCCATGTTTTTGGACTGTGGGAGGAAACCGGACAACCCGGAGGAAACCCACGCAGACACGGGGCGAACATGGAAACTCCACCCAGATGGGGATTCGAACCGGGAATCCCTAGCGCTGAGAGGCGAAGGTGCTAAACCACTAAGCCACTGTGCCGCCGGTCTTTTGGATCATTCATTCATTCATTATCTCCCGCTTCATCCTCTATTGGGGTCGCGGTGGGGTTCCCCATGCCCATCCAGGGGAGAACGTCTCGGGCGCTGGGCTGATAGACCCAGGACAAGGTGCCAATCCATCGCTGGGCACACACTCACTCACACACACACACTCTATATGGAGCAATTTGGAGAATTCAATTGACTTGATCCATGTTTTTGGACTGTGGGAGGAAACCGGAGAACCCGGAGGAAACCCACGCAGACACGAGGAGAACATGGAAACTCCACCCAGATGGGGATTCGAACCGGGAATCCCTAGCGCTGAGAGGCGAACGTGCTAACCACTAAGCCACCGTGCCGCCTCTTTTGGATCAATGAAGCTTAAATATTAAAAAGTATTGGTATCGGTATCGAATATCGCGATATTGGCCCTGTATTTACTTGGTATCGGATCGATACCAAAATTCTTGGTATCGCACAGCTCTAGTACACACGAATTTCGTCACCGCTGCAACCGAACTTGACAGTTGGCGTGCTTCTGACGCGGCGTCTGTATGACGTGAGAGATGTAACGCGTGCACGCGATTGGCTGCGACAGAAAGCGTGTCAGATGAAAACATCAGCTAGGTTGCGCTGCGAGCTTTTCCACGTCAGTGAGTGAAGCTGTAGCGCCGGTGAAGCTGGCCCGCCGGGCATGACGTGAGCTTCCGTTCCCGTGTAAGCTTTTACTTTAACGCCTGTTTTCAGTAGACATTGCTTGATGCGAGTCTTTACGGCAAAGTTGCTCTTAATAAACCTGCAGATCACTTAGTTAGCTCGCTGGCTAGCCAGTCAGTGGAAACGCCATTTTGGATTCGCTCCGGCGCAGGTACTGTTTTCTATGTCTAGTTTAACATCTAAAAAGCAGAAACAGTCCCCAAACCCAGTGGTATCTCATATAGCCAATACGTTCTGCAGCGTGGGAACAAACTCACTGTTAATTATTTCAGACTAACCTCAATGCCTGTCAGCTAACTGCTAGTCTGCAGCTAAACAGCTAGCAGTGTAATTCACCAGCTACAAAATACTAACGGGCCACGTCACAGTATATCAGCCTAATGTACTGAGGAGCAAGGAGCCGTGAAAATGATGGTCTTCAGTGTACTAAATATCTTTTGTGTTCATCAGCTGTCAGATTGCAGGTGCTGTAGTATGTGGGTTTGTAGGGATGTGGTAGCTCAGGGTGTTGTGTTGTCAATCTGAAGGTTGAGGGTTCAAATCCCATGTTCACTGAAGTTACCAAAGTTGGCCCATGAGCAAGGCTCTTAACCCACGTTGTTACAGGGGTGTTGTCACTGCGTTGTGACCCCAACCTTCAAGTGGGGATACTTGTAAGTCGCTTTGGAAGAAAGCGTCTGCTAAATGACCAAATGTACTGTAATTGTAAGAAGATGAACTCCCATTTGGGGCGGCATGGTGGCTTAGTGGTTAGCACGTTCGCCTCTCAGCGCTAGGGATTCCTGGTTCGAATCCCCATCTGGGTGGAGTTTCCATGTTCTCCCCGTGTCTGCGTGGGTTTCCTCCAGGTTCTCCGCTTTCCTCCCACAGTCCAAAAACATGGATCAAGTCAATTGAATTCTCAAAATTGCCCCATACAGAGTGTGTCTGTGTGAGTGAGTGTGTACACAGCGATGGATTGGCGCCCTGTCCTGGGTGTATCTGCCCAGTGCCCGAGAACCACGACCCTAATTGAGGATAAAGTGGGAGATAATGAATGAATGAACTCCCATTTGTCACTGCATCATATATGCTTCCCAATACATGTTTTTTTTCATAATCACTGTAATTGTAATTCGTAGACAGACATATAGCTTAATAATGACATTGAAACATATGGTGTCTTTGAAATTGTCAAGCTAAGGCTGATCGACCTGGAGGGTCATTGTAAGACCCTTTCTAACTTCATTGACCTATAAAAGTGACTGTTTGATTTATATTGTGGATCAAAACCATTTCTGTTGTAACCGCTGCATTCTTTGTCACATCATGGTTTCGGGCTGCTTGCAAACTCCATTAATCCACTATCGAGGTTAGGTACACCTTATATGTCCCATTCTTAAATTTAAAATTAATTTTCTGAATAATCAGGGTCAAGAACAGTTTGTGGCCCTACATGTTTCGGGTGTTTCAGAACTTGCTAGAGGTGAATTAACAAACTGTGCTTGACCCTGATTATTCTGAAAATTAATTTTAAATTTAAGAACGGGACATATAAGGTGTACCTAACCTCGATAGTGGATTAATGGAGTTTGCATGTTCTCCCTGTTGCTTGTGGGAAATTTTTTACCTCCTAAAAAAAGCTAAGTATTGGAATTTAATTTCATAACACAATTTGATTTTATTTAATAAAATAACCATATTGGGAATATTTTACACATGAAACAAATCAGATATATGTATTATAGAATTACAGATGAATCGATTCCCTAAAGAGTCTTTTTTTTATACGAAACCATTTTTCCGTACATGTAGCCGCATAAGAACACTTTGGTTACTTTCATCTCATCTTGGACATGTACACTTAATCTCATCATGTATAACAGGCTGTCTTTAACACATTTATATATAACAATAACACATTATTATTGTGTTAGATAGCTAAAGTGGGGACAATAAAGCGCACAATTGAAAGCTAAAACATTACCAATATGGTTAATCTGTTGGAGAACATGCATCCATTAATCCCACTACCGAGGTTAGGTAGTGCACTCAGCACTCAGCACTAGTTGGTGTTCTGACAACACATTCCAAGAAAGAAACCTTTTATTTGTTTGTGTTTGTTATTAATCTGTTATTTTAACAGTCATATATATTTTATTTTTAGCAGTTATACTTTTGGCCTTATCTTTCTAAGATATCTAAGTTCTGACAGAGAAGGCATGAAATGTGTGTGACTGTTCAGGTTGATCTCATCTTTTTGTAAACTGGGTTTTATTAAATATATCATGCATGCTGCTTCAATGTTTAAATCTTAGTGTAGACTGTGCCCTAATTTCTTTTAAGTGCAAGCATGAACAAAAAAAATAATAGGGGCCACACATCCACTATTAACATCAAAAGCAAGTTCAAAAAGCCAGATTCTACATTTAAATATGAATTGAAACTGTTTTTAAATTCCAGAACAATCATTTTTGAAAATCCTAAATTACTGCAATCTGTATTAAAACGAATTTGGAATTTTCTGGAGCTCTTTTCTGTTTGTTGTTAGACTGGTGCAGCTGTAGATGTGCACATTGTTTGACAGTTTGTGTGGACTAACGTAGTTTTTGTTTTCCTGTTAGATTCACTATGGTGGACAAAAATATTTATATCGTTCAAGGAGAGATTTCAACAGTTGTAGGTGCCATCAAGAGGAACTCCAGATGGAGTACACACACACCACTGGTAAGACAACATATTTTAGTCTATATTGTGTAATACGGGATAATATTTTGTTTTGAAAGATCCATGTCTACATTAACTCAACTTCACTAGCTGTGAAGTTAAATGTTAGCCTTGGAATCGATGGGGTAATAGGCCTTCTGCTAAACTGCATATAAGGGTTGTGTTGCTTGTGTGTAGTAAATTTTAGTGGTGAATTGCTTTATAATCCAGCTTTCAAAATTTCTGGGTGATACGAGAAAATTTTCTGTAGTTTGTTAAACATGAATCTATAGAACACAAAATTCAGCTACAATTTATAAGGATCCGGATGCAATTTTAAACTGTATATTGGTGTGAAAATGGAGGCCAGTAAATTTTAACATTTTTCTTGGTTGCAGGGTGAGTTTGAATATTATTAAAAAACGTGGATCAGACACGGATCATTTTTCTCCACATTTTTATAATAATAATCCATTTAAGAATTTGGTTTAGCACCATTAGTTGGAATTTAAGAGTAAATAAACAACTAAACAAAGAAAATGAGTGTTTTTGTCTCCTTCCAGGATGAAGAGCAGGATCCACTTCTCAGCAGCTTTAGTTACCTGAAAGAGACCCTCAATAACATCAAAGGTTTGTTGTCTTAGTTTTCCCTATTTGCTGAATAGAAGTAATTAGACTGCTTGATTAATTTTTAAACTTGCTGGCATGAATAGATTTGATACTTTATAATGAGATATAATTTTCATAAAAAATTTTTGTCCCAGCCTCAAAAAAAAGCCTTTTTTTGAGGCTGGGACAATGCATTGACTATGTCGACGTAATCGATTATGAAAATAAGCATAACTTTGAATAACTTGCATCGCCGCGTCAACAAAATACCGAAAAAAAGGAATTTATCCAGAGCACAAGTATTAGCAGCAGCTGAAAATCACCTGCGTGCATCTAAAGTGTGGGAGCACTTTACACAGAAACACACCATCTTGGTGCTCTTTCAGATTTAAGTGGAGATACTTTTCACAACAGTACAATGCCCGAGCGTTTAAATGCAAACATCCCAGTGTGCTTTATCCATATGGCAGCAAAATGGCGACATAGGTTCAGTTTACTTTTTTTTCTTATCTTAGCATATTATTGTAAGATTTTTAACGTGATTAAAGTCTTAACATATCATAATGGATTTTGAATATTAGAAGTGCATTACTGTTTCATTGTCATCATGTGTAGATACATGCAGCTCATGAACCTTGTTTTCATATTGCATTCAGATAAATTTGAATGTCTGCGCTTGTATATAATCAACAAAAATATAAAGTCCATAAAATGTCGAATTTTATTGTCCACGATGTTTGTGGCCCAAAGGTGGTAAGTAACGAAGAAAATGTACTTTGTACTTAAGTATTTTTTTTTTTAGGTATCTGTACTTCACAAGTATTTCTGTAACTTAATACTTTTTACTTCTACTCACTACATTTCAAAATAAATACCTGTACTTTTTACTTACTACATTTCTAAAACAGGTTCATTACTTTATTTTGAATACATTTATTTATAGATCAATTACATTGCTTTATTCCGTTCATGCAGTTTATGACGTTCAAATCTGAATCCTATTGGTTGTTAAACAGGGAAAGCGGGTGGTGGGGAGTGGAGCAAACTCGTGATTGGATGGGTAATGGGCAATGACCAATCATTAATTAACACACTGGTTTAACAAACACATCATGGTGATGGAGATGGTTTTGTGTGCCAAAGAATGAAGCACTCATGGCGTTTAAGAATTCAGCATTAAATGTGAAAAAGCAGATTGAAGTAAGTGAGCAATGTATTTCAGCTCCATTTCATATATAATATATTTTATTGGGTGCAATTCTTTAGCCGGTGTTCTGACAAGTTGTTATACTTAAAGTTGCTCAAATAAAACAGTAGTTCTAAGTTTTAAACTTAACTCTTGTTGAGCTGCAACTACTAAAAAAGTTTAAAAGGGGCCCCTGAAAGCTTAGTTAGGCAGACCTTTGATATGTATTTCGTAAGAGGACTGGGTCCTGCATGTGGTTGTTGGGTTGGATTATTGTAAGTGTGTTCTAAAACAATATTAGGTTAATTATTAACACAATATACCTGTACCTACTCAATTATTATTTATATTATTTATTTTCTCAACAGATGAGAAAAAAGTCCTTTATTGAAGACTTCTTATTCTCTCACTCCTTGAGTCATGAAACTCCCTTTAAAACTGCAGCTTTAGTAACAATATTTATTATTTTGAAAAATAGTTTCATCATTAAACATGCTGACATTAAATAACATTTATTTACCCCACTAATTTGTACATTGCAAACTATGCTACATATTTAATGCAGAATATACTCATATATTTAAAACATAGGCCTAAATTCATAAAACATATTTGATTTTCTTTGCATAGCGAGCAACAAGGCTTTTTTAAAACAAGAATTTATTCTTTATTGAAAGTGAAACTAATAGCTAACTAACTGAATGCCCTTGGTATGCCTTTAGAGCAGAGCAGGTTTGTCGGCACCTTTTAAAATATTAAAAATAAATAAGTTCTAATAATATTACAACAAAATGTTTACCCAAGCATCACACATATTACATAAAATATATTACATTTCATTTATATATTACATAATTTCTCAAATTTAAATTTAGTAGGGTAGTAACTGTTTGCTGTTATATGAATTATACTCAGTGGTTCAGATAAATGAAACGAAGTAGTTGTCTGAGAAAATCTGAAAGAAAATGTTAGACAAGCTTGTTTAAGGTAAAGCCTGTACTACCGTATTTAGGCAGTTTGATGTTCCGGTGACTTCTGTAGAAAATGTTGAGTATTTAAATTAATGTGACAATAGCCACTACCCTAGTATAGTATAGTGTAAATATAAAACATAAACACCTCAAGAAAGTTCCCTATTGTTCTTTTTAATTATTATTTTTTTTGAATATGGAAAATGCAAAAATCTGTTGATTTAGAAATTTAAAAAAATCTTTTTTTCTTCTCTGAACATGCTACTCAGCTGTTAGTTCAAACCCTCATCCTTTTCCTGATTAATTACTATGATACATTTCATGCCTATCTCCCAGCTTGCACAATCAGGCATCTACATCTGATTCAAAACTACTGGACCAATTCTTGATCTGCCCCCTCTTACAGTCACTCTTTTTCCAAAATACACTCTGACTCGTGCACTTCGCTTTAGTGATGAATGTCACCTGGTGATTTGACCTCACTGCGGTACTAAATCTCACTCTGTTGCGTTTACCACTGGTGGAATGATCTTCCCAACACTGTCCCTAAGGCAGAGTCACTAAACATCTTTAAAAACACAACACAAACACAGCTCTTCCACAAATACCTTATATAAAATAAAATGCATAAATTCATAAAATTAATGAAAGGTGGACTCTGATAATAATCAGGTTTGATAATTCTGCAGTGTAGCTGTTTTTTCCACAAATACTGACTCTTGGTGTTCACTCATTTGTAAATTGCTTTGGATAAAAGAGTCTGCTAAATGATTAAATGTAATGTAAAATCTGTTTTTATTAACTGACAAATAATAGTGGCTTCTCTTTCAGTTTCAGGTTATTTGAGGTAAATTTATTCATTAAAGACTAACATGTTCACATTTCTGTATGTTGTATGTGTTACATGGTCAATGTTGTTTGGGGGGAAAAAAGGCTTTGATTTCGTACTGTTTTATTGTAGATTTTTAAGTTATTTGTAATGTTTTTTTCCACTCATATGCAATAGTTGTGTATTGTTTGTTTATTTTTTAAAAATTGTTTTAAAAAGACCTTTAATGCACCACTTGTTTCTCTATTTTTAATCGGCATTGTAAATTGACATTCTACAGTGTTTCTGGATTTACATAGAGGACCACCTTTTTTATTACTAAAATTATCTACTGTTTGTACCCATTATAAAGCCTATTTATTCAGACGTGCAACATGTCCACTGAGAAAATCTGCTAATTTAAGTTGAGCAATATTATCTTATATTATTAGCAGTATTGTCATATTGCTTGACCTTTGCGCCATCTCATAATGTTTGAAGGTCCCATAGAAACAATTTGAGTGTTTGTTCATTTAGTTTCCAAATGCCACATAATTAGCAGGACCACCAAAGTAAATGTTAGGGAGGTTTGTGAAAGTGTTCCTCTATTCAATGTAATAACTTATCATTAACTACATTGTGAGAGATGTCTGAGCAGAGGTTTTTACAATACCCAAATTTAATCATATGAAAAAGATAAATGTATGTCTATATGGTCTTTACATGAGTAGATAATATCCTAATAATTGTTTGTAGTTTTGGTAAAATTGTGTAAGTTTAAACACATGTTATTGCTTAGTCGATTAAATCACTGATTCACTAATTTTTAAATTAATAAATCTTTACACCCTCAACAACAAACAAACTTGAGCAAACTTTTATCATATGCTTACTGTACCCTTGTATTACCTGCATCTTACTCTATTTGCAGTATTTATAAACAGCATGTACTGACCTGACAATTACACTGTTTTTTCATATTTGTTTATTTACAATCAACTTGACTGATAAACTTAAACTTACCATAACTTATAATTGATTTGTCCAGTCAACAGTCCAGTTTGTGTAATCACATTGTGTAGCGTGCTTGTTTGTGAGAGAGAGAATGAGCAAATTTTAGG
Organism: Corydoras sp. C115; assembly: GCA_019802505.1. NCBI lineage: Eukaryota > Metazoa > Chordata > Actinopteri > Siluriformes > Callichthyidae > Corydoras > Corydoras sp. C115. The sequence continues at coordinate 12,446,256 of JAFMOC010000007.1, forward strand.
CATATTGACAATCCTCAGTAAATTGTGGCATGTACAAATGCCAGAAGAGGAGCAGTTCTAGCCCGTTTGGCCCCAACTAGCATGACATTTATAAAAATCAGAGATATATATTTTATATCGGATTTCAGCCATTCCCCTAATCCATCCATTACCTTCCGCTTTATCCTATACTAGGGTCGCGGGGGGGTTCCCCATGCCCATCCAGGGGAGAACGTTTCAGGCGCTGGGCAGATACACCCAGCACAGGGCGCCAATCTATCACTGGGCACACAGTCTCACACTCACACACTCACTCACACAGACACACTCTATATGGGGTAATTTGGAGAAATCAATTGTCCTTGATCCATGTTTTTGGACTGTGGGAGGAAACCGGAGAAACCGGGGGAAACCTGGACACGGGGAGAACATGGAAACTCCACCCAGATTGGGATTTGAACCGGGAATCCCTAGTGCTGAGAGGTGAAGCACTAAGCCACCGTGCCACCCTCATTCCCCATATAAATTTTTGAAAATTGCTGATACTAAACAATGTTTCTTTTATACTACACTTCTTTTTTTAATTCAAACCTGCCTGACAATCTTCTTTGGTTATAATCTCCTATGGCATATGACATTCCACATCACAATTTAACTTGAGTTCATTGTTTTATAAAACATGCATTGTAACAATTACATTCATTACTGATTTTGTTTATTGTGACTTCCCTGTCTTTTTATGGTTATTATTTGAGACCTGATCATGGTGATTAGAAGGGCAGCCCAGACACATTCCTTTCTCTGGTCATATCGAGTAGCACTTCTGGGATAATTCTAAGATGTTATTAAACTATTAAAGACTTATAATCCTCCAAAGTGTTCTGGGTTTGTCCTAAAGTGTCCTCATGGTCCAGCTGTCAGGACATATATATTTTTTTTCCTTTTCAACAAATGGCATCCTATAGTTTTTTTTTTTTGTCTGCAAATATACTGTACAACATGATCAGTATAAATAAACATTTTTGAATTTTATGTGCATTTCCTCAGGAAGGGCTTTGATTTGATGACTTCAGCTTAATGTGGCATCACCCAGCTTGGTTGTTTCTTGTTTGGTGTCACTTGGGCAACAGTGAGCTTACAAGTATGGATGGTTATAAAATAATGCAGTCTACATGAGATGTGATGACTGTGCATGGGAAGTTCACTCAGACCCCCCTTCCTTTATTTTACTACTTCTTTTTGGGATCTCTTGGGGGTATTGTTAGATGGACAGCAGCGCCTGTGTCTGAGGCTTGAGAGGAATCCATCATGATTTCCCCCCCCACCCCACTGAATCCACTTCACAACTTCCTTTTTCTGTCAAGTTTGTACTGTATTTCCTTCTTTTGGATTTGTTTTATTGGAAACACACATTCTGTGGTTATTATTCCAATAATCAAATGTTCATGCAATTTAAGTTATTTGATAGATTATAAAATAATTAGATTTTTTTTATCATTACAGCGTGATTGTCGTTTCTGTACTGCTATAAAAATAGTTTGGACAAGCTTGCAGCTTAACTCATAAATTAGTTTGTTAATCATATTTGAATGAGTCCACGTTTCCGGAGTTCCGGAATATATTCATAACAGTTATTAAAACTTAGTTTTAATATTAATATTAATTTAAAAACACACTTGGGTTACTAATTCAGCTGTCTGCTTAACAAATGTTCATTAACTTCATTTAGACAGAGGCTATCGTTTTCTTTAGCAACACAAGTCTCAGTCTTTCCTGACCACTTTCTTCAGCTTGATAGATTTTCTTCTCGTTCCTCTGTACCAGCCGCATGACTGGCAGGAGCATGTGCCGCATGGCGGCAGCTTGCAGCTGTAAGTGTATCATCTGCAGCTTTGGTTGAGTAAATATAGCAGAGGGACTTGTCAAATGGGGAGATGGATTGTTCTGGGAAAGGAAGTGTTGTCTCTTCTTCCACTTCTGGACCAGGGAGTTTAAAAAAAGGGTGGGCTATTGTATTATGGAAAAGAGTTTATTGTTCCACTTTGTAGTGCCAAGTAATAGTTTGTTAATGCTGTTGTTAAAACTGTAACTGAAGAGTTTAGCTTTTTCTTATTTTATTTCAAAGTGTTTAATAGTTGATTTAATACATGGCCTTAGGAATTTATTATAATTTTCATTGAAAATTATTTTATTGACTTTAAGCTCTCCAGGAAAATATTTTTTTTTGGAAATGCCAGTAAGATTTTGGAAATGACAGTACGCTTGTTATAGCAGAAAGCAAATCAATCTGCTTGTGGAGATTTCTAACTGCAGTGAACTTGTCCAGAGTTGAAAACTGAATCGGATCTAATCAGAGCAAACAATGTTTAAAGAGGTTCTTTTACTTTTAAAACCTTTTGAAACCTCTTTACAGCTCTTACTATAATAGTGATGAAATTTTTATTTATATATATATATATATATATATATATATATATATATATATATATATATATATATATATATATATAAATATATATATATATAAATTATTTTATTTTTTTTCTGGTTCTTGTCCTTATACTAAGCAGAATTTTTGACGGGGTCGGGGTTTTTGATTTTTGTCGGGGTTTCTTATTTGAGAAGTCACCCTTTCAAACCCAAGTGCAATAACAACTAATGTCTGTAATTAATTCAGTTGGACTTTTAGTTAACAAACAAAAAATATGTTCTGTGTTTGAACTTAATTTTGTTTGTAAAATTTAATACTCTTTAAAATTGTTGTCTGTAATGCATTAAATAAAAACTTGGGACGGAGACAAAATGGACTGAAAATATTCTGGCTATACTGTTCTGAAGGGTTGTAAAAACATGCTGATTGTTAAATTAGAGGTACTACACTCCTAAATGAACAAAACAAACTAAAACCTATTACTAATCAATGTCCCATTACTAATCGATGAACTTTTTAGATGATTACTAATTTGTGCAATTTACTTTTAAAATGTAAACGATTATCTAAATTTTGTAGGTAATTTTCATTAAAATTGTTATTACTAGTTTATGTTTATTGTTACTTTTTGTAAAATTGGAATTTCATGCACAGTACATTGTGGTACTGTGCAATTATATTTCCCCCCTTTTTTTTTTTTTCAAATAAAGCAGTTAGTTGGAACAGATTATCAGTGGTGTGTGTTTTTTTATTTTTTATTTTATTTTATTTTTATATATATATATATATATATATATATATATATATATATATATATATATATATATATATATATATATATATATACAGTATATTTTAAAATGTCTGTTTTTTTTTTTTAGGCTGTGAATTAATTTAGAATTTAAAATTCGGTTCATATTGAATTATTGCCAAGCGCTAATGAATTTCACACATCCCATGTAGAATTTTTTTGTTCCCCTATAGTATTTTATTATTTAATACATTTTCTCTGTATTTTAATTTTGTATCATTTAATTGGACAGTTAGTTGTACATCATATTACATTGATTTGACAAGAATAAAGCTTAGTGTGGTAGATGCAAGTTTTCATCATGGAGATTCTCAAACCCATATTACTTTTCAGTGTCGACAGGGGTGGCCACTCGGACAGGCGCTAGCTAATCCAAAGTCTCTTTGGAAGTACAAACAAATGTATTAAGGTGACAAATGGATGTAAGCGAACAAGGTGTTATTATTTTAGGAAACTGTTTTTATTATCTGAGTTAAAAAGCACAGGCTTTTTACAGATCTGTGCTGCCCATCTGCTCATAGGCAGACAGCTCTCGATCCCATGCTTTTGTGTGGAAAAACCCTCTGGATTTGGAGGATGGATGAACTGTGAAATCGGGTCTAGTGTCAGGTTGAATAATTTCTATGAATCGGTTCTACAGTGAAACCGTAAACCACTAAAAAGGATTGGAGGGGGTTGAAAGTGGTATATTGATTGACACAAAGACATAGGTCTGTTCTTTTCTTGTGCACATAATTTCATTTTCTGCTTTTTATGCAGCAGACAGACGCAGCTTTAGCTGGCTAAATCTTTAAATCTTTTAGCCCTCTTCTCTTCTCTGCCTGCTACATTGAGAGTCTGATTTTTGAGAAGGCTGCCAAGGAAGCTGATGGACTAAATCCCCTGATTTTTATTCATACAAATAAAGGTTTTGTCTGATTGACAGCTTCATCTTCCCCTTTCTCACACCTTAATTGAGAGTTCACTCAGAAAATGTTCAAGGCAACCATAATTGACTAGAGTCACCTGAACCATATAATTTGAGAAAGATTAATTGCCCTGTAAAAGTGCACCTCATCGAGAGACCTTCATCACAGACTATATTACACAGGACACAGCAGAGATTGCATAGCAAGGTCTTTTAGCTTGAGCAAATTAGTTGGCTCAGTTTTAATCTTTAATATTTTTCTGTAGAACAGCTGTCTACCACTTCCCTGTGCTGTGCTCTTTTTTTTTCTTGAGGAAATCTTAGTTTGCATATCAATACCTGTATATTGCGCATATCAAACTGTGGAGTAAATTATACGTAAAAATACATATTAAAATTTTATTTTACATGATAAACAGAGCACTTCTGAAACCATCATTGATTAGTTGCCCTCATTGTGGTCTATGGTATGAACTTTCTGTGCATCTGTTTGTCTGAGTCTCTGTTTTCGTCTCACTCTCCTTATTAAAGCTCAAGGTCAAGTAGAAGCTGTCTGCGGCTCACAGCTGTGCATGAGCGCCAGTTTTGCAGTGAAGCCTTCACTCAGTCTGTGGGTTGTTCCTCCATACTGGCGGCCTCATGCTGCTCCATTGCCATCTGATATCTGCAAATATATCTTACTCTATGAATGGCAAGAATGTGCTTTGGCTGACGCAGTGCAAGAAGACGAGCCATATTTCAAATCATTCAGCCACAAATGTAAATATGTTTACTTGTGGCATGATGGGTTACAAAGAAATGCCCCTGTGTCTAATTTGGTGGTTTGTAAATTATATTAACTTGCAGAGGAAACTTAGAAGGCCTGTATATTTCAGGTAGTGAATATTAGGAGAAAATTGTTTGGCTTACAAAATTGAATTATAGAAACCTAGTTTGGTGGAGAAATATAGTTGCAAGAGGTCCTGGGTTTGATTCCCAAACATGGTGGACTAAGTTCTGTGGGAAGTAGCTCTGAATACCTTCTATACGTGGGTAAATTATTCATTCATTCATTATCTCCCGCTTTATCCTCTATTAGGGTCGCGGTGGGGTTCCCCATGCCCATCCAGGGGAGAACATTTTGGGCGCTGGGCAGATAGACCCAGGACAGGGCGCCAATCCATCGCTGGGCACACACTCACTCACACAGACACACTCTATATGGGGCAATTTTGAGAATTAATTTGACTTGATCCATGTTTTTGGACTGTGGGAGGAAAGCGGAGAACCTGGAGGAAACCCACGCAGACACGGGGAGAACATGGAAACTCCACCCAGATGGGGATTCGAACCGGGAATCCCTAGTGCTGAGAGACGAACGTGCTAACCACTAAGCCACCGTGCCGCCTGTGGGTAAATTAAAGATGCTGAATTGTTCGCACCTTTTGTGCTCTAAGCACTGAAACTGACACAAGTGGCTTAGAAAATGTACAAACAGCAGTTGTGGCTATGAAGCTTAATCAAGTTTGCTTTCAGTTAGGTAAATGTTTATTAAAGATTTGGAAAAAAAAGACTCTACACCACATTCTGTAAGTTTCTGGTGATTATACAATGTGTTATGTTTCCTGACAATTTAATAAGAAAGGGTTTTATAATATCATTGCGCTTTTCCAAGCATATTATTGGATATTGGAAGCAGGTTAAAAACATTTAATACAGGTGCTCATGTGATTACAAAGAGACTATAATTAGGCATTGTTTTTTTAATGTGATGTGGCACAGTGTGTGATAATATATAATAATCATTGTGTTTTTAGTTTTTCGTAGCAACCTAGCAAACTTCTACTTGTTAGTTAGTCTAATAGTTAAAATTAAATGAAACACTTTGAACCCAAATTTAAGAGTAATAAGTAATCGGCAAACTGTTTTGAGCCTTTTGGGAGGAAGATTTGGGTTTGTTAGTCAAAGCTTTCTAGTTTAAGATCATTTAACACTGTGATTTCTCTGACATTTATTTAAGACTTAGAAAATTACCATTATCCTCTATGCTCTGATGAGGGCTTAGGCTACCTGTTTAAAACTATCATTGTAAATGCAGAGAGAGATGAGACTTAGGGCTAGACATGTTGAGTAATGAGTGTTTAAACAGAAGGAATTTACAACTGCTGTCCCCTGAGAAGAGAGACCTCCTATCCATTGGGCCAAAGCAGGAGTCCAGGGTTTCCATTACAGTGCAATACTCAACTGTTGCATGCTGCTCTTCGCTCTTTTATCTGACCCCATCTATGGGGAGAGGGTCAGTGTGAATGAAAATCTCTAATGGCGACTTATTGTGCTTTAGCTGTGGTGGCTTCGTCTGCTAGACGAAGAACACATTTTTTTAATACACTAGGAATGCTTACAAATACATATTATTTATACAAAATTAGAAAATTTCGACCTATTGTTTTTGTCATGAGTAATTTTACAGAAAGGAAATAATACTCAGTGAAAAAGTTAGATATTCTTTGCAATCAAGATCAGTTGTATATCCTCTAAATTAAATTAATGTATATCCCCCAAACACACACATACACATTCATATTGCTTGAATGGAAAAGAGCCTTTTCCTAAGTTTTAGGAAGATAGAACCGCGCCACTGTCTAATATGAATGTTTAGGTGCTGAATCTTGTATACCTGTGACAATAGGAATTTTGTTTAACAATTAAGTGATGTATCCTAATACAGTTGTCTTTCTTTCTCTCTCTGTCTCTCTCTCTGTCTCTCTCTCGCACATACCCACAACCTTTATAGCAAAAATTAAGTAAGCAATATTTTCACATTGCATTGGGACTCCATATTAGAATGAAAAAATCTAGTTTCATAAACATGACTTTGTATTTTCCCCAATTTCTTTCACAATCCCTAGATAATACTATGGAGCATCTCAAAGATAAAGTGGATTAGGCTGTTTCCAGCATGTCAATGCAAATTGGGCATCTTTGTAGGCCAATATGTCTACAGATTGATTTTTAACATGTAGTAAAATGTAAATACTACTACTGTAAATACTTAATTGTTTTTTTTTTATAACGTTACTAGTTAATGTTACTAGAATTAATCTTTTTTGTTTACTTCCATTGATCTAGAAATGAGAAGTGATTACTATTGATTATCTGAACATTTATTTACATGCTTGAAGAAAATAAGGCTCAGGTGACTAGACTGAAATCTCTAAATTGTGGATACGGCTGCTGTTGTGCTGGCTGTTCCATGACTTGTGACCGTGTGTGCTGCCAAACCATCCTGGCTAAAAATGGATACAGACAGGAGGGAGTATTAGGCAAATAGTTCCTGCTGTTACCTTGTTAAAAAGTTGAACAGTTATGTATTCTGTATTTCTGTATGTGCATTTAAAATTATGGCATTCAAAATGGTAGTCTTGATGAATTTGATGACCTTGATGATTGTTTGCATTCAGTGTTAAAAATATGCTATTGAACTGTTTTTAATTTAATAAAAATAAACCATTACATATTGTTTACATTAAGAAATCCAAAAAATACTTTGCACTTTATTAGACTGATTGAACGTACTGTTTCACCCAGTAGATGTAAAATCAGAGGCAGCATGTTGTCTGTTGCTGCATGGTTTGTTAGTCATCCTCTAATACTTGAGTGATCACAGGATGATGTTGGCTTTACAGTCTTGATTGGTAGATAATTCTCAGTAATTACACTCTCACTGAGGTGTTTAAGAGTTTTAGCCACTGGGCTGAGTTTGATTGATTAACTTATTTCAGCTGAACACACTATAGCTATACTATATTGCTGAGGATCATCCACCAGCCAATGATACCCAACAATATGTATTGGGTCTTTGGTTCTGTGCTATATATATATATATATATATATATATATATATATATATATATATATATATAGTGTGTCTTACTGGTTGACTTTCAGGTAAGATCACTAGTACACAATGTGTCACCCATAGCATTGATAAATTCCATCATCATTATGATAACTGTTCTTTTTCTGCCAGGCATCCACCCAGCTCTGGTTAGTAGCTGTAAATCTGGCCAGTTAACAGTGCCCTAACCGGCGACTGACAGGCGGGACTTAGGCCTGGTGTAGACTGGATGCAACTGTTGTTCTGTTTCAGAGCCTCTAAACGATGTGCTGAGTGCATAGAGAGGCCTGACACAACCATTAATCACAGACTTGGTCTGTGTGTCTACGTTTGTGAACAAGAGGTGGAAGTTTTAGTGGATGGTGGGCGGTCCGGATGTTCTGATGGGAAGGTGGAAAGATGTTTGTTCGTGGCAAGGGTAAAGCTGATGCACTTATATGCTGTACAAAGTTTCAAACCACTTACCTTGCTAAATGTACTGCTGTAACATTTTAGCATAGTATATAAAAAATACAGAAGCTTTAGAAATAACTAAGTGAAGTAGATTTGCCTAATACTTTGACAAGTCACTACTTACGTAAAGTGTAGAGACATATTTATTTATATTCTTAAAGCTGTATTTCTGCATTTATAGTTTAATTAGTATTCTAAAACACACATTCCAAATGGGACACTAGGCATATAAAAAAAAGCCTAGAATCATACCTGGGGCAGTTTTGGACAGTTAGATTTGGTGACTTGCACATATTTGGACTATGCGAGGAAAGAACAGATGGGAGGGGCTGTACATGTCGTGAGATTATGTCATAAGGGACATTGTTCATCCAGTCCGGAATACAGCCCTAATTTATGAGTGCTAAAATTCTTAATATGACCTCATGGCTTTATTTTATTTATGAACAAATAATGTTTCAAATGTAAAAAGTATATGAAATGTGCTGGTTACATTTTCCTTTTGTTGTGATGGCTGTTCTAATCCTTTCATCAACTCAGCAAATGATATTGTGCAAACAGAGCCACCTAATTGCTTTTAAAATTAATTAAACTAATGTCAACAGAAAATGTTCTCTCATGAAGTGTAATTAGTGCAACGTGCTGCAAGACATAAATGACCACGGTAGCCAATCAAGGCTCCTTGAGTATAAAAAGCCTTTCGATCAGTGCAAAATCTCATATTACTGATGATACAAAAAGACTGAACTAAAGTGTTCTGCTATCTCGCTTGAGTTACTTTACCTTTTCCTGTCTCATCAAATTGCTTCTTTACTTTGACAAATTTGACTTTGTGTTTTTCTCTCTTGGAATTCGAACTTCGAATCTGATCAAAAATTCACATCTGTTTAGTGAGGTTATTAAAAATGTAATGAATTATTTAAAGTGAAGCTGCATGTAATGTGCTATCTTTTACTTTGAGGTGGTTGTACATTCTGAAAAGCTATTAAATGCTGGAACTTGTGAGTTTATATACCAACATCGTCTTTTTGCAATTTTTATTTTATTTTATATTTTTAGTTTGAAGTCTGTTTTTGTGTTCTGCCAGCCTGTCTCTGAATGGAGAATGTGTAGTTAGAAAATTGGATAATATTCAACCTGTTTTTGTTTTGTTGTCACAACTTGTTGCATCAAAGATTCCATGCATTGCTTCAGACAGTTCGGAGTTGTGGAGTGCATAAAGGTTGAGCTGTGAATCGGAGTTCACTATAAGGCTAATCCTGAACAGATGGGGAATGGAGAGGAGTTGGGGATTGCAGAAGTAAGAGCTAATATTAGTATTGCAGAGGCAATGCCTTGTGTGATGTTCAGACTTTAAGCCTGGGGCGTCCTAGTGTGAATCCCTGACCGCCTTTATGGGTAGGACTAATAAACCTTACTCTACACACAGACATTGCACACAACTACTTGTTATTTCATGCCCCATAACGGCCCTGTGACCACGAACAGGCTAATGCACACATCTAATTATGTATTAGTGCAGTTACAGTCATGAGGAAACGAGAACACATGCATTTGAAATGCTATTGTTTTAGGAGATATTATTTATTCAACAAAATGAAGGGAAAATGTATAAGCAGAATTTGATGAGAACAAGTAAACTGGTAATATATTCGTAGGAATAAAGAGTATATGTAATAGTCAGGTTACATCTTTTTATATAGATCAATAAGTGTGAAAACCTCTATGAAACCAGATGACATTTTGATGGACTGGAGCATTAATGTACATATTAATACCATGTCAAGGAGGAAAGGCATCAGCAGTGAGGCTGGATTGTTATTATTTTTTTAACAAATGTAAAATGAAGGCATTCGGTAATACTCGCTGAATGGACATCACCACAAATTCACACCATAAATGTGTCAGACCATGCAATGCTCAGAGAAATTACTAAATAAAAATAACCCAAATGTTACATCATCCACTTTACAGGCCTCAGTTAGCATTATAAAGTTTACAGTAGTACAACTGAAAATCTTAAATATGTAGGACTTGTTTAGGGAGAACCTTAGACCACGGGTTTTGAAACCTTAGGGTTTTTTTCCTCACTGCGCATCCTGTTCAACTCCACAAACCATCATTTATTGTTGCAAACATATACAATTCAAACAATGTTGTGGTGATGGAAACAACTGAGATTGTACACATGTAGTTAATCTGCAGTTTTAGTCTCTACATGTTTTAATGCTTCGTAAATGAAATGATGCCTTAGTTATGTCCTACAATTTAATGGGACATATGTTATCAGTGAGTAATAAAGGAATAGTTTGTTATACCTTATTGTTTAATGTCACTTGTAAAAGCAAAATCACATTAAGCTCTTCTCAGCAAACCTTTGATTATTTTCAACAATCCGCTTGTGACTGTCTCATCGATCAAAATCTCATCTTGTTTCATTATCTTTCGCCTAATTCAATACTAGGGAATAGGGTCCCAGAGGGGTTCCCCGTGCCCACCGAGCAGAGAACATCTTGGGCGAATACATCTGGGGCAATCAGGGCAAACAAATACTCACACACACTATATAGAGGTAATGAAATCAGACAATTTAGGATTGCCAGTTTATCTGAAACCCATGTTTTTGGAATGTGGGAGAAAACTGGAGATCCAGGAAGAAAGAAACCATTACGGACACAGGGAAACCATGCAACTCCGCCCAGATTGGGATTCAAACTGGGATCCCCAGCGCTGAGAGGAAAATGTGCTAACTACTGAGCCACTGTGCTGGCCTAGCCATAGATATGTGCATCTTATTTTCTCTCATGTGATACAAAAAAAGTTTGTTTATGTAGGATTGATTCAAGGGCACTTTGTATTAAAATCTACCCATCTCAATTTTTCATATTTAATAATGCTTACAATTTTATTATGTTCAACATAACTTGTTGAACAAGTGATGTTGAATACAGACATGTCTAGTTTTTACCAAAAATACAATGACGGTGATTTTCTAAAAAATGTCATTTGTCAGGATAAGTAAGTGCTCTTTTTTTTGTGGTTTTATCGTGTATAATAGCAAAAATGTCAGTTGACATTTTATTTCCTGATGGATCCTATTGTATTCTTATACGATGTTCTATATAGATAGTATAGATCATTTGAAAAAGGTCTTTTATAGCAGGTGTTTGGGTGGTGGCTTTGCAATTACCCTTGCTGTCTTCATTAAGTATGTCCAGCTTGGTCTTAATTATACACCAGTGAAACCCTGCTATTAAATTAGACTGTATACTCAAAAGCCTTTGAACTCGCCCTGCCTCCAGTTGGCACATAACAGAACTCTGGCAAAGGCAATAACATTCAAGTGGTGGCTTGGCATTAAGAAAGTCATTCCTATTTTTGGGCAACAGCTGGGTTTGAAACAGAGCCCTATTGTAAAGGTGACATGGTTCAGAACTTTCTTGTTGGCGTCAGGGGTGTGGAGGAGGAACAGGCGCGCTCAGATGATTAAACAACTGCCAGATATTCATGGAGTGCATATAAATATTCGAGCGAGAGGGGTGACCTGTGTGGTTAGCCTTTTAAACCTGTTGAGTTCTTCTTAAATAGAATGGGATCAGCGCTACAAATCACATATTTAGTATGCTGACGGGGTGGAAGGATGACCGGGAGAAGGCCCAAACAGCTGACCAGGGGACATGCTAACAACCTAGGACAACAAGGAGGTGATGATTGCTCCGAAAGCAAAATAGACCCAATATACTACTGTCACTCCAAACCCCAATGGCTGCACAGTACTTATTATTGCCCTGTAGATCTGTGCAACCTGGGTAATTTACCAACCAATGTAAAAACCAAACGTTACACAATCAAAGTAAATAGTTTAAATACTTTTAGTTTTGTAATTTCTCCTGTCATTTTGTGTCAGGAATGTAAATGACTTAGTTCGTTGGTCACTTTAATAAATTATTATAATTCAATAAATTAGCTTGTCTTCTAGTCTAAATGGTAGTTTGTATTTATTTGTATTTGTATTAGTGCACTTAGAAATAAGGCTAAAATAGAAAAATCCTTTTCTTTCAGACAAGGTACAGACTACACTATTGTATAACTTACTAATTATATTGGAAATTAAAATACGTGTTCAATCACAATATTGTTAGACATTACAGGGTACCTCCACTGTGGCAGTCTCTGTACTCTATTGGTTCAATGCAAGTCGTGGATTGTTTTAAAAATCTATACATCTCTAAATGTATACATCTCTAAAATCACACTTACCCAGTGCACAAAACAAGGTTCACAATGGCGTGGTTGGAGGAGTTTGGGGTGGAAGAATTTGACTGGCCTGCACAGAGGCCTGACCTCAACCCCATCAAACACCTTTTGGATGAACTAATGTAGTGCTTTTAAAATGGGCCTCCACGTCCAACATCAGTCCCTGACCTCACAAATAGTCTCTTGGATGATTTGAACAAAAATTTCACAAACGTACTCAAATTTTTATAGAGAGATCCGATCAATAAATGGATAGAGGGGATACATACATACATACATACATACATACAATGTGTAATACATATAATATATGTAGGAAATTGGAAAATAAAAGTGATGTCAGTAAAATTCCTGTAGATGTTATGTAGGTTTTGCATGTATTATATATTTTATTTAACCTTTATTAAAATGCACCATGCCATTGAGAATAGCCTGTGTGGTAAACACAATTCTTTTTGGTAACACTTTTCATGGTCTGTTTTGTTCTATATGTTTGCATGCAGATTTTACATGGTCCTCCCTTAATAAGTTAATTTACTCAGTCATTCATATAAATGTAAAACTGTCCTCACAGATTTGTGAAAATATGTTTAGAAGTAAAATTCTTATTTGGTTCAAGTCATGTGTACACCAGTGACATTTTGAAGCCATAGGGATCTGAACTTTAACCTTAACTTAGCCTCACATGACCTCAAAGAGATGATCTGGAGATTAACTTTAATTTAATATTTAACTATTGCTGACCTTAAGAACGTTTACCCTTCCTCATGAACTTTCACTACATTGCCAGCATTTTTTTAATAATACATTATATATGCTTTATAACTGAGTACTTCAGTGTATTATCATAATGTATTTATATAATGCTCAGGTGCTTACTACCATCATACCATCTAATTTTCTATTTTAAATGTTATTTAGCATTAAAGCGCAATTGCAGTTAAGCAAATTTTAAGGATTCTGCTTCATCTCTATAAAATTGTCAAGCCCAGAAATGCACTTCATTACATCAACCTTCAAGATGAAGGTTGAAATGATTTTACCTCAAGATTAGATTACTATAATGCTATTTTGATTGGATATTTAAAAATGCTACTTGAACTTCAGTTAAAGTGCAACACTTTTCAAAATGCAATTCTGTTTTTCATATGGTCTCCCCCTGTATTATATGCAGTGTGCATAATTTAGTAGTTTTTTTTATTCTACTTTATTTTGTCTATATTGTGCTCTATTTCTATTAAATTCTTTTCTTGTTAAAGTACTTCATGTAATAGATACATTTAGATGTATCTATAACTTTCACAATTACTGTCACTTCTGCTGCTGTAAAATGTAAATTTCCCACATTGTGGGACAAATAAAGGATTTTTTTTCGTATTTTATTTTATCTTATCTAAAAATAGGAGAACTAAAAAGTATGATATCAGCCCAGTCTTCGTGTCGTTACAGTGTTAAATTGAATTGTCTATAACAGCTCATGTCAATAACATGCTTTTTTAACTTTTTTTTTACTTAAAAAAAAAAAAAAAAAAAAAAAAAAAAAAAAAAAAATATATATATATATATATATATATATATATATATATATATATATATATATATATATATATATATATATATATATATATATATGTGTGTGTGTGTGTGTATATGTGTATGTATGTATGTATGTATATATATATATATATATATATATATATATATATATATATATATATATATATATATATATATATATATATATATATATATGTGTATGTATGTGTGTGTGTGTGTGTGTGTGTGTGTAACACAGGCGCTACCTGTGCACGACTGCAGTCTATAGTCACACAGTCACAACCGCACAGTCCATTTCCTACTGTCATGTTGTCCAGTCCGTCCACTACCAGCTTGAACCCCGTAATCGCCGCTTGCGGCTATATTTATTATTATGATTATACAAGTGAACTCTGCTCACAAGGTGAAGGTTTTATTTCACTATGTTAACTGAGCAAGGCCACTTTAGGAGTAAGAACTTTTATATAAAGAATCTTGACTATGAGAGAACCTCCCTGTAGGAGTCTGAAGTGCTCTTTTTTTTGTTTTTAATGTTTTTATTTCATGACATTTTGATTTTTGCCTTTACTGTGAGAAGAGATTAATTAACCGTATCATACTTTTTTGGCATGTTTGTTGATGTTTAAAATGCTCAGTGTTCAATGAATAATTAGTTTTTAGTCTTTTTTAGTTTTTTGAAAACCAAGCACAAGAATTTAATTGGCCTATTCAATTTACTTAATGGCAAAATGTGATGTTTTTATTTTGACACTAGTAATTATAGTAATTGTTTTGTTTTTCTGTTTTTCTTAATGCTAACAATTTTTTGCAAGTGTAATGTAAGTTTTGACTTGTAAGCTAAATCAGTTATATGTGAAGTATTTTGTGATTTTGAAAACAAAACAAATATTTCTGTGACTTAATTGTTTTTATTTTTTCTTCTTCCTAGCCTCTCAGTTGTAAATAATAATTTAGTAGGCGTTTCTCCATGCCTAATCTTTTTAGAATTTACATTTCTTTCTCATACCCGCTACCCCACTTTCTTTAAAGGTGACAAAGCTAGTAGCCAATTGTTTTCTGTTTATCAGAGGTGACAGGACCAGTGGCGCAAGTGAGTGAGGAGACCCACTGTTGCCATAGCTAAATATACATCCCTGACAGGTTCATAATGGGTTCCAGGAAGTTCACTCGAAAAATAAAAACAAAGCAACATTTCTAGTTGATTGGATTTGAAAGGCCATTTTTCCTTGCTGAATGGGAAAAATGTGGACTTCAGCATTCCACGGCAGTGATGCCAGTCACATTGGATAAGCGCAGCGTTGCGTGTGCAGAGCGAACTGAGAGAAATGGACATGCAGCAGACTGCATAAACCTGATTTGTGGGAAGGTGTTCTGTCAGAAGGAACCAATCTAATAAAAGTCATCATTAAACAAAATGAATATTAAAAGTATGACTATAGATGCATATTTGCTGCTGTTTTTTTTTTTGTACTTTTTTTTTTTCGTCATGAACAACACAATGTACAACATTTTACAGTATTGTTCGTAAACATTTAGAGTTGTAATGCAACGAATAAGCTCCCTGTACATTCATTAAAACCCAGTTCTCCTTTATGACTGCAGTGATTCTGGGCAGCATACCCCATACATACATCATTCTTGTAACTTGATCCCTGTCCACAGTGTTTTTTGCATGTGGGAATTAATATCCTTGAGCTGAATCTTTCTTTTTTATTCCTACACTGATGAGCAAATAGAAAACTTTGATCAATTTGAAGTTAATTTGCAGTTCATCAGTGTGCACTGTTAAATTTCTGAATACCATTTTTCTGACCTTTTTAACACTTAAACATGTCTGTACTTGAATTTGTATGTTGAAAAAAGTATAATAGCAATTGGAAACATTGGTCACAAACATGAACAAAGTTATTTTTGAAATTATTTTTTTCAATTTTATTTACTTTTTAATACCATGTGTTTATCAATTGTTGAAAGAAAGAGTAAGCAACATGTACATACAGACAGAAATGTATTGGTCAGCTAAAAAAAATATACCATAGAAATTTAACAGAATTAAATACTTTATTACATTTGTTTCTTGCTCCTGTTGGCTGCCCCCACTTTCTCTCTTGCTTTCTCTCTTTCTCACTCTCTTTCTCTATTAAATCTTTATTAACTGTTCTTTGTATACTAATAATAGAATGGTTTGTAAAATGCAGAGTTGCTTAACACAGTAAAAAGCAAAGGGAAAAACTTAAATGGCATTAAATCTAATATAAACATACTATTCTGGTACTTCTCTTAAATATACAGCCTTTCCATGTTAAAGCTCTTTAAATAAATTGGCCACACTTAGACTTTCACTATTCAGTTTATTAGGTTCACTTTCATCTTTCTAGATTCATAGTTGAGTTAAACACTTTCATTGGTCATTCACTTTTTAGTTTTACATTTATGGACTGTACTCCACCTGTTATCTTCATAATTCATAATTTCCACATTGATCTGTTCTCTAATAATTAAAACTCCACAGGTTTTATTTTGGTGATATGTTGGTATGTGCTGTCCTGTTGTTGTGAGTCTGTAATACTGTGTTCTCTCATTCTGCTCTTTGTTATACACATCCACATTGTAAATTTCAATTTGTGGTGTACAACGCACCCAAACACTTTAACACTATGTAAGTGTCACAGCATTGCTGATATTCATTCACCAGCCAAATAATATTGCAGATTGTAGTGTTCCTGTTAGGGTTCTGACCATTAGAGAACCAACTTAATGAGTCTAATGAAGTATGCAGAGAACACAATGAAAATGCAGAGATGGGATACTATCTAATTGTAGAAACAAAGGAGAAATATATATATATATATATATATATATATATATATATATATATATATATATATATATATATATATATAGTGGCTGTGTGTGTGTGTATATATATATATATATATATATATATATATATATATATATATATATATATATATATATATATATATATATATATATAATTTGTGTATATATATATATATATATATATATATATATATATATATATATATATATAATTTGTATAATTTTGTTTGTCTATATACTTTTACTCCACTCTTGTTGAAGAGTGTTGTCTGTAAGTAAATGGTTAGCAGAATGCTGGGACTATAAGAATGTTGGAATTCATTCTTAATAAAAAGGCAGCTATCTTCCTCTGTAGAACACAAGGGGGGGAAAAGAAACTTTAAATGTTTACAAACTTTTATTTGACTATTTCTATCTGAAAAGAATTTTGTCATGAATTTATAAAGTTAATGCACTCCCTGGCGTCAGGCCCGTGTGCTCAGCTGTCCCACATTACCACACAGTGTGGTGGAAGAGCCACTTAATGCAGTTCGGTTTAAAATTACCACATTGCTGCCAAACAACTACACTGTTCTACTGCGCCGCCACTTCTGGAAATTGTGTTTGCATTTCTTGTATTTTTTTTTTTTTTTTTTTTTTTTTTTTTTTTTTTTAAAAACCTTTTCTCGTTTTTGACTATATTGTGTGCTGAGCGATGTTTTATGACAAACAGCAAGTCGAAGGGAAGTGCACTTTAGTCATTACTCAAATGGACGTGAATGGGATGTAAATTTGACTCAAGTATCCTTAGTGTTGGACCTCAAACAACATTTTAAAGCATTCTTCAAATCTGCTATCTGACCCACCCCTCAAAAAATATTTAAAAATGTGTAAGAATGATCAAGACACAATGCATTAAGCTCAATTTAACATGCAAATGACATGTCACTTCCTTGTAATTATATAAGTTAGGAGTGCTTCTTCAAAAATGATGAGTCCCTACCAAGTGATGTACATATTGTCTAAGATTTCCTAAAGTGTAGATTTAAGGCATTGTTGTTTACATGAGATTGAATAAATTGTCTCGTGTGGATGCCGTTCAGTGGTCTTGTTGAAATCTGTATATACAAATCTCATTTCCAATAAGTCTAACATAATGACAAAAATATATAAGTGGTGTCAATGACAAATGTAGACTTAAACAAATTTAAGTAATGTAAATTTTAATAATCTAAATTTTAAACATTAACACAATGCTGCCAGCTTCTTGTTGGTGATTGTGTATTGCAAATTTAGTAAAAACAAATGATTCGTCATGAAGTCAAGTTTTCCACTCGCTGTGAATTTTCCATACTATATGCTTCTTTGTCATGCAAATTTGACAAGCTCCATCCTAAGGACTGGCAGTATACTGGCAACTGATTCAGACATTTGCATCGACACATACAGCTTCACTGGCTAATGACAAGAAAAAGTTCAGGCTTGCAATGCACGTGTGAAAGGGGTTCTTTTTAAAACCCTATTGTGATAGTAATTATGTTGGAGATAAACAAGACCACAGTAGGTATTGGCATGTGCAAGAATCACTGCACCCTCTCAGATCTTCTTTCCTTCATGTGTGCAGGACTGATTACAGTATTGCAGACATGTCGGCTCTCTGGGGAGTCATTTTTGACATTTGTCACCTTGGTCTGCTAAGCCGAGCAGGGCATTGCCTGCCATTCTCAGAGTTGCGTTTCAGTGCCCCACTGGGTTTAAACCTGATCTGTGCCAGTGTTTGGCCACTGCTGAGACCACAGAGAATCAGCGCCCAGAAATGTTCTACCTCCGTGTTGTTCAATGTCATCCGTTGTTGCCATAGAGAGCAAGTCTGACACTCTGAAGCGCACAGTCTTTTTGTAGTGGATGTGTTCTTACCCTGTCTGAGCTTTTTTTTTTTTTGTTTTAATTTTATTTCATTTTTAATTAAATTTTTTTTTTTTTACCTGTAATTGGACATCCAATTTACAGTTTGGATTTCTTAAATAACCAGTATCTCTTGAACCACTGAGTACTATTGCATTTCTAAATAAACACCGTTTTTATTTCTTTAGTTCAGATCTTCCATGCCTTTATCCTATTACATGGTCATATTAAACTGAAACAGATCAGATTAAGATTAATCCTTCTTAATGCACTGGCTCATAGCGTACAGTCATTAGGTGACTTGTGTCTAATCCAGCCCACCTATCTGCTACCCTTTATAAAACACACTCCAAGAATTTGGTATTAATGCCATAAGACTAAAATCTCTCCTTTGTTTATAAATGTGTATGAGATGAATGCTTATTATGGCAGTGTTAAACGGCACTGTTGGCCTATGCAGTGTAATTTGTGTAGGTAACAACTTACCTCATTTGTGATGTCACAATGAATGTGTAGAGGGACCTGTACACTTGATCTAACTTGTATTTCTTTAGTGTTCATTTTAGTCTTTATTGTCCTAATTTATGTCTGGCTTAATTGTCATGCCCTTTTTATATATTAAATAAATGTGCTTTGCATAATTAAGGGTTTTAATTCAGTAAATTTAACTGCAGCATGATTTGTAAATCTTACACACTTTGTATTATATAATAAAGCTGTTTACATGACTTAGTTAATAGGATATTCTCCTACTAGACTTCCTTTTAGGCTCAAGCAGCATGTGTGTGCTACGTCATTAGAACGCAAATAAATGTTTCTTAATTTTTTGTTTCCTAATGTGTATTATTATTATCATTATTATTAATATTATTATTTATTTATTTTATTTTCATTTTTCTAACACTGGAAACACATTGCTAAATTAAATAATCATATGCATGTTGTGTTTTGGACATAGTGTGAGTGGATAAAGTGATACAAATGATTTTGCTTTAATTAACTTCATTTTGTAGGCTGCGAGACATCATTTGTCTGTCTTTGTGCTGTCTAAACTCAAACAGCAGTGTAATTGCAGGCAGGGATAGTTTAGTATGCGCCCCAGTGTCTGTGGGTATTGTGGTTGTAACGCAGTAGCTGAAGCTTGTAGCTCTACAGTGCATGGTTGCGGGATTCTCTCATAGCCCATGGGAATGCCATTAGTGAAGAGTTGAAGGAATGCAGCAGGTGAAACAAATAAGGCACAGACTCCCCTCTTGTCGGTTTGCTTTATTCCTTTTTCCCCCCTCAGTCTTTCTCCCGCCTTTCTCTTTCTTGCTTTCTGTCTCTCTCTCAGTTGTCTGTCTCTTATTCTTTTTTTTTTTTTTTTTCTCCTCTCCCCTCTCTTTTTTTTTTGTATAATTGAAGTCATCAGGAAGACTGGGAGATGTGCTCAGTGCCAGCGTATGTGTGGATATTTATCACATGCTGCTGCCCATTCTCATAGGCTTAAACATTTACAGTTCCCCTGTCAGATAAACTGTCAGACATACATCATCAGACATTCTTAGTACCGCTGCAAATCCTAAGTACAGTTCACAAAACATTATATATATTCACTGATGTTAGGACTCACTTTTGTACACCACCACACATGTCATGTCACTGAACATTTTATTTTTGGGTGAAATTAATGTGTATATTTCCATGACCAGTCATTTTAAATTAATGAATAAAAATGTATTTAGTATTTGGCCTTTTGAATGCTGAAATCAAAAGTGTACGCTGGCCTAAACAAGCTTATTGTAGAACTTGTCTGAAACTTCATCATGGAACTAGTGCAATTCAGTCAAGTTTGTTTTACTTCTTGCTCAATCATGCTTTGTTTGTTCATCATTTTTTATTACATTGAAAGTGATGATTATTTTAATTGCCCTGATGGGGGTTCATCTGTGATCAAGTTTTAACTTTATGATTGTCGCACAATATTGTCTACCTTCTGTTGTGTGACTGTAACATCACAGGCCTTTCGCTGGGAAAGGAACATTCATAAAGGTTTGCTTTTAGGTTGATTTTATAAACCTTAGCTAAGAAAATGATTTTCAGTGCTTACAACCCTACAAAAAGAGACTTAATATAGTGGGGTAGTTTTGCTGGAAAACATCATAACATAAATAAAATAGTTTTATAAAATTCCTTTTCCTGAAGTAAAGTACAGACTTTAAATGTGTTTAGGTAATAGATTTATTATAGATAGGTATAGATTTAGATAGTAATGGTGAGTTGAGTAATATAAATAGTAATAGAGTCTGTCAAAATAAATGTGGAGTTGTGAAAAATTCTGTTTAAGGTCTTTTTAGTTTATGCAACAACACAAAATCAAGCAAATCAAGCAAATCAACAAACAATAGGGCAACATTTTAAAACAGTTGCAGGTCATAGTGATGGTTATAGTTTTTTTGGAGGCCTAAATAAGACTAGGGTGGGATCCCTAAGGTAGGGATTTTTTTTTTACTATCCTTTCTATACTAATTGTTGTTTTAACTTGATTGTGAATTGTTGATAGCAGTATCAGCTCAGTCCAGGTACTGTGTAGATGCCCTATACTCTTGTGTATGTTTTGTGTTTTTCGAAATGACAGAGGGCTGAATTCTAGTGCTTTCATTGCCGAAATGTACTGTGGAGCAGTTGAATAGCCAGATTAGTTTTATACAGTGTGTACTGTCTATTAATCTTCAGGGTAATGAGTCTAATTACCTCGAAGATATATAGACACTACACACTGTTTAAACCCGGTCTGGTTTTCCGACTTCATACTTTCCATGTCTGATTCCCTATCAGATGTCCACGCCTATCATCACCTGATCATCCATATAGCCTGGGATGAGCAGCATTCATCACCTCTAATTTTAACTATGTAGAAAGAAGGGAAATGAGCATGAGGCAAAGGGGCCTGAGGAAAGACAGCCTGAAGTCTCTAATATTTACTATTGCTGTATTTAACCAGCATCAACATTTATAACAACTAATGATCTCTTGAGAGTTGAGGGAAATTTTAGTCTAAGTATCGCTAATGCTTAGGGATTCAAACATTTTTTTAGCTGGGATTTAAACATTTTAACTCTTGTTAAATGCAGTGCATTGCACCATCACTACTGACCCTGTCTATTTTTCATTAAAAAAATGTACTGTAGTAATTATATATATATATATATATATATATATATATATATATATATATATATATATATATATATATATATATATATATATATATATATATATAATTAATCCATGAGTTGTTACAAATTTTTTTTAAAGGAGCAAATGCTGTTAAATCATGTTTGTGCATCCCTCATGAGTCCTAGCTGGCTTCGTGAGCACAGGAAACACCATTCAGTAACACATTCTTCAGGAAGTATATACACACATGCACAGCGGAACTGTATGCCTGCCATTCTCTTAAATGTTTTAATTCGGCATGATAAAACATCCGTTATTTATAAGTTGATTGAGCGGAACACATTTTTGAGCAGAGGTCCATCCATCATGAGGCGTCTTCAGACTGTGAAACACATTACTGTCCACTCTGGTCAGCTTTCCAGTGCCAGAATAATGTGGCTTCTGTGCAAAGAACGAAGCATAAAAAATACATTTTAGTTGCTGAATAACAGGTGGGAGAGCACAGTGAGACTTGGATACTAATGAAGTCACAGTTTGCGAATGTGTCGTGTTTCAGAACATTTATTGTAGCTGTTTGTTTCTATGTGATTGTTCATAACAAAGTTAAAATATATGTACATTTAAAAGTAGTTGCAAACAGTTAGTTAATGGGATGTATAAGAAAAAATGCATACACATTTAAAGAAAAAAACAAAAAAAGCTTTTATCATCCTGTGCCTATACCATGTAACATTGCTTCGGTTTGTAATGTTAGTGTAAATAAAGAGGAATTCATATCTTGTCAACATGTGTGTATATATGAACCTAAATCAAGCTTTGTTTGTTATGACATAGAAATGCTAGACTTAAATATACAGACTGATTTATTTAATCACTCATCTGTCTTCAGTGACTACCTCTCATCATTTTTGTAGTTTATGGAATAAAACCTGTGAGGTCAGTGGATAAACATGCTGCACATTCTCCACATAAACTATTTTCCCAGTTCATTCGTCCAGCTGCAGCATTTGAAGCCTGTTAGATCCTGCAGCATTTCAGTCTCTGGTCAATATGAGTCCAGAGGGCAATTTGAACAAAGCCCCTCAGGTCAGAGGTGAGGCACAGGGCTGCTGTTTGTTTGTTTGTGCTCTCGCTCAGCACCTTTTTTAATATCAGCCTTAAGGTGTGGCAAACAAAGACGGGGCCACTCAGTTGCCCATCAGGAGTATTGCACGACGAGGGAAAAAGGGAGAGTAAAGGAGGTTTGGATTAAGAGGAAAGGACTCAACAAACATGCCAGTTCGTTTGACTGAATTAAAGTTAGTGCGGTTGTGTCTTCTACACACGCACACAAATACTTGGCCTTGCCTTTTAATGACATTGGTCAGTTGTCACGTATTTTTATAAAAAACTTTTGTGGTGATCTTCTGAATCAGATGTGCTGATGGTGTGTCTGTGTATTGTGCTGGCATGACTGGGTCTGGCACAGCCTGCACTGCTGAAATTTTTAGGATGAAAATTGACTCTATTAAGCACATTTGTCTAGTTGTAAGACTTACAACTAGTAGATGTAAAATCTACTAGTTAAAAACAATAGATACCAGCTTATCACTGTCCTATCTAATTTGCTACCACTACAAGCTATAATACAAGCTATTTGGGGGTGCTGAAAGTTTGAGAACAAAGGTTCCCGGTTTAATTCCCTGGCTCAGTAAGCATCATGGTTGAAATGACTTTGAGCAAGGCACCTAACCCCACTTACTCACTGATGCCGTATACAGGGCTGCCCACTGCTCCGGACACATGTGCTCACTTCACCAGTGTGTGTATGTGTGTTTCACTGCATGGATGGGTTAAATGGGGAGGACTAATTCCTCTATTTGTCAACAAAAAATAGATCACTATCAATTTGCATCCATATTGATCGGATAGTAAGTGGTATGGAAGGATGTCTACCTAATAAAGTTGCTGTTAAGTGTTTGGAAACACTACAGACCTTTAATATTAAAAAAGACTAAATAAATAACTAACTCTGAATAATGAGCGGTGTCTAACATAGTAAGATTTTTTAAACTTTTTTTGTCAAAATAATTTTTATTAAAAAGTAAAACATTTTTTTTCTATTAAGATCATTGATTTGTGATTGACATTAGAAAACTGTCTACTAAGAAAACTACTAGAAAACTTTTCTAATGGGTTAATTATATAAATGTTTTGCAGTTACTGGTTTTAAAGTAAACACTTTTTTTAGTAACTTACAATATGATTCCACATGGAAGTCTCTTCCCTTGTCTATTCTGTTTTGAATAATATCAGGGTCATTTAAGGACAAGACACAGGAGATGTGTTTAACTTGAACAATAAAATGTAAATTACTCATTGGTGTTGTATAAAAAAAGAAATACACCTCTATTTCCTACCATACTGTATCTAAATGTAAACTATATTTTATCCCTGGGTAGAAAATCACTGCTGAGGTCTCACTACACAAGATAAAATAATGTCAGAGTTAGATTCTCCTGGAAAAGTTTTAATTTCTCCTGGGCTTTCAAAATTGCCTGTTTAGGTTGTGCAGGGCATTGTTCAAAGCATTCATAAAATAGCACTGTGGGTTGTACTGGGTGACCATATGGAGTTCCATAACATTGTTACATCCTAATTGCCCTCTTCGACAAGTGCCAATTTCCTTCAAGAGCAATAGAAGAGGGAAAAGGGGGAGAATGCTGCGTTGACATGCGTCAAATCTCCCCCCCCCCCTTGCTACAGATTGAGAAGATGGCTGGGGTGGTTGAGACGAGGAGTCTCGCTGGGTTTTTCTTTAGCCTTGCTGGCCTCGTTAGATCGTCCTCGCTCCCCCAGAGCAGTGTGCTGCAGAGGCCCAGCCTCTTAATTCCAGCAGCCGATCAATAAGCATGAATGTTCGGTTTTGGACTGCTGGGTCGCTCACAGGGTGTCTACCCCTCAGTCCTTCTTAACCTTCCTCTCACTATCCAGGGCATCACTCTAAGTGGAAAATGTTTATTCTGACCTCATGAATTGTTTCTCAATTGGAGGGTTGTCTGCTGCCTGGTGAATTTAAAACAGGCATTTATGTGCCATCATTTATTTACCTTTTTCTGTTCTAGAAAAAATTCAAAAGTATGTTTCATTTAGAATTAATTATTTGCACTGTGTTTGGTTGAAAGATTTTTTTGAATACTTAATTACTAATTACTTAATTAATACTTTCTCTAGTATTTAAATAGTGATCACTTGATTTTACTGACATAATGAATAATAATATTAGTAATTAGCTCATCAGTTTGTTCATCATTAGTTGTAATGAATTAGTGGCAGCCCCTACATTGTTTTTTTTTTTTATTTCTGATATTTGTCGATTATCCTTAAAAGATTCCAATTCTGATTAGAAATTTTCTGAAAGAACCATGTGTACGTAAAAATTTTAGCTGCAGTTACAAAGTCCTAATTGTTAATTAAATGTTTATTTCTAGGCTAATGTTTCCTCATCGAAATTTGAAGCACATCTTAGCATCACCTTTGCATTTTTGCATTAAGAATCTAAAAACTACAGTTCAGTTTTACTACCTTAATTCCATAGTCCATTATATTTGTTATAGAGCTCTAATTAACTGAATTATTAAAACAGACAAATTGTCTGAAGGTCAGCAGTTTTGATATGGAATTATAAATAAACCCTGCTTTTTAAATATTATATATTTATTTTAGTCCTTAAATATTGCAATATTCCTTTTTACTTTTTGTAGTTTTAATGGAAATGCTGATAACATCCTTTGTCACATGGGATTAGAGTCCAAAGGACACATGTGATAAGATCATATGACAAAATGTTTTTTTTTACACTCTAAACAAATCCAATTACAATATATGATCATCCACAATTATATTACTGTTTATTCTTTAAATTTACTGTTTAAAAAAGTTACAATGCAGTTTTATGGACTGCTTTACACTGACATTTATTTTCTGGTTCTAACAGTGGGTATTGTTTAAAGGTGACACTATGCTTTCACCTGTCTTGGCTAATAATATAATGTCCTATTCTAAAATTTTGGGCTCATTCTGCTTCAGTGCTGATGTATGTGCATCTGTAATGTTTTACCACAGGTACTCCCATGAGACTCTTGGAGCCCTATGCTGAGGGGTTATTATGCTACGGAGCAGACCACACTTGGATGCGCATCTTAAAATGAAATGTGGTGTGGTTGTAGCTGTTGAAATCCAGCAGCCTTATGTTAGGGAAATGTTGTTAAGTGATTTCAGAACATGGAGTGCAGCACTAACAGGTGGAGAGCGCTTTTTCATTTTACAGAGTGCTTTGTGTATTTTAAAGCACAACGTCTTCACTAGTTCCAGTAGAATAGTGGATGGAGCCTTTGGGGAGATTGTTAGGAGCATCATTCCAAGGAGCATGTTCTCCAAGGGTGGACAAGTGCACACGTACACAGAGATATTCTACCAGCAATATACATTGGTGGGAGAACCACTTTAATCCCCCTTTTATTTTAGACGATGTCACCCAGGGTCACACAGTGGGATTATTCTGGGATTGTCTCACCATGATGCTCCATCACCTCTTTATTTTATTTATTTACCAATATGTCTCTGGGGAATGATCTAAGGTACAGAGTCATATTTATCCTTTATTTAAGAAGATTGGCCTGGCCATACAAGTGAGGGAGAGCTTGGCGTGCAAACAGCTGATGGCATGCCTCTGCTTGCTGATGGCCTTCCAGATCAATACAACACAATTGTGTTTTCTCGTCAGAGAGACCAGAGCCAGCATAGTGGCACTTACAGGGTGATCGCCTTTGATGAAGTCTTTATTAAACTTTATTGACAGATTCATTTTAGCCCTCTTGCCCTCGTCTGGCCTCTTTTCGTCATTTGCCCTGTCTCACTGTAAAGTAATAGACTCTAAGCTTAGCTTTAAAGTTTCAGACCCTCAAACTACGATTAAACACAACAATAATTTGTTTTTGATGCTTATTGAATGTTTCTTTAACTTGTTTTTCATCTTTGCTTTTGAAACTGACGTTTCATGGATTTAATAGAAAGTGTTAAATTCCTGATATCTGATACAAGCGTAATTATTACTTTACAGAGTAGCTGTGATCAGTTGCTTTAGACACTGATAAGTAGAACTTTGAATCTGTTTTGAAAGCTTGCGGCTGAGGACTTGCTTTTGATAGCCATTCTGATGGCGACCTGGCCCTGGATAAAACAAAGTGTTGAATCTTCATATAGTTTTAGATTTGGTTTGGAAACTAGCCGCAGGGGTATAAGATATCACAAGTTAATGCTTGGTGGTCATGTGCACTTTATGAAAGTGGTCGAGGCTCATCTTGTACTTTGAAGTTTTTTTATTTTTTATAAAGCGACTCTTCTAGAGGGCTCTAATCCCGATTGTATTGCTAGAGCAAACAGAGCTCCAGCTTAGTAGCTTTCAGCGCCTTACGTGACTTGGCTAATTTTTTCCTTGTTGTTTTACCTGGTTTGTGTTTTGTAACCCTTCACCCTCTGTAGAAAAAAATTATTGTTGCTTTTAGCATGACTTCTCTCTAAGCCTCAGTGGATTGGCCTGAGGTGCTTTCCCATCCACAGACACTGCATTGAGTCTTGTTCAGTCTATGGAGTGTAGTACCCTCTGCTGCCATTGTGAATTACTGACTCTGAGTATGGGGATTCATATTGTAGGCTGAACTGTGGGTTGTGTTTTTTTTTTTTTTTTTTTTTTGCTTTGCGCTGCAAGAACATACTTTGTCACTCTTCTTAGCGCTTTGTTGCAATTTTGTTATTCACTTTTTTGGGAGCCTTATTTTCTGTATGCCTCAAGGTCTTTATGCACTAAGATCTAGCTGTTCAGAATGTTTACCGATCGAGAAGACTCTTCAGAAAACTCTGTTTGTGCAATTGTGTTTCATTTTCTACTTATTCATTTGAGGTAATCCCCATATATTACAGGTGATGGTTCTTTTTATTTAGACAATCATTACTTTGCCTTGCCCTTTAAGGCATTTCATTAATGGCAAATCTGACATTCTATACACTGCCTTAGAAAAAGCTTTTGGAAATTGAGTTGTAATAAGATTTCCTTCAGGAAATCTTCCTTGCTTTGTCTCATACTGTTACTTTCTGTCCTCTTTAGCTTTTTTAATCTTACTCAAGTATGTTCAGTTGTGTAATCTATGTAACAGTAGAAGAAAGATGTTTGCTTTTTGGCTAGTGTAATTATTAGGTATGTTGAGATGCTGTGGAAAGGAGTATTCAAGGTCATTCACACTTGAGTGGCCTAAACTGGACCAACTTTCAGCCAAGCGTTCATGTCTCATCTTGTCTTTCAGACCTCTCTGAAGTGGAGCCCAATGTGTTCCTGCGACCCTTCTTGGAGGTTGTCCGCTCGGAGGACACCACTGGACCAATCACGGGCCTTGCTCTAACTTCTGTCAACAAGTTCCTCTCTTATGGCCTCATAGGTAATATTGTTATTTTCATTTAATTTTGCCAGTATGCAACAAAGTTGCCATATAATTAATGATATGTGGTCGGTCTGTGTTGAAGGACTTGAGTAAGAATATCTTAATTCTTCTTTCAATATTTAAGTTTTCATCATATAAAGCATCTATCTGGCTTGGGATTAATACACCAACAATATTGACCAGCACTGCATGTCCTTACCCTCAAAAGGGAACTATGATGTGTACATGCCATTTAACTTCAAGCATGAAACTAGTGTACTACACCAGATGTTATACATCCATAATTTTTTCTCTAATCTCTCTTAATGAGCCGCGATTGTTGAATAAATAGTGGGGCCACACTTTTCAAGCCACCAAACAGAAGGACACATTCTTTCTGACCTCAAGTTGTTCAGCTGTACTATAATTTGTTTTCCTGCACTGTCAACCTGGATGGGAGCGGTATTTAGGTTTTAGTGTTAAAGGTGAATGTGATAGAAGTACCTGAGGATGCCACCATAATGAGACTGATAGTTCATCAAAGCAGTGTTAATGGTGTGATATTGGGTGAGTTTTACCTTAAATTATCTGAAAAGCAGAAAATGAACACACACACACACACACAACAAACACACACAAGCACTTGTGTAATAAATAAGTCCTTTGCTCCCAGAGGTTTTCTGTCACTGCAAATCTAGCACTGCCCCCTAATCCAGCATCTCATCAGAAGGTTCGCTAGAACGGGTTTCCATGGCAACAAGCCCAAGACTCTGGAAAGGATGTCTCTTTGAGGCATCCGATAGTCTCTTTGTCACTTTTCACACAAACATGGACAGACAGCATGTAATAAAACATTTCATAAGTTGACTTTATCTGCATTGTAGAGAGTGTACATTTTTGAACAAATGAATATTGGGGAACAACATATTGAAAAATTGGTCTAATTTAATACATTTTTTGGTGCGGTTCAGAACCTTTGAATTACTTTTGATCAGGTAAAGGCTAAATAATCTGCTTAGCTCCAGCTCTATCTTAACATGGTATAACATTTTTTGAGTTGTTATTGGAACTAATACACAAACTCAATGTTGCAGCATTTGATTGTTAGATGTTTGTTTTAATTGTAGTAAGGTGTCTACATTTAAACATTAATACCAGATAATAACAGATTAATAATTAGTTTTTGTTTATATTGATGCATAATGTTGCTGAGCTTTGACCAGGTTAGCTAAAGCAATCCCAGATCAATGATAATCTAGTAAAAGTCTAGGTATATAGTTTTCTTTCCCTTACTGTTGTCCAGCCAATATATATGATTGTGCTATGTGTAATAACCTTTAAACTAGTACACAGTGTTGGGATTGCATTTTAACTTTTTTTTGGTTTTATTTTGTTAAAACCATTTGACATTAACTAAATAAAGTTATTTGAGAGGTTTAAACTTAAATATGTCTTTAATGTGCATACACATGAAATAATGAATGTGTTGATGATGATGATGATTATTATGATGCTACTGATGTGTGAAGTATTACATAGTATAGGATGATGTATTGTGTGGATAGAGAAAAATGTCCAGATATAATTTTAGTTCATTTGTCGGCTCCGAACAGTGAGGGCTGCTTTAATCCCAGGTGAACACTTGACGAGCATGACATATTAATGCACTTGTATGAGTGTGTTATTAAATGACCTTTTGGCATGTAAGCGATTGTGCGCTGACTGACGGGTTATGCTTATTCAGTCTCCTCTAATCTGCCATGAAGAGTGACATTATCATTACTCAAATTAGCATTCCACAGATGAAACGCACACCATGCTTTGTAGTGTTTTATCGTTTAAACAGACTCGCTGTATGATTTAAGAATTTGCACCTATTGTCACATTTTAAACTGAATGTTCAGTAATGTAGCTTACATCAGCATTGTAGTTTTTCTGGGATAGTGTCTTTTTAAATGCTTTACTTTGTGAAAAGTTTATTTCAGCATGAAGAGCACTGCCATCTGTTGGTCAAAAATGAAACTCAGTAGCCTACTTTTGATCTATCTGCATTGCCAAGACTGGAGACGTTTACTCCACAGCTGGTTTCATTGGCATTGGCGATCTGAATTGCTGCAGTTATATTCTACAGTCAATAGGCTTTTCCAGTGATGGTCTGCATCTGTGTCTTGGGACATTCAGCATGTGCTTTTTATCAACCAGCCACTGCTGTCATGACTTGTATCTCACTCTAGTGTACAGTGAGATCCAAGCTCTTCAAGCACACTGGGGGGTCTGGGTTTGTGTGAGTGAGTTCGTTTGCTGAAGGGTTAATTCCTTTCAATCTCAGGCCTGAGGTTGGCTAGCTCTGGGGGATGACCACACTGACAGATCTTCAGATCCCACTTTTCTCACTTTTTTGTTTTCCAGTCAGTTTTACTTTGTTTGACTAGTTAATGGGACACCTATGTGTATATTTCTTTTTGTTATGCATGGTATGATGGATCATGTTTAATGATAAAATAAATAATAAAAAAAATTTGACCATTTTTGTCCAAACTTCTGCACATTTCTTAAAATGCAGCCTTAATAAGAGATTTAGGTAGCCGATAAAGCACTAATTCATGCCATCCAATAAATATCAGCCTCATAAAAATGTAAGTTCATGTAAAAAGACAAACATACAAGATGGCCCGTTCTGAGTGGCTTTCTTAGTGACGATAGCATCTGAATGGCTTTGACTTACCCTCTTACTATGCGACAGCTGTTTGAAGCCCTCTCACACATGTACACAGCTCCCCAGCCCCAGTTATTCCAACAAGGCCCACGCCGCCTGTATTTGTAGCCAGTGCCAAGTAAGGATTAGTATTTAAGATGACTTCTGATGTGTTGAATAGCGTATGGCTCTGGTTTCCGTGGAGATTCGGCATTTGGAAAAGGGTCCCATGTTTATTGGGGCCCTTACTTTATAAGTGTGGAATTCACTAGTGCTTATAAGCCCCTTTTTGTCAAGTATCCCAAATAAACTCCTTATAAAAATTGGGGGTAAGCATTAAGAGGGATTCGAGTGTTCTAGGTTCCCTGATAAATGTAGTATGCCTAATAAATATTTTAATAAAGTTCTAAATGTGAGGTTAGATATTGGCCAAATATTTTCCTTATTGTTTAGGGAAAACCTAATTTCATTTTTGGAAACCAGATACACTATCGAGGTTAATTACTTAAACGTAAGGAAATGGCACGTTTAGGTGGGTGGCAATGAATGCAGGCTACTTTGTCTCCACTCTTTCCTTTTGTGCAATTGCTAATAAGTAAAATGTTGTACGGTGTTGGCGTGCGACCTGTGCAATTGTTCTGGTTTCCATTCCAGACAGCCTTTGCTTATTAGTTAATGAAATGCTCTTTATAAGCGATGGGAAAGCAAAGCGGCCTGGCTCCAGCTTGCTCTCGGACCCGGCTTAGGTTTCAAAACACTGGCTCCCGTTGCCTAGACAGCCAATTTACCCACCTGCCCACAAAGGACACATCTGGTGATTAGATGTCAGCTGGCTGTGATGGACCCTCCTTGTGAAGCATGAATAGATGCAGCGCTGAAGCCATATTGTATCATTTTATATAGGATTCCCAACTCATTTTAACACATTAATATTCTCAGTGTCTACAACTCATTTATCCAATAAATTCTCCCTGACAAACGTATTGGAAAAACTCTTTTTACAGCTTGAATAGCTTCCACTCTTTTGGAAATTTTTCTTTTAGGATTTCCCCCCCCCATCTCTTCATCCAGACTAGCAATTTGTGATGTCCCACACTGATGGTGCATGAGAGGGTCTCACTTCCAATCTCTGTCATAGTTCATCTCATAGTTCATAGGTGTTCAAACACGTGAGGTCAGAGCTCTGTGTAGGCAAGTCAAGGGTTTCCATGCTAAACTCTGCTCTATTCCTTAATGAAACTCCATTCAAACGGTTTCCCTCAAGATTGAAGTGCAAAATACACAATATTTTAGATAACTATAAGTTCTTGTGACTATGTAAGTGAAAAATACACTTAAATGCACTGGATAAGAAGGGTGTTCCTGTACTCTTGTCCCCTTAGATTTTTAAAGGGTGTGATTTGATTGCTCAGTATGCATTTGAATGTTCTTTTAATTCTTTATAGATGCTAATAATGAAGGGGCTGCAGAGGGGATTGAAAACATGGCAGATGCAGTCACCCATGCCAGATTTGTGGGGACAGATCCTGCTAGTGATGAAGTAGTACTTATGAAAATATTGCAGGTAACTTCTTTAAAATAAAGCTTTTAATTTTTTAAGCACACACTTTAGCAACTATTGACTGCCTTTGATGTTTCAGGTTCTGAGAACTTTGCTGTTGACACCAGTGGGAGCCCACCTAACAAATGAGTCTGTGTGCGAAATAATGCAGTCTTGCTTTCGCATCTGCTTTGAGATGAGACTCAGCGGTGAGCCACAGAACAAATCTACTGCTATTTAACAGTTTAAAGTTACCACACTGACATTTTAGGCTGATCTGTTGGCAAAGATGAATGTTTAGATGCAGACGCAGCGTGTGTTAGTGTAGTTCACAGATCCCTGCCCCCAGTCCCTGAGCAGGGCAGTAATAAAACCCAGCACTAATCCTGACCAAACAGTGTGCTACTCTCTGCTACCGCTTCTTCTTTTCATTGCAAAACCCTATGTGCTCTCTTTGCCTTCCACAGAGCTGCTGAGGAAATCGGCCGAACACACGCTGGTGGACATGGTGCAGCTGCTTTTCTCCAGGTAACCGGAGAGATACGGATGGAGGCAGATGAAGCAGAAAGACTTCAGAATGGGGAAGGGTTGGATGGTGGGGTGGGATTAAGGACCCGGTTGTCCACTGGGTGTAAACATAATCAAACTGAACCTGAAACCAAACACAACAGGAACTTTCTTTGTGTCCTTAATGGTTTCCGATTTCACTGTCACATGCTTCTCTAGACTTTCCTTTTCGCACAAGAGGCTCTATTTTACCTAATGAGAGTGCAATGACCTTTTTTTTATTGCATGAACTTGTAGGTTATTTTAACTGCGAGCAATTTATGACGAGAGATCGGCTTAGATTCAGCATTGCTAGTACACAATTACTTTTCCGCTGAATGTCATCGAATCATCCACAGCAGTCAGTCCTGGCATACAGGTCAGAGTGTGCTGCTTCTTTAATGCAATAACATGATTATGGGATGGCATTTATCAAAGGTGTGTATCCGTGGCGACAGCTCTTGTATTAGGCTTCTAGTCACATCCCACTCAGACAAGAGAATGAGCCTACACAGCAACCTGGACTCCTATCTGCATATTAATGAGAACTGTATACCCACACATACCCAATTGTACACACATCCAGATGGCTTTAGTTTTTGAAGCAAAATTGGAATAAAACACATTTTCCCCTTATTTAATAAACATAAACATCTCTATTAAACCTCATGTCCTTCAGATGTCTTCTTTGATTGGGACTTTAATTAAGAGTGTTTAAGTGTCTTTGGTATGCATGCACACATACACACCTTTGCTCTCACTTTGCTTGCATTATTTCTTAGAGCCTCCTGTCCATGTCATATCTTTAATAAGGTTGAAGGAGCTTAGCAAGAAGTATGTATTTGTGTGTGTATGTGTGCGTGTATGCACACACATCTGCAGATGTATAAAAAAAGAAGGAGGGAATAAGCAGTGGGCGTGGGGAATAATACACATTTGTGAGTGAGTGGCAGAGAGCGAGAGCTGGAGTAATGAACAGCAGATCTTATTGAGTGCTCAGGAGGAGGCTTAGGCAGCGTGCTGAACGCATTAAGGATGTTAATCTGCTGGACTCACAGATCATCCAATAATCGAGCCAGCAAGACAACACTCTATTAAAGCAGTGCAGAGTTAACATCGGGTCTCATCTCTCCTGCTGTGTGAGAGGTGACGGCTTATTTAAGGCAAAGCTGCAGTGTCCACATGACGTATCATGAGAACATCAGCTCATCTAATTCAACTAATTAACCGACAGAGCGGGTCAAAAAGCCATGACGAGCGAACAAAGATGTTAGCTCTTTTGACATATTGCCTCTCAACTGACCTTCGAGTGGCCTTCACGAATGACCAGGACTTTTAATCTGGACCAGCTGGACACGAAACCGTGTTGTCCTTGCTAAGAACCTCAGCAGCAGCCATGTTATAATCCCTTTACATTGAAGGCAGGGGTCTCGAGGTGGAATGTCGGAGTACAAATCATCATAATATATGAAGCAGTGCTTCAAACTTTTTTTTTTTTTTTTTGGCCTTTATGATTTGTTTTGAACCACATTGGTAATTTCAACATTTTTGGTTAAAAATAAACTGTAAATTGTTTACTAACAGAAATACATTATAGTCACTGTTTACATAAAACATCACTATCATCTTTCATTCATTCATTATCTTCCGCTTTATCCTCTATTAGGGTCGCGGTGGGGTTCCCCATGCCCATCCAGGGGAGAACGTTTCGGGCGCTGGCCAGATACACCCAGGACAGGGCACCAATCCATCGCTGGGCACACACTCACTCACACAGACACGCACACATACACACTCTATACACACTCAGAATGGGATTCGAACCGGGAATCCCTAGCGCTGAGAGGCGAACGTACCACTAAGCCACCGTGCCGCCCATCACTATCATCTATTTTATTAATCTTCTTTACATAGCAACCCATTTTTAAATAATAATGGAGTTCATGTCTAAGATTTTTAAGTGCATACCAAAATGTTTATTTTCTATGGGTGCTAATTTTTCTTTTTTTCCCCCATACTTTAATCCGTTGATGCATCACTGCTATTGCTGGGTTGTTTCTTTGAGTGATTTTAGAGGGACAACAAACATAAACTCTGCACACGCAAATTACAGCAAGCATTTTTTATAAATGATTTATGACATTCTTAAGTCAAATAGTTAAAATTTTATAAAATTTATTTTATAAATAAATTTTTTTGTGTTTTTTGTGCAGATTACCACAGTTTAAAGAGGAGGCCAAGAGTTTTGTGGGCGCCAACATGAAAAAGGTAAAGTATTATAGTTTATATCAGTGGTCTAGCTAATTGTGCCCTCTACTTCTTTCACAGCACTGCCCCTTAGTCTACATCTTTTTCTTTAAGGTGTATATACAATGATTACAAATATTGTTTTCTATGAAAGTTATTCGACACCTTTACCGATAATCACTAAATTATATTATATGAATTAACCTGTGATTAGTATTTATTACTGTTGATGGGTCATGCTTCTATTTTCCCTTGGTTCTTTCCTCTGCTGACTTCCTCTCTGCAGATCCCAGGCTGTATTCTGGACACACAGAATCTCATTTATGCAGATCCCCCTAGAAATACAAATCAGACGGGTTTAGAGAGGGTACTTTTTATTTGTATAATATAGGGGTAATTATTGGGCCAATGCTAGTGCATTTAAATAGCTAGGGGAGCATGGCTTTAAGCAATATTCGCATGGGATTCATGTAAACACCAAATGTGTCAATATTGTTGCAGTAAATAATCATCTTGCAGTTGTTAGTGAGCCGCTGTGGGTACTTCACGTGTGATATAGGTATATTATTATTTTTATTATTAATACATAAGTAGATTTTGGTGCATTTGTAGAGTTTTAAGTCTGTAGTTATAAAGCCACCTTCTATTGTTTTACCAGTTATTACTTGTTAAAAATTCAAATAGTTAGCTTTGCATTTAGTTGTACTTAAGTTTGAAATCTAGAGGACTCTTAGTGGTGCAGCATTCGAGAGTTCAAATTGATATTAGCAAACAATCATCTTACTGATGCAGTAAAGCCTGATTGTACTTATTTTCTGAGAAGAAGAAATTGTCGTGCTTGTGTGTGTTAAA
Source organism: Corydoras sp. C115 (assembly GCA_019802505.1). Lineage (NCBI taxonomy): Eukaryota > Metazoa > Chordata > Actinopteri > Siluriformes > Callichthyidae > Corydoras > Corydoras sp. C115. The sequence continues at coordinate 12,482,750 of JAFMOC010000007.1, forward strand.
GGACATTATGGAGATTTTATATGCAAAATGGGGCTCTTGGTTAAGGTTCTCCAGGTGTGCTCAGCTTTGCTATTATAATGCATGAACAAGAGCTTGAGAAAAGGTGTTGCCTGGAACAGAGGAAGTGGATGTTTGTTCTTGTTTGAAGGCTGGTAGTTGTCCTTGTGACTGAACAGGCTCAGCTAATCTCTGGCAAACTGTAATACCCAACTTCTAGGGAAAATGTAATAAAAACAATGCAGTCTGAAGCATGCTGGGACTGGTTTACATTGTAGTTGGACTCAAGATGCTCCGGTGATTTCTTTATTGTACTATGTGGGATTATGTAGAAGGTCAGAGGGCTTCATAAATCTGATATTATATCAAGAAGCAGTTGCACTGGATTTACTTTCAGAATACAAATTGCTTGAAGAGAACAAAATACTGTGTATTAATTAAAATACTGTGTATTAATTAAAATACTGTGTAATGTATGCATTTTCATTTAAGCTTTACACTTCTTATTTCATGTTATGATCATAGTTCTACATAGATTATAGATTTTTTTAATATGAATTGCATTTATTATATAGTGCTTTAAGTCTGGTGTTTTTTTTTAACTACTTGTGTTTTTGCTGTATGCAGTGTGTGGGTGTGTAAAATAAGTGTATATATGTGTATATATGCATACAATATTGTATATTTTACTGAAGAACATTGTCTACAAAAAATGTTTGGTTTAATTACATGCTGATTTTTATTATTTTTTTACTTAACTTTTTTTACTTTTTATTTTGCCTACTGTGCATACACACAGAGGAATTTGTCCTCCACATTTAACCCATCCGTGCAGTGAAACGCACACATATGTAAACACACTGGTGAAGTGAGCACATGTGCCCATAGCGGTGGGCAGCTTTGAATACGTCGCCCGGGGAGCAATTGGGGTTAGGTGCCTTGCCCAAGGGCACTTCAGCCATAGTACTTGGTGGGATCAGGAATCGAACTGGGGACTTTCAGGTCACAAGGGTGATTCCTTAACCACAAGCCCATAATCTGATTGTATATAAGCAAATTATGTTTTACTTGCTAATTTTAACAAGTTAACTTTGGAAGGAAATTAGTTTCCAAAAACATGTTAATATATGTGCAAATTTAGAATATCAATATAAGCAGGGTCGTCCAGACCTTTACGTGCAACAAGTGCATTTAGGTTGTGTGTGTCTTTAAAAATATATATTTAAAATCATAACACCGAAAAGTAAATAAAACTTTCACCGTGCTAAGTAAGGTTGTTAAGTGACAAATTACATTGTTATGTTTTTAATGTTTTTATTTTTTTATTTTTATCAGAACTGTAATAAGGTTTAGAAAATGTATTTAACTTCTCTACTTACTTTGATTAGGATAGTCATTTTTGCATGAATCTGTATATGTTTCTGTTCCTGAGGTTGTCCTTTGGCTGTCTTTACTCTATTTTCTGACTATTTTCAGAAGTTTTATGCATGCTATCTGTGTTTAGTTATGATCCCAAATTTTTCCGTGTCTTTGTCTGTATGCATGGTGTGCTCAGTTCAGTCTCCTTACTATGTGCACTTAATATGTTATGCACTAATCCTGGGGCCTGCCCCTTCTCTTTTGAGGCTTACAATATCTTATGGAAAAATAAACGAGTCCAGGTAAGAAGAAGAGACTACAGTCACATATCAGTGTAATCTTACATTCCTCCAACCATCCCACTGCTAAATACTGATCTCACTTCTATTTAAACTCAACATTCAGAGATCTTTGCATGTTTTTCTGTTGATAAATTGGATGCTCTAGTAATGGAATAACAAAATCTATTTTTTTTCCTGGCAAGCCTTAAAAAATAATCTGTTCACATGAGTATCTAAACCACTTAATGCTACTTTTTTTGTAACTTTCACAGAGCTTCTTGGGGATCTTCATATCTTAACATCCTTTGCATGGGGAAAAATAAACATGTAGTTAAGAGTTTGTCAATTAAAATATCTGTATTAGTGCCCTTACTGTAAAGTTGTGTAATTTGAAACAAGTACCTATTTTATATGGGGAAGGTCGACACATAGTTCAGCGTCACCTTAGTGTCAGATTTCACACACACAAATATGCGCTGATGGTTCAGGGACAATTTAATCATTACATTTAAAAGTTTTATTCAGTTCTAGTGTCCCAGTCCCAAGTCAGTTTGTCCTTAAATATTCCTTAATCACCTTTGCATACTATCATTAAAAAGTGTTTGGCAGCAATAGCAACTCCATGTGAAGTTACAGAATGGATAATAAAAAACATCTGGTAACTCAATTACTGTACAGTTCCAAACTGTTTCTGGCATTAATATTAGCACAAAAACTGTGTGCTGGGACCTCAAAAGCTATGGGCTTTTAGTGCCAAAGTAGAAATGTGTTCTGATAATTCGTGCAGTCTTATGGACGAGTCTGCATTTGGCATGTACAGTATAAAAGGAATATGTCTGTCTGCCTGGTACCAACTGTCAAGTTCTGGTGGATAAGTGGTAATGCTGTGGGATTTTTCAGGTTTGCCCAATGCCCTTTAGTTTCAGTGAATGGAAATATTAAGCATACATAGACAGTTAATTGTATGCATTCAACTTCATATACAAAGCAAGGTCCATAACGACATGCTTTGGAGTTTGGTGTAGAAGTAGATGATTGTCCGCACAGAGTCATAACCTGAACCTTAACAATGATCTTTTAGATGAGGTAGAATGAAGATTGCAAGCCTATGCATTCTTGTTCAACTTTTTAGTATTTGTTAGTTTAGAGTGGAATTTCATAAATGCTCCTGTAAGTGTAATGTTGTGTAAATGTACACACACAAATAACATTTTAAATGTAGTTTTGTTAAAAAAAATTTTTTTTTGCGTTTATTTATTAATTGCGTTTATTCCTGTGAATTATGATTGATATTGAAGGAATTTTGAGATGCAGTTGATTCTATGCTACATTTTTGTTGGGACTGTTATTTACTTTTTTTTAAGAAAATGAAATGCAATTACAACAGAATTAAAGTTGATTTATGTCACCAATACCTTAAACACTATAACTCAAAATATAAAAATGATATTTTAATTGTGAAGAACATTTAATTTAATATCTTTAAGAATGACATTTTATTAATAATGTAAGAGTTTCCATGTCTAAACCTGGACTGGACTTGGTCTTATATTTTTCTGTTCTTATATATTTTATTTTTAAGTTCTGCTTTGTTCTGTTGTATTATTCAGTTTTGTCATCTCACAGAGTTCAAATTTCAGATGGTTTTAAATGTTTGTACATTTTTACATTTTTTTTGTATGACATAAAGTATTATTTTTAGTTGAAGATGAGAGCTGGTGGAATAAGTGAATCATCGAAGTGGAAGAAACAAAAGCGTTCACCTCGTCCTTCTCATAATATGGTACGCAGCCCTTCAGGACAGATGGAACCGTCTCAACTAAATGCTCTCAGCAACAACCTGTCAGGTAAGAAAAATTAATACATTCATTTTAAAAAGGTGTGTATAGTATAATTCTGGGAAATAAGCATTATGAGATCCTTTTGTTTCTCTACATTCTTTGTCCCCTTTGTCATTAGTTACTTTAATTACCAGAACAACCATAGATCATGCATTTAAGTGAATGACTCTCAGCACTGTAGTGACACATCTGTGATAGCCAGAGATTTAAACACCTTAGTTATACTGGACTGAGGATAATTACTAGCCAAAAACTTATAATTAGTAACATTTAGATTATATTGTAGTTACTGCAGTGAATAGTTGTCTGTGTGAATTTACAGGTGGGGTGCCGTTCATTGAGCAGCAGAATGACACCACTGCAGCTCTGCCGGTTTCTGACAGCGCCACCTCAGTCTCCAGTTCGATCGCAGACAGTGGGCTTTCCAGTTGCTCTAAGGCCACTTCTAAAGAAGACCTGACAGACCTGGAGAGCTGCTCTGCTGCCACCAGTCCCAGTGCAGTACCCTCCAGCGACCCATGCCTGCTTGACTCCCAGGTGACATTCCAAAAATAAAATCTTGTGCGAAAGTTTAGGCACTTGAAAATTAACTAAACCTATTTTAATTATGTATGTATGTATGTGTGTATAGGGAAGTAAATTTTTGTACACATTTTTTACAAACTCAAACCCCATTTTTTTGGGTTTTATTAACCAATAAAATGTTCAAAGCGAAGACTAATCATTTAAAATAATATGCAAACAGAAAGACAAGTGTAATTGGATGATTATTTGGAGCATTTTAACTCCTAACACACTCCAATGTAAGGAGTTTGTGGAACTCACTAATATACAGCTACAAGCTTTAAAATCTGGCTTGCAATGCTGAAATATATTAAAATTTTAATAAACTGTCAAGTGATCTAATGCCACAAAGGTAGCTATGACATTATATTTTACTTGCCTTACAAAATGTACTACATATATGTATTGCCCTAATCTATGTTATGAAGCCAAAAGTGAGGTTGTCTTTTGAGTTTGCATAAAAGATTTTGGAAAATGTCTTATGAACTTGACAGTTTTAGGTCTGCTGTATTGTTAACAGTGTGAAGAGAGGCAGGTGGAACGTACTCAGTCTGCCTCAGTCGAGTCCATTCCAGAGGTGTTGGAGGACAGAGATTCGCTGATGGATCAGTCTGATTCTGCATCCATGCATGAGATGGACTACGTCAATCCCAGAGGAGTGCGCTTCACACAGTCTACTCAGAAAGAAGGTTCTGTCCCAATGTTTGTTGTAAAATCCTTTTTATCTTCTCCTTCAACCTGGTTAATGAGTACTGGAATTCTACTGTATATACATGCTTATGAAACTGTGTTTCTGTTAGGTGCGGCTCTGATCCCTTATGGACTTCCATGTCTGAGAGAGCTTTTCCGCTTTCTCATCTCTCTCACCAACCCTCATGACCGCCACAATACAGATGTGATGAAGCACATGGGACTACAGCTGCTTAGCGTTGCTCTTGAGGCCACACACATTGCTCCTTACCAGTCACTGCTGGTCCTAGTCAAAGACGAGCTTTGCAGGCATCTCATTCAGGTTGGGCTTTTCTCAGGTGTGGATTTGTGTTTTCACAGATGACAAATGGTTACAATATTGTATCTCTTCTTTCAGTTACTAAGTGAAGAGCGGATTAATTTGTATGCTGCTTCAATACGAGTCTGCTTTCTGCTTTTTGAGAGCATGCGTGGACATCTTAAGTTTCAGCTTGAAGTATGTAAATGCACAATAAACATTCTGCGAGAAGTTGGCATCCTGTATCTGTTAAATAAAGTGGTTTTTTATATTTTGTTTTTTTTTGCATTCTTAGATGTATCTAAAGAAGCTAATGGACATAATTACCTCTGAGAACCCAAAGATGCCATATGAGATGAAGGAAATGGCCTTAGAGGCAGTTGTCCAGCTGTGGAGAATTCCTAGTTTTGTCACTGAGCTTTACATTAACTATGATTGTGACTTCTACTGTTCTCATCTGTTTGAAGATCTGACCAAGCTCCTGTCCAAGGTTATCTGTTTTGTGTATTTAAATTTAAATCTCAATGTAGGACAGTGACTTTTCTGAACATTATTTGTTAACTGGGTATATATTTTGCAGAATGCTTTTCCAGTGTCGGGCCAGATTTACACAACCCATCTTCTCTCACTTGAGGCACTGTTGACTGTAATTGACAGCACAGAAGCCCACTGCAAGCTCAAAGTGCTGAATGGTTCTGCTGAGCAAGAGCAATCAGAAACATTAACAGTTGAAGTGGAGGCTTCAGTTGACACTTCTACGGATGCAGGTTTGTTTATGTCTAGAAAATGTCAGATGTCACTGCCTTTTTAGCTCACAATGATTGATCACAATATTCAAAACCATCCCTGGGTTTATACACTGTTTGAATAAAGTAGGGGTTAGGAACATGGCAAAGGTATTATTAAGGTGGCAGATTATTCAGACACTGACACATAGTGGTGTCAGTGCGTATTGTATTGTTGTCCTTGTTTACCAACAAAAACAATGTCACCATCACATCAGTGTTGGTTGTTTAATTATAGATCTGCATAATACACTTATATTTTAATTGAAGCAGGTCATATAGATAATGAAAGTAAAAATAAGGAGGTGATTTTATGATTGCCTAATACTGTTTTTATTATCTGTAGACAATGGTAAAGCTGCAAGTGACTTAAATGGACTGCCCACAGTGGAATTGGGGACTCCTTCGGTTTGCCTTCCCACCAGTGGGCATCTTATGGCGGAAAAAATGAGACTTGGAAGGCAAGATCAAGAAGAGACTGATCCAGGTAGGTCCTTATTGGGAATCATTTAAATAATACAGTGGACAATATATTATATTGGTTGTTGTAACAATTGCTATAAAATAACTTCTTCAATTTTTACCATATTCCAGCAGAGAAGAAAAGTCTTAAACATCCTCAGCGTTTTTCCAGCTGTCTTCCAGACTCACCTGAGCTAATGGCAATAAAAAACAAAAAAAAGGTACATATTTAATGCAGTTTTACAACATGGACACCTTAATTATTTAAATATTAAGTTTAATTACAGTGGTGTTGAACATCAGATGTCACTGAAAGATTAAAAAAAAAAACAAATGAAACAAATATGAAAATAACCAAATAGAACCAATGAGACAAAAAGTTTAGCTTTGTTTATTTATTTATTGAGAAAATTTAATGTTATACACCTGTGAGTAGCATGTGAAATGTTTAGCATTAGCAGATAATGTAAAGGTGAAATAATGGATATTTTCAATCAATGAATTGACAGGTGTGAGAAAGGACAGGAATCCATCAATGTCTCATCCTACAATGCGTTGTTGAATGTGGATCATTGCACTAATTGTTGATGCTTATCAGGCTGGCAAAGGTTACAAATGAGTTTGGTTTAGACCAATGCACAGACCCCGACAGAAAGAATTTTCCATATTCCTGCATAAATTTACCAGATTTTTAAATTCTTACCAAAACTTTTAAAGATTATTAGATAAAGAGAACCAAACAAATGTGACGATTATACAAATGAGATGAAATATTTGACCTGGTTTTGTATTTTATTGAGGAAAATGATTCAATATTACATTAGAAAACCTTTTATATGCTCGAGCAGCAAGCTGCTATCCCATGATTTCCGTCACCTTTATAACCGTTTACAATGTTTAGTTTACTTAAATCAAACAGTGCCACATTAAATAGGTTTGAATGTTATATTGGTTCTTATCATTTTCTGTATTAAAGCAATAAAGTTTTTATTTAATTTTTTTTAAGCTTCTCATCACAGGTACAGAGCAGTTCAATCTAAAACCTAAAAAAGGAATCCAGTTTCTGCAGGAAAAGGGGCTGTTGAGCACCCCGATGGACAACAATGAGGTAGCTCAGTGGTTGCGAGAAAATCCTCGTCTGGACAAGAAAATGATTGGAGAATTTGTCAGCGACAGGAACAACATGGAATTGCTTGATAGTTTTGTCAAGTAAGAGTTTAACTACTTACAATTGTTTAAGGTTAACAGTGTAAAGTATTTTGTTACATAATTATTGCAACTATCTTGATGCTATAGAATAAAATTAAATATTTTCAAGAATTTCAGGAATCTTAAAATGTACGAATAATTGTAATATCTGTGATTTAATTTTTGGTTTTGTGCTTTGTGATAATGACTAGTCAATCGCAGATTAAAATATATATCTTTGCATATTTTTCCATCTAGCACCTTCACTTTCCAAGGGCTGCGAATAGATGAAGCCCTGCGATTGTATCTGGAGGCTTTTCGCCTTCCTGGTGAAGCACCAGTCATTCAGCGGCTCTTGGAAACCTTCACAGACAACTGGCATGTGAGTCAGCTGCCACACACAAACATTCACCTTGGCATAGACATACAGTTACGCTCAAGCAGTTCCACCCAGTACAAGCACATGCCTACTGTAAATAGGTTGTAGAGCATGATACACTTGCATACAATTACTAGGACACACACACACACACACACACACACTTCTTCCATTACCACACACTAAGGCAATCCTGACCACCAACTGGCCCTATCATCGAGTAATTAGTGACTGGAAAAGCACCCCAGCAGGGATGAAGGACATGCCCATTAGTCATGCAGGTAATCAGGGAAGAGGAAAATGTTGCAGTGGGAAATGTGACATAAGTGTCTGTAGTGGGTGACAAGGCTAAACTGGTGAAAATGTTTAGAATGCACACCTTATATCAGGACCACATGTGACTTGGAAAGTATTTACAGTAATGTTTTTTTTTAGTTGCAAGCTAAGTAAAGCAAATGGGCACATATAAAGAATAGTTGCTGCTTCCATTTTACAACACCTCTCTCAGTTCTCAGTGAACAAAATTTATGGGGTGAATTTTACATGGAAACCAGAGGTGACACTATTTTATTTGAAAAGTAATCTATACACTGTAATATTAAGTATATGTTGCAGGTGTTTGCTGTTCTTACTGAATGTTTTCGTGTTCTATTTCCAGAAAGTAAATGGAAATCCCTTCTTATCAAACGATGCAGGCTTTGCCTTGGCCTATGCTGTCATTATGTTAAATACGGATCAGCACAACAATAATGTTCGCAAGCAGAATATCCCTATGACTTTGGAAGTAAGTACTGCATCTCTAAAACTGCTCATTCTTCATTAACTTAGAACCTGTACAGAGCTCCAGCTTTACTCCGAAGTATGCAATATACGTGCATTTGCTCATAGTTACTTGATTGTATGAAGACATGTGTATGCAGCATATGCTTATCGAATATTTATTTGTGTGCTTCTTTATGTGTAATCACTGATTAGGCAGCAATTATTATGACGTTACGTTGATCAGATGTACAGCTGTACATTGCAATATGTTTAGTACATTGTTCTAAACTAGTCTGTAGTAATTTTGTTCTAAACTAGTCTGTAGTCTAAATTTTCTGTAATTGTTATGGTAACATGTGCCTTTATAAAACTTGACTCCCAAAAATACAACTAAAATAAGGAATTATGCAAATTTGATAAAGTTTTAGAATGACCATGCATTCCTAAAATAAATAGTGATGTCATTTTAAAAACCAACATGGTCTATAGTTTAAATGTAATTACTTGCAGATTGTTGGTGACCTGTCAGATGTTTTTAACTGAAAATAAGTCACAGAATGAAGTTCAGAAGTGAAAGTGCAGCTCTTGAAGTTAAGAGGCCATGTCTATGAGTCCAGCTGTCTTGTCTCTTTGACATCTAAAGAAAATGTCTGGTACAGGACTTCACTGTGGGGCAACACAAGCCCAGCTGGCACTTCCCCCATTCTCCCTGTTTATACTTTTGTTTATTTCTCTTTCTCTTCCTCCCTCTCTCTCTGGGGAGCTTAGCTTTCCCTTGTTTTACCTGCCATTAAGAAGGCATGCAGTAAAACAGTGGCCTAACGCCATCACTCAGCAGCCTGTGCACATGTTTATTTGGCTGAGTTTGGTATTAAATCAGTCTGCTCCCAACACTTCAGGAGCACCCGAGGCAGAAAAAGAACGCATCCATTATTGGATTTGAAAGGTGATAGGAAAGCCGCAATTAGTAGAATTTTAATCTGTTTTTTTTTGTTTCTTATTTGTAATTTTTATATACAATCTAGCAATTTAAGAAGAATCTGAAAGGAGTAAATGGTGGTAAAGACTTTGACCAGGACATGCTGGAAGATATCTACAATGCCATCAAGTGAGACTTAAAGCTCCTTAGTTTACTTTGCGATAACTTAAGTGATTTTAAATCAGATCATCAACACTTTGGTCCAACTGAAGGTAGCCATGTCTTGTTTAGGAGTTAAATTTGTTTGTGCATGTCTGTCCTGCAGGAATGAAGAGATTGTCATGCCGGATGAGCAGAAAGGTCTGGTGAAGGAGAACTATGTGTGGAGTGTGTTGCTACACAGGGGGGCAACTCCTGAAGGGATCTTCCTCCACGTGTCTCCAGGCAGCTATGATCACGAGCTGTTCACGATGACCTGGGGTCCCACTATCGCTGCTCTGTCTTATGTGTTCGACAAGAGCTTAGAAGACACAATCATTCAGAAGGCTATAGCAGGATTCAGGTGGGCTGTAACAGAGTTCAGACTGAATTATTGGGAAAATCTTTCTTCAAGGCTAAAACCCTAAACTATTGAATTTCTTATTGCACTGTAATCAGTTAAAATCACATTGTCTGACTCTTTGAACCTTTAGGAAATGTTCCGTGATTGCTGCACACTATGGCTTCAGCGACGTCTTTGATAATTTGATTATCTCTCTCTGCAAGTTCACCACACTTAACAGTGAGGTAAAAACAGCTCTGTGTTCATCACATCTACTTTGAATCTGCCTTTTTTATATTAGATCTTTTTTTTTATTTATGATGTTTTTGTTTATTTCTTTTTGTACACAGGCTGCAGAAAATCTGCCCACAGTGTTTGGTAGCAATGCCAAAGCACAGGTTGCAGCTAAGGCTGTGTTTAGCCTTGCTCATCAGCATGGTGATATTCTGAGAGAGGGTTGGAGGAACATCATGGATGCTATGCTGCAGCTTTTCAGGGCTGAGCTTCTACCCAAATCCATGGTGGAGGTGTGTGCTTCATGGATCATTTTAGGTTTCATCTGATTCAAAATATAAATTTTTACTTTTGTGCCGATCATAATCATTATTGTAGTTAGGGTGCTGGAGGGAGCTGCCCAGACTGGTGGCCAGTGCATTACAGTAAAATCACATTCACACACAGGAAATTTCAACTCCATTTTACTCAATTTGCATGTGTTTGAAAAGTGGGAGGAAACTCGTGCAGATGGAGAGACTTCCTTGTCTTATCTACTCAGGAAATTACTTTATTGCTGTGAGGCAACAATATTGACACCAAAGCCACCATGTCACTCTGATTCAAAATTATTGTTAATATTATAATTATTTTTGATGTGTGATTATATAACACTTTAAATTTTCACTTCTTCAAATGATATCCTCTTGATGGTGACTTGACTCGGTGCCTCATATAATCTTTATATAAATACTTCTTAAACTCTTGATACTTCTTAAATTTTTGATCACCCTTCGACAGCTAATGTAAGCTGACTATCACACCTGTTAACCCTGGATGACTGAAGTTTGAAATAGTGCCGACATGAAGATACCTTTATTAGTCCCTCAATGGGGAAATTCAAATGGCTTGACGATGTACATGGTATATATGAATAAAATGTGTAAAAACTGAGTGAAACATCACTGCTAAAAAGGCAAATATAAATAGATAATATTTTTGAATAGAGACAGCTTTTGGACAGAAGCTAATTTCTCTTGTTTAGTTTTTTTTTTGATTTGTTAGAATTTTTCTAAAGTGCGTTACACTGCCATCTATTGTCAGAAAGAGAAATTGTCTTATAGTGTATACGTTTATTGTGTGGGGAATATAAGACTGAAAGTTCCTTCTACATTGGAGGGGGGGGCGGGGTGGCGACAGCCTCACGTTGTGAACCAAAATTTTGTACCCATAGAGCATAACAAAAACAAGCAATAAAGGAATTTTAATGAAAAATAATAAGAACGATTGTAATTCTTTAAAAATTACAAAGCTATATCAATACAATATAGTATTAATATACTATACACAAATAAAACCAGCCTCAAAATATAATTGCACACACCTATTCATTAACAGCAGCCATGCTACTAATAAAAAAACAATATGCAATCATGTAAAACAAAAGGCAAGTTAACAAACATGAAAAATTCTAATTTGTAAGATTTGTTTTTTGCCATGTCTTTTGGCAGGTTGAGGATTTTGTGGATCCTAATGGGAAGATTTCACTGCAGCGTGAAGAGACCCCAGCAAACCGGTAAGACTGTTTCATGTCATTAAATTTAATAGAAGGAATTTAAGAAGTACGCTAAATGCATTTTTTTCCAGGGGAGAATCAGCTGTATTAAGTTTTGTTAACTGGCTGACACTGAGTGGTGGAGCAGAACAATCTGGACTACGAGGCCCCTCTACTGAAAATCAGGAGGCTAAACAGGCTGCCCTGCTCTGTATTAAGGTACAGATACACTTGTTTTTAACACACTATTTTTGGGTTATTTCCCTTTTTTGTGTAAGCTGAGCCATACAATTTTTTTATTAAATGCTTGTGAAATGATCAGATTGTTGCAGTTAAGAAATTGATCTGTTAGTCCCAGGTAGACTTATAAAAGTGGATACTTTAGCAACTACATTGATTTCACTTCTCATTGCTGTGATTCTTATTGGGAATGACAACAATTAACAAAATTAGGATTAAGTTTATTAGCAGAATGTCACTAATATGTTTTGAAGTTAAGAACGTGATATTGCGGTGGTATCAGCATATACAGAGGAGGAATTGGTTCATAATAGGAAAAAAATGCTGAAGGTGGAACCACCAGGCAGGAGGAGAGGAAGGTCAATGAGGAGGTTTTTGTGAGGGAGGATTGGTTGGGGTGACCAACCCTGAGGTTGGGGTGAGGAGGTTGCTCAGGACAGGGTGAGTGGGAGAATGATCAGCTGTTGTGAATCCCGATAGGGACCGTCGAAACAAGAATCTTTGCTTTTACTTTAGTTAAAGTCTTGCTTTTTGGTGACATCTTTTTTTAGGCATTGACCTTTGTATATCGTACTACCTGCCTCTTTGTACTGTTTAGCATGTGTTATTTTTGCCAAGTACAGCTTAAATAGTTAAAAATATTTGATTTCAATTTACAGTTGTGATCAAATTTATTCAACTCCCACTGAAATAAAGTGTTTTGGCCAGTTTGACATTGATTTGGATCATTTCAGTCATCTTATTTACAATTATATCAAATAGGCACTTATAAATTAGACAAATATAACATAATATTTATGATGGAATAACCACAAATGTCTTTACTGTGCTCACATCATTATCAGTTTTATTCAACCCCCTAGTGACATTATTTTTCAGTACTTAGTACAACATCCTTTTCCAGTTATGACAGCTTTCAAGCGTGAAGCATAGCTTGACACAAGTGTCTTGCAGCGACCTATGGGTATCTTAGCCCATTCTTCATGGGCAAAAGCCTCCAGTTCAGTCACATTCTTAGGCTTGCGCACTGCAACTGCCTTCTTTAGGTCCCACCAGAGGTTCTCAATTGGATTTAAGTCTGGTGATTGCGATGGCCACTCTAGAATGTTCCAGCCTTTCATGTTCAACCATGCTCTAGTGGACTTGGATGTGTGCTTCGGATCATTGTCCTGTTGGAAGGTCCAACGTCTCCCAAGCCGCAGGTTTGTGTGACTGACTCCATCACATTTTCCTCCAAGATCTCCTGGTACTGAAGGGAATTCATGGTACCCTGCACACGTTGAAGCTTTCCTGTACCATTAGAAGCAAAACAGCCCCAAAGCATAATTGACCCCCCGCCATGCTTCACAGTAGGCAAGGTGTTCTTTTGTTCATAAGCCTGGTTCTTCCTCCTCCAAACATAGTGCTGGTCCATTGTCCCAAACAGTTCTAATTTAGTTTCATCTGACCTCAGTACACTGTCCCAAAACCTTTGTGGCTTGTCCACATGACTTTTGGCATACTGCAGTTGACTTTTCTTGTTCTTTGGAGTCAGCAAGGGGGTGCGCCTGGGAGTTCTGGCATGGAGGTCTTCGTTATGCAGTGCGCGCCTTATTGTCTGAGCTGAAACTTCAGTGCCCACATCTGACAGGTCTTTTTTCAGTTCCTTAGCAGTCACGCGGGGATTTTTCTCCACATTACGCTTCAGGTAGCGCACAGCAGTCGCGGTCAGGATCTTCTTTCTGCCACGACCAGGTAACGTTTCCACTGTGCCCTTTAACTTGAACTTGCGAATGATACTTCCGATAGTGTCTCTTGGAATATTTAACAACTTCGCAATCTTTTTATATCCATTGCCATTCTTGTGAAGAGCAATAACCTCTTCTCTTGTCTTCTGGGACCATTCTCTTGCCTTCACCATGCTTGTAAACACACCAGTAGATGTCTAGAAGGAGCCGAGTATCACAGTCCTTTTAAATCTGCCTAATTGGTGCTTATCATGCTTGATTGCTGCTCGTTGACATCCACAGGTGTTTTCAATACCTGATTGAAAACACTGGAATGAACCTCTGTTCTTATGAGTGGTAGTTGTAAAGGGGTTGAATAATTGTGTCAATGAAGAAATCACAAAAAGGCCATTTAATACTTTATGACAAAAACAATTGATGCTATCTTAGTTGCATTTAGTTCTTTAACAAGTCCTTGTAAGATTTCATTATGAACACAATTACAAATGTGCACTGAATTCCATAAAACCCTTCGCAGCATTGGGGGTTGAATAAATTTGATCACAACTGTAATTTGTATATTTTTATATTAACTCAAAGTTAAAAGAATATTAAGGATAAATTTAAACATTTTGTTAAATAAGGCATGTACTATGTGAAAGTTTTCATAAATGTACGTCGTCATCTTTTTTTTTTTTTTTTTTTTTTTTTTTTTTTTTTTTTTACATGTGCAAGTGATGCTTTTAATTTCCCATTACAAAGTACTTGACTGTAATTATCGCAGATTTGTTAAATGTGTTTGAACTGCAAAAAACTGTTTTCTCCAACACTGATCTGTGTACATTTGTATTTGATGCCATTTTTTTTTTAGCACTGTGATCCAGAAAAACTGGTTACAGAAAGCAAGTTTCTGCAGCTCGAGTCTCTTCAGGAGCTCATGAAGGTAACTTTTCCATCAGCTCAACTTTTCC